>CAJQUW010000083.1:0-137508 GCA_907163375.1 Prostheceraeus crozeri
AAATTGGCGAATTTTGACTTTTTTCAAAAGTGCTCAAATAATTTTTTTGGACCACGGGAGCGCAATCTCCGCAAAAAACTGAATCTTTTCATATAAAAATTTTCACTGTATACAGATACTTTTTGAGTCGACACTCTACCTACATATCCGTACTCTATGGACGAAGGCATCTGCCGTGTCAAAGCTGCTATGATGACAGCTCATCTAGCATTCGCCGACTTAAAGCATAAAAGTTGATTCCAAGCAGGCGCGTACTTCCACATTTGCTGCCAGGGATAATTAGCTGTCAACAACCTTTCAACACAATTACGTGAAAGTCTGCTGTCCTTACCACAGAAGTCCGACACTCTTTTATAATGAAAGACTAGATTGAAAACGATAGTACGTTGTAGACATATAGACCTACTGACATGATGGCAGCACCTAAACGATGGCGGCAATTAGTGGTTAGCTATGGTTATCAGTGTTCTTAGTAAATATTCACGGCTATTATCATTTCTAACATCGTATTCCTCGCCGTCTTCCAGGGCGATGAAAAAAGGAATTCTTCGACGATGTAGCTCTATCCTAGCTTAAAAATCCTTTTCTCATCCTGCTGAAAGACGACGAACAAAACGATGTTTCGACTATCATTTCTATCTATAAACTATGTAAAAGCATTGTGATGAATTAACGTACAATGAATCACCTGACTGTGAAAATCTACAACTGTTGCATCGCATCCACAATATTGCTCGCTCAGTCTTCGTTCCTAGAAGGGATGAGTCACACTTTCTCAAACAATAAGCTGTCAGCAGGCTTTTGGATACCAGCCAGTACGTTGTGTTGTCATATCACTTCGCTCACACATCGCTGTCTAGTTACATTGAGTGAGGAACATTAAGAAGAGGATGTTGAAATCATCAGGTAAACCAATTTTTGCACGCCTGTTATCTTCTTTAGTAATGATCGGAAGGAATAACATAATCGGAGAGAAGGAATAACATTGTGCGGAATGATCTGAATTCTTCGAATGAATGATTCTTTGAATTCTTCGCTTCTTACAAATGTTCGCATCTGCCGAGTTCTCCTCTTCTTAATAGACATTAATGAAATGAAATGCTCCATGTCTACAGTGACTAAGTGAAAAGTACGAAGTCTAGAGACATAAATTTTGGCATGGAATGTCTTCAGGTCATTTATCATTCATACATCATTACCATGTTTCTGATATGCGATGCATGCGAAAATATGGCTGAATGCGCCACAAAATAGTCATAAAAAATTCTATAATGTATTAGAATGTATATCTGTATTATGTAAAGTCAATTCCGAATGTGAAAAGGTGACTCGTCAGTGTTTTTACGAGCACCAGAGGTTGATATTGCTTCATTGCTTTATGGCTTATATGACTTACATGCACGTTGATTCTGCTGCTTTGTTTACCAGTTTAAAATGCTTTAGGTTTGACTATAACACAAGGCCACAACGACGGTAAATACATTACATACAATATGAGCAGTGAAATACACAAATTGGTGCGCTACATGCTAATGTAAGTTGTAATCAAAGGCAGCAATGGTAATCGAGGGCATAGCCAGCCTTTCCTGTATAATCGCGGAACTTGACTTACATTTTGTCACATTATTCATTATTGAAACAATATATTTTAGACTTTAGATGATATTCATCGCCTTTGTGATGTCTCCAGTGGCGTCTGAACTTACTTCCAAACCAACCTGGAGTTGCATTTGTCTCAAATGGTATCACATTTGGTTCATCTCCCAATATGCCGACAAAGATGACTGCCAAAGATCCGAACGCAATCATGTATATTATTCGGTTCCTCTGACTTTCTGCACCAGTCATTGGCCTGCAGTTGAAAAGAAAATTTTGTTTTAACTGTATTCATATAGGCCTATTGCAGATCTGATTTTGTAAATTCAAATATTTCAAAATTTCTGCGTGGTTTAAAAATATTTTTCATTTTGTGTGGGAGTGAAAAGATATCTCTCCCATGTAAACTGCCGGAAGAAAAAACAACTTTTCAGTGCCACGGGATGAGAAAGTTAACTTTTCCTCCCGCAGCTGACTTTTCCAATTAAAACTCCTTTGAAGGACAAATCATGGAAGTCTATAAACAAGTTCTGATTAGCCCATAGAAGTGGATAATAGTACACTAGAATGGAAGTTTGATATCTTGCCTATGTACAATGATGGCACATGGAAAAATCTATGGTTTGTAGATCAGATTCGATCTAAAACATTGCATCACAGTCAAACTATTTGCCAAGTTGGTTGTGGAAGTTGTTGACACCTAATTACAGGATTTTCATGAAGAGAGTTGCAAGTGAGATGGCAGCATGGTTTCATGTGAAATAGCCTACTATTCCACGGATTAATATAGTGTGTCTATTTGTAGCAGTCACTGACAACTATTTTCCAATTTTTCAGTATTGGAATGCAAATTAAAAATTTGTTCACAAAGTCATAATTGAAAGTGGTCGGTGTGCTGTTTGTAAGAACATCTGAAGAATTCACACATAGAAAGTCTAATTATTGGATAATTTCTCCTTCTAGCGGTTAAGAAACCTGGCGCTTTCTGGAATAAACACATTGAAAGTTTCTTTACCGACAATCATTTCTCAAATAAATGAAATGTCGCTGGAACTTTTCAATTAATCATCGAATGACACATGTGATATTTTGGAAGCTGATATTCGAATGCATGTAGAGATTTTGAAAATTATTCAAATTTAGTGAACAGGGGAACCCTTTAAAGTAAGATGGATACTCTAAGATTTCTTGGCCTCTGATTTCAAGCTGGAGTTATGCATGTTCTGTAAATCGACATTACAAGTTGCATAAGAGTCTGATTATACTATTGATAGATTATCGGAGCGATATATCAAAATGATGAGCGTATAGAACGTTTAAAAGGATTTCCTTCTTTGTCATCCTGTCAGAGCAGCATTTTGTAAATTCACTATTGCTTTTGAGTACATGGTCTTTGGACAAAGGGCATCAATCCAGATCAAGAATTGGCCTGATAAATATAAATGCCAATCAAAAAACATGGAAGCCAGATCGCACAAGTTGCATTTTGCCCCAATTAAGTTCCCCCGGCGTGTGCCATAATTTTCATGCAATTTCCATTCTAGGACTTTCTATGGTATGGTTAATTTCTATGGATTAGCAGAGACTACCAAGATATCGATATAGTCTCTTGATTTGCTCATTCATAGATTTCGCGATACAACCATCAATTTCATGATGAACAATAGACATCTAAAAATCACAAAATGAGAAGCTACATTCTTTCGAGATGAAGTAAGCGTTTCCCGTTAGTTATCTGTCCATCCCTCGCTGCGCTCGGGCTGTACAAGATAGCTGCGAGGGGAGGGGAAAGTTCATATTTCTTCTTTCAAGAAAATGGCTGAAGCATCACCCGAAAAGTCGATATTTTTACTTGCTCTTTCTAGTATACATCTTCAATACATGACATCGACTTCAGTGTGGCATTTTATGATTTTTACTGGAACTGTATTCCTTACAGAACAATGAAAGATAACTCTGGTAAAATTTGAATCTGACCACATCTTCAGCTACAAAACTTGCTTTTCTTAAAAGATAGCAACTGCTATTTTGACCGCAGGACGTTTAATTAAAATAACTCACAAATTACCTGAATTCGTTGCATTGCATACTGGTACATGCTACTGCTGCCGTCTTCCGGAGAAGAGTCCTGCATGTATAGGGTAACCAGACGTCCCGTATTTTCAGGGATAGTCCCTTATTCCGATGCTTTTCGAGAGACATTGCAAAATTTTAATTAAATTCTTCCTTTTCAACCGATGATGAAATGATCTGTTTGATGAATGGATTAAGGCGAAGGGATTATCGCACGACGCATGCCAGAAGGAAATAATAAAAATACTATCATGTTAGATCGATGGAGAGATGTTTTTGGAGAACTACTGTACAGGTGAAAATGGTCAATTTTCCTAATCTGCTGAAATCTGTGAACGAGTGTTTTCGCTGATGAATGCCACCTGGACACAAGAAAAGTCTGTCTAAACTTAGTGTTTCCACAATGTGCGCGATACTGCTTGTCAAGGTACATTATGCGTTCGATTCTCAAAGGATTCCAAGATGTAATTTCGAATTACATGGTATCCTATCTTTATGCATGTGATTTGAATTCCCTAAAACACGCGGGAATCCGTCTGTTAAATGTAATTATGATTTTTTTAAGAAATCAAAGCATCCTTGTGCCGTATTTTCTTACGAATAATCTGGTCACCCTATGCATGCACCAAATATTTACATATCTAAGCTAGGCCTTGAAAGATAGATTAGCAACTCGAAAAGTCATATACAAAAAGGCGACTTTGATTAATCACTTCTATTATGGGAGAGTCTATGCGCCGGAACTTTCGTGGTCATTTTACTGTGTGAGATGCGGAGACCAATCTGACATCGTAAAAGTCTATGACTGCAAAGTTTCCAGCTCAAAAATGCTAAAATTTCACGAAAGGTCAGTTTGTTACTTAAAAATTGCAGATTTCAAATTTGAACGCTAATGCGAATTTTCCTCGAAAATTGCAGTTGTCTCTATCATCTGATATTGCAATAAGGAGCTTTATACCATTCATCATTCATATTACGCTCATTCACGAACATAAGTTTTCAGTGTCATGTCAATAATGATGAAGAAACAACACCATTCTATTTATGTTGATTTATCCTCCAATTAGAGAGCACATTCCTTTCAGTAATGATCGCGAACTTCCTCTGCTGCAAATACCAATCAGTACCTTCCATTTAAGAAACGTAATTCTGAATGCATTTCGTGATCTTGCATCGAATTCTTTTCAGCATGTGTTTCCATTTAAATAAAATAAACTTTTACTTTACCTGATTCAAATTTTAGGCATTTTGTGCATCCTTCCACTACCAACTGCTAGGTGTAAACTGTGACAATCAGTATTTTGTCTTGATCGTGATCCATCATCATTTTACGTGTAATTCAGCAATCTTTTGTAGTTTGACTGTCAATTGCTTGTGAATAAAGCTAGTTAGCAGATAAACCGAGATGGTTCTGCAGATAATTTACAATGTAAAGCGGGATATTTTCGTGAATTGTACTTCTGCGTTCTTGGCAGACAGAAATTACTGATTTTTCAACGTTGATACTCAGCAACCGCCACACGTGATAACAAAAGCGAAGACCGAAATTTGATTTGTCACCAACTTCCCGAATCATTAACATGATCAAGTTTTCATATATTCATTGTAAACCTATTGATATGTATCCGCTGTCTTAGTATTGCAAGTAATGTTTCTTTGCTAGCATATCACAGCATTCGTAGTGAAAGAAAAATGTGAGCGGAATCGTTGAAATTAAAACTCGTCAAATGTTCTTTTTTTGCCAATTCACTTTTGGTGCAGTGAAACAGCAATGTATACATGTGCAACATAAAGCTTTTACAATGCGAGGGGGGAATTTTTTCCAAAACCATTATCACTCGGCTTCCACCAAGTTTGAGGATGAACGTTGCCTTCAGGCAGATCTTCTATGTACGGAGAATTCTGCGCAAGGCATTGGGTGAGCGGTACAGGCTCAGCACTGACGATACAATTTCAAACATGCTTCGCTTGCTCCCACTGTAAATCGCTCAATACCAATCACATACGAAGGATGCATAACAAAATATTTTTTGGTATATTTCTGCATGTATCTGTATGCTTTTCGCATGTTATTTCAAATGTGGTATGCTTTACATACTAAAGCCATACCAGCACAATGTTAAAGGAAAGCATCAATGATTTCTAATATACAGTATGTTGATTTAAGGCCTTTTGTCAATAAAGATCACACTAATGTTATTACTGTTTTGTAAGTAGTGAGATGATGACATTCAATAGTCAAACTCACAATACTGAATTCGATTTTAATACATGTACAAGTCTAAGGCATTTCATGAATAATCAATAAGTATTCAACATCAACAATTATGCACTATGTAATTTCGGAACTAAGCATATTATCAGTCCGAAATAAAAACACATTATAATTCATGAACGCAAAAATAGTTATGTTTGAGATATATAAGTCAACATGGTTGCACAAAAAATATCGTTTAAATGAATTGATGTAAATCAACTTGGTTCATAAAGTAGAGCTAACCTCGCCTCCTGTTAGAGTTACTGGGCAAGTAGCAACGACGACAATCTCGTGGAGCACAAAATTCACAATAATTCTAATCTAGTTAAATACCACACTATCACAAAGAAATATTCACGACTGGTGTTACTGAAAAAAGTTATTTGACAGTAGTATGTAGTATATACATTTTTTTGCTATGTTGTTCAAAGCTGTTCATATGAAACACATACGAATGAGGACGAATTTGCATCGGGTCTCGTATATGAAGCATACCAACAACTCCATTTCATCGTAAAACAGCCAATCGCAGATAGGATTGTTCGTATCGCTACATACCAATCACATGCGAAAGTAAGCATGCGTTCGTATGAAAAACATACCAGATCTCTGTAAAGATATGAGAATCTCGCATCAAATGTTAGTTTCAAGTTGTATGTGAATTTGGTGTATGTTTGCCTGCAATTTTCGTATTCAGCGATTTACAGTGCATGTCTTTGGTTTGCTCTGCGGTTATAGATGCTTATGTCCATTAAATCGTGGATCCAAAAGATAAGCAGCAAGTAAGACTATCGGTGGTTGTACTGCCATTGTCATTGGATTTTCCATGATTTTGGTTATAAACGTCGTCTTTCATACAGATCATTCCATATACCTAATTATCCTCCCATGTTCCATCATTGTCTTGTCAGATGTCAAGGAAAGTTGAAACAGAATCCAAAACCTGCAAGATTCGTGCAGATAATCTCTTAAATGATATATACAGCATTGTCCATGATCTGTCAAATGATTTTATGATAAAATTGACCACTGGATGGGTGATCAAGAAAAACTTGTCCGAAAAATTTTTTCTCAGTTAAAAGTCACCTTGCAAGATGGGCGTTCGGTGTCCAGCACCTCCGGATGGCAACGAAAAGTTTGTTTTTCGGCTATATGGATGGCATTGAGAAATCTGCATCAATAATCGCTTCTTCAAACATAGCATTTATTAGCCTATGAGACTTTGATTATGCATCTCGGTAATATTATAAATTGATATTTGTATGCGGATATATATGATCTCCTGGCGAATAATATCCACGCTAGCGAAGCCACGTGACGTTTCAGTCATAGTTATTCCAAGAACTTGAGCATGAAAGGTGTTGTCTTAATTCTTCGAACAAATAGAAATTCTCCTTGCATTACTTGCATGAAGCTAATAAGTAGTAAAGTACATCTGTATTGGCGAAAGCCATCGAACGGTAAAACACTTAGTAGCGTTTAAATAGAAAACAGTTGCTCCCTTTGTTCAGACAAATTTCCTTTATTGTTTTAAAAACATATGTACCCTTGGACATATGTTTTTAAGACAATAAAGGAAATTTGTCTGAAGGAAGGAAGTGACTACTTTCTATTAAAACGCTACAATGCGCCTTCCGTACAATGGATGCTTTATTTTACAAAGTAAAACACTTAAAAAGGTAATTGTATCGTTTTTAAAAATTGCCTGATTACTTTTCAAGAACATGCACCGCGTGAAGCGCCTCAGCATTGAATGCAATCTGCCCTCCACGTGCCTGCGTTAAGGCACAGACTTTTTACAGATATTTTTCTCTCAATGTCCTTCATAACAATTATTACAAGAATCGATGAAAATAAGCAGACAAACAAAATGCACTTGCATCAATTTTAAGTTAGCATATTAGTTTGACCATGTCAATAATAGTGACAGAATGCGTTAAAAATTAACACGAAAAATTTCCCTATTGAAGTGAGTGATTCAATCAAACATTTCACTTGATTGAGCTTTCACTTGATTTAGAATAAATTAAAGAATTCAAGATTTCCGACTTTATGCTCACAGCAAAGTTATAGATTTCAACGTATCATTTACGTTTGGAAATCTAAACATAGATTTTACAGACACGACAGCTGTGAGGATTTCATGATAGAATTTGAGGTCAAATGATAAAGAATGGAAGTGTTTAATACGGCTAAATTTCAGAATCTATCTTCACTTCCACTCAAACTACGCTATTGACTCAAAAGTAGGGCCCTCATAACCGCAAATATTATTAAAGAAGCTTAACTATGTAAAATGCATTACTATAATTCGTCTAGAAAACCCAAGGCTTGTGCAAAAATGCCGAAGGCTTGTTTAGAGAACCCTTGTTTTGCGTAGAGAATCACTGTTTGTATACAGAAAGTCCAAGCTTTGTGTAAAAATCGAGTATAGAGAATCCAGGTCGGTGACCTTAATAAGCTTTATATGGGATAGCTCAAAACTTACGCAACTATTCCAATAGGACACTTCCATCTTCGTAGAAATTTATGCTGCCTCTTTTCCAGGATTCCAATGATGAGGAGAATGAGCAACTGTTGAAGGGTGGAATGGAAAGTGATTGAAATTATTAGGAACAACGACGCAAATCACAAACTTACAGCAGGCAAACAGGCAAATGAGTACACATTGCTTGGACTTAGTTTCGCAAAGCAAGCTGATTCAGTTTGATTGATTGTTTCGCTGAAATGGAAGAACAGCAAATTTGATTAAAAATTAAAAAAATGTGTTCATACATGTAGTAACTAACATCAGGTTTGGAATATACCGGCCGGCGTCTCTGTAGCCTTAAGAGTGGCAGCTGCTCAACTCAGACCGCTGGACATGATTCGTTTTCTATGTAGCATGCTGTAGGCCTACTGGTACTGCGAATAAGCAAGAATTCCCGATGAAGCGCAATGATGCTGATGCTCATCAATTACTATCCAAATCGATTCTCTATCAAGTAATAAGACAAATACATGCATTCGTACACACGCATGAAGACGCTTGATCAGCAATACGCGTAAAAACTCATCTAAGATGTGGCATAATTTGGCGACAGATAGTCTAGCGAACACATGATTTCTATAGAACTCATTTATGCTGAGTATGCGATTCCGGAAACTCTGTTTTCAAGAGAACGAGTGCGGCTTAAAGCAATAAGTAAAGCTGTGCAAGTAAATAATTGTCCATGGAATAGTACTTAAAATAAGGGAATGATGCTCATAATGTTGGCACCAAATGGCAGATGATGAAATGCTGCTGATAATGTTGGGTCAACGTTGAAGACGACCAGCTACCTGGGAAGTGTGTGATTGAAAAGTAAGAGGTAATTGAACAACCCTCACTTCTTCGGAGATTTCAACAAATCTTCATTTTCTTCGTCGCATACAATGCTTATAGCTAGAACGCTGACAATGTCATCTTTGGTCATCAGTGCTAAATCTGCCGTTAAAATCAGTCGAACAGAGCACTGATGATTTTAGATTCCGTTGGAAGTTATCTTTCTCTAAGGTGTACTTTCTTTTCAAATCAGCAAGTTCAGAACCGCTGCAATGCTATGGCATGAAATGAATCTTCGGTAAGATAACTTAAAGTTTGATGAAAGTCTTTTGTTTCTGAAATGGCAAGTCTTGATGATAAATGAATTAATAAACTTTGTTTATACTCGGAAGCTCATTAGGCACGGAGTCTTTGGCTTTCTTCCATGTGGCCCAGTTATCATTTATCCCACTCTCATTCTTTTTGCGCTGAGTGATTAGCAAGAATGCAGAATGTACCTATTTTAGAAGTCGTAGGTTTGACCCGACCAAGGTTTGAACCAAGGTCTCCCGGACGCATAGCGAACACTCTACCACAAAGCCACAGCGCCGGTGGTAGAGTGTGATGAATTTGAAACCCGCTAAACAGAGTACGTACCTACAACAAAACGTGTCATTCAATGAATGATGTGCTATCTAAAAGTATCCATGCATTATCAAGAGAATCTAATACATCTCCGACAGAATCACTCTGAGAGTGACAAGACAGTGTGTTGAGCATATTTCATTTCTAATAGGCGCTGCATGAAGATCACCAAGATCAGCGAAGCATACCCTTCGTGCCGGGTTAGCAGTTCGAGGACTGTGTTCGATTCTCAGCCGGCAAGCCATTTTTCATGGTGATGTCAAGACCAAGGCGCATTGAAATATCATTTCGACCTCGTGAAAGCCGGAGGCATTGAATTGTTAGATTGCAGAGAAGATCAGACACTGATATGAAGTGAAATCACACGTCTAAGTAGAAAAATCCTAGTTTTCAGAATAGTGTCAGAATAGTAACGTTTATCTACTAGAGTCAACCACAGTCGACATAAAGTTTATTCAATGATTTCTTGTACTGACTGATTTATCTTCCTCAAGTCACCGATTGATATATGAATTGTTTGGTTTTGAATTTATTCAACATATTCGAGATTAACGTGCAGATTCAATATCGCTACTACACTTCAACTAGTGATAATGTTGTATAATCCATAATTAATGAAAAATTAGATAGTGGAACTTGTTCTGATCATGATGGTTTATATGCCTGAGATGACTTATTGAAGGCAAGCATCTTCATTGACTGCGAAGATCATTATTTAGCCACGCTCAACCAGAATAATGCGTATAGTCCGACAGCCAGAGCGAGTTTCTACAGGGAACGAGGCCGAAAGTGAGAATTTCACAGAATGATGTACATCCTGTGCCTACTTCGAATCGGAACGTCTGCCTAGTTCTAGTGAGTTCCTCTTCTTGTCAGACAAGATCAAAGAAAAAACACATGGAAATCCAATGGGACGCAGATTGAAGTTTTTGGCTAAAATGAAATTTTGTATGCTTTCTCTGATTAAAAGAAAAGTACTAAGCCCAGAGTCATAATTTTTGGCATGGAATGTCTTCAGGTCATTTCCTATGATGTGCATGTCCTTTTATCATGCATCTAATCGGCAATGTATGTGAGAATGTGGTTGAATGTGGATAAAGTTGCTCAAAATGTTTGTGTCTGCCGACATTAAGAGGCTCGCCAAATCTAAATGCGTTTAGTTATATAAACAGGGGTGCATGAAAATGAAAGGAAATGACCTGAAGACATTCCACGCGAAAAACTATGACTCTGGGCTTAGTGCTTTTCGTTTAATCAGAGAAAACATACAAAATTTCATTTTAGCCAAAAACTGCAATCTGCGTCCCATTGGATTGACATGTGTTTTCCTTTGATCTTGTCTGACAAGAAGGGGAACTCACTAGAACTAGGCAGACGCACCGACTCGTAGTAGGCATAGGTTGTACATTATTCTGTGAAAGTCTCACTTTCGGCCTCGTTCCCTGCAGAAACTCGCTCTGGCTACCGGACTAATAATAATGCATAGACAATTAATTTTAGGGTGAATGTCATCAATCGTCGACATAAGACTAATTAGAGTGACCGGTCGGCCAGCGGAATGGGTGGTCGGTAGGCCTGTCCGGTCTTCAAAATTTCGGCCTGAGCCGAGCTGGCGCGTTGCTTAAACCGGCCGACCGATTTTTACCGGGGATTCGAAAGTGAGCTTAAGTAGTCGATTGGATAAAATTCTTGACTTTCGTATAAGCCAGAAGCATAATCTGCACCTGGTTCTGGTAAAGAAAAGTTTTCCAGCCTCTCCTCGATGTAATGGAGCTACAGATTGCAGGTTCATTTGTAATAAAAGAACCGTGAATAGGGATTTTCGATGTATTCTGCTTATCTAGTAACTGCCTGAGACTAGGATAATGACTAGAAAGTAATCGTCTGAGACTTAAATTAATACAAAACTCTTCAATGAAATTTGCGGATTTGCTTGGAAAAATGTTTGGTCATTCATAAATCATGAAATGATATAAGTGATAGATCAAATTACCATGTAAAAGATGAACGACTGGTAGCGAACCTACGATCTCTGTCACTAGACTGACATCTAAGCCTGTCGCACTACCGACTGAGCTATAAACGCTTATAGTCCGGCAGCCAGAACAAGTTTCTGCAGGGAACGAGGCCGAAAATCAGACTTTCACAGAATGATGTACACCCTATGCTTACTACGAATTCGCGTGTCTGCCGAGTTCCTGTTGGTTCCTCTTCTTGTCACACACGATCATAGAAACACACATGTAAATCCAATGGGACGCAGATTGCAGTTTTTGGTTAAAAAGAAATTTTCAATGTCTTTTCTTATCAACTGAAAAACACTAAGTCTAGAACCAAGATTTTTGACGTGGAATGTCTATAGGGCACTTCCTATCATGTGTATGTCATATTATCATTCTTCTGATCAGCGATGTATGCGAGAATCTGGTTGCATGTGGATAGAGTGGGCATACATGTTGGTGTTTGCCGACATTAAGAGGCTTGTCGAATCTGAATGTGTTTACTTTCATGGATAAATGGTCATGAACATGATACATAAGAAATAACTTGAAGACACTCAATATCAAAAATTATGGCTATAGAGTTTATACGTTTCAAAAAATAAGAGAAAACATAAAAAATTTCATTTTAGCCAAAAACTACAATCTGCCTCCCATTGAATTGACATGTGTTTTTCTTTGATCGTCTCTGACAAGACGAGGAGCCAGGTAGAACTCGGCAGACGCACAGATTCGTAGTAGGCATAGGGTGTACTACATCATTCAGTGAAAGGCTCATTTTCGGCCTCATTCGCAGAAATTCGTTCTGTCTGCCGGGCTATTGCGTGCGATCGGAGTCAGTTGGCACGATCGAACCCTCACCACCACACATCAGTGAGTATAATTGCTAAATACGACGTACAAAGCTTATTTAGTCATATTCGTAACCCCTAAATGATTTTCAGGCTTACACAGCAATGAGAAGGTGGACAGAACAGATGTCAAATGGGCTGTTGCCACTTCATCGCCATTAGATGGCCGAAAAAGACGAACGGCGTTTCGTATTGCATAAAAGCCGTGCAGTATCTTGGTTGCGTTTCATTACTTGTAAAACAGTAGACTTATAACCCATAGAATTTCCACGTTATCGTAAAGTTACTTACCTACTTGAACCCGATGAAGAAGCGGTTTGATAAATCAAGTTAATAAGAATTCCCATTCCAAAGCTCTAGTATCACATGACAAGTTGAAATCGCGCAGTTCAGAGAAGATATAGAGAAACGTCTACTCTTCGCGTTCTTTTTACCGAATTCTTATCATAATATTTATCACCATTTATCAGCATTTATCACCGTATATCATAGATGATTTACATCTGTTGATGATCAGCAACAACAGACAGATGATCTAGTCTGTTGACTGCCGTTGTGCTTCAACTGAGTGATGTGAATGTTTACGTAACTGCTTTGATTAAAGCTGTTTGCTGGAATGATAAAATTATGAACATCGAACTACACGCAGTAAGTAAACATGGAAGATTACATTTCAATTTCCAAAATCAAATGGATCCTGAACATCCTATTTCTCTAAACGAGTGAATGGTTTGAAAGAAGCAACAAAAACAATTTTCTGCGACCGTGTAGTAATTTATTCCCAATATTTCGGCTTAGCCTTTATCAAGGGATGCAGAAAAGGAAATTGTATTTCACTCTCGATGGCTTTGGAGGTCATAGAAATGATTGAAATGAGTTTGAAATGCATTATTGCCCGGCACTATAATGCACCATTATACGCCCGCCAATTCTCACCGCATCAGATAGCCATGAAACGTCGTCCGTCACTGCAACGTGAGACTCCATTAATGAATGAATTGGTAAATGGATATTTCAAATCATTTTTAGATAGAAATCTGAATTTCAAATCTCACATTTGCAAGTATTCATAGACTTTCAAACTTTTCATGAATTAAAATCTATTGAGAGAGCAAACTTCGATAGACTTCAATAAAAGACAATCAAAGATTTATTTCTCCATCCTATCATTATCTGTGACTACAGCGATCAAGAATTGCAATATTCATAGACTTCTCAAGAGTTACATACAACAGCATTATACTGAATGTCATTAAGAAAATTTAAACTAACCTATCTATGAAATACAACCTAGAACCTTAGTAGAGCATGGACATTGGGACATGCTAACACAGAGTTTTAGTTGAGTTTTGTTGCTCCTTTCAAATTGAATGAATCCCGATCGATGGTAACTAAAAATCAAATTCAGAGTGATTGGTTCATTAACCTTACGCTATTGAAAGACAGAAAACATCAATGAAAAAAGCTCATAAAAAGTCGGTCAGAAGCAATATCGGCTGAATGACTGTTGTTGATGAAAGTAATTGATTTTCATTGAAATATGAATGTCTTGGAACTGTCCAAATTTTTTATCTTAAATATTGAATTATAGATAGCAATATATTTCAGCTGTCACCAGCAGCTATCTTCAGGCAAAACTATTGAAGGCTGCTGAATGTATGTCAATAGTTGTCTGGCCAAAATCTATTCGGGATTTTCATTGATCAACAACTGATTATTCCTTACATCGATCCTCTACCCTCATTCTCTTCCGAACATTCAAGCTCATGATGAAAGTAATTTGTTCGAGGAGTCGACTCGAGGTATCAGTCGTGATTAGAAATGAGGAGCTACAGTAGGACTCACTAGAGGAGTCACCAGTTGAAGAATCACTGGTTGAGGAGTTAGTAGGTGAGGAGTCACCAGTTAAGTAGTCACTATTTTAGAAGTCACTCATTGAGGAATCACAAGTTGAAGAATCACTGGTTGAGGAGTTAGTAGGTGAGGAGTCACCAGTTAAGTAATCTAAGTCACTAGTTAAGGAGTCACTCACGGAGGAGTCAACAGTTGAAGAGTCGGTGTTTGGGGAATCACTAACTGATGAGTCATTAGTCAAGGAGTCACGGGTTGATTAGAATGCATTTGCATGTGGATATGGACTTGATTAGAAATAGATCTCTTCTTGACTTAGAATATTCCAAATCGAAGCTATTTCTTCAATGACAATGTTAAGAGTGGAATAGAATAGAAATAGTCCATTATCAAAAAATTGAAAAGAAAAATTAACATTTTCAAGGAAATTAAAGCTGGCAAAGAAAATGAAAACAGTTTTTCCTAATCTAAAAGAATATCAGTAATTCTCTTGAGAAGTATGATTGAATTACATTCAAATTATCAGAATAGGAAATGGAAGCCGGTCGAGATTTTTCGACCGGTGAAGACCGGCTTAATTATTCGGCAGATCGGCATCAGTCCGGTATGTTGTTCAACTTCATGCCACTTTTAGCTCTTGTCTTGGGACGACTTGAGGATATCTATTGCAAGGCTCTGGCCGGTAGTAGGCTGATATATTGTTGAGCACTGGATTGTTTGAGATCGACGTCAGGCCGATTTAATGTACAGTTCTTGCTCGTTTTAGGCCGACTTAACGACATCTAGCAGGGATCTGTCCGGTTTTAGGCAGATTTGATCCAAGCCTCTGACCGGTAGTAGATTGATCTAATGCAGGGATCTGTCCGGTTTTTTATGCTGATTTAATACGGGGATCGGTCCTGTTTTAGGACGACTTCACGATCTCCATTATTGTTTTGCTTCGCCTGCCAAATTATGCTCCATTGATTTCGGGAGTTTTCAAAGCTATGAGTTGTCCGGTCATGTGGATATATGCATGTTTTCCTAGTTTCAGGTATAAATAAATTCTACTAGCAGGCTAAATGCTCTGAAAAATGAACTAGGCCTACTATAGAATAATGACACATCTCCAGAGAAGAGTGGGATAAGCTTTTCGAAATTCTTCGATGCACTGCTATACTGACTTATGGCAAATTCAAGACTGCTAAGGAGAAAAAACAAGCTTTTACGCTATTGCTTCTTTTGATTTTCCATACTTAGTCAACGATGATCATTTAGTTGTTTTCTCACATTCCTCTGATTTCCAGAAACTACAGCTTCACATTTCAAGCATTTCGTTTTCAGCTAGCCTAGCTTCCTCCATCCACAGTTAGAGTTAAATTGTATGTCTGGCGGAGAATTGGATTAAGCTTTCAGTACAATCAGTCTGACATCTATGACTTTTGCATTCCTATTGTCTCTGGCATGGACTTCTATAACATAGCATATAGATTTCCATGTCTCTGGTCACGTTATGGCGCATTCGTGTACCAAAACAACTGAAAATTTCAACGGTATCAGCAATTTCGTAGACATGTCCATTTCTAAACATAGCTTCCATTTCATGTAACAGATCCAATATCAAAACATTCCACCACAATAACAGGAGTGAGTTTCGAAGACACAACGTAGTATGTCAATCCCCAACGCTCCAAATTACTTCGAGAAATGGGATTATGTAAATAAACCGGTCACAACGAATGGTACCTATGGATTTCATGTTGCTCAACTCAACCAGGAGAACCAAGCAATTTTACAAGCAAGAGTTTTAAAATCAAAGGAGTATGAGTTTGACTTTAGTCCATATGAATATCAGGAGCCGATAAGGCCACCAAGAAAATCATCAAGAAAGGTACCATATTTCATTGCTCCGCCTCTGCCAGAAGGATACAAAATTGGCTTGCACAAGTATCCAATCAATCCACCTTCTGAGAAAAATGATAGAACCACGCAATTGTGGTCATGTCTGCAAAGCAACGTTACGCATGTACGACTCTGATGATCCTCTTAACTGTTAACATAACAATTGAAAAATTTCAGTTATGTAATTATAAAGACATTACATTTCTCTCAGCATCATTTGTTGTTATACATGTACTTGTCTACAACTAGATGATAACTGTAATAACGATAAAAAGTTCAGAATGCATTTACGACACATGCGAATATTAAAACAAGCAAAATGTAAGGAAAATGGCAAGCCTCAGATTTCATTTTTTATCTATTCATTTTGCATTTCAAATCCTCCGATTCTGCAATTGAAAAATCATTTATCAAGCGCACTGTGTCGCATTGTATTACAAAATATTTAAAATCTGTTTTCCTTACCACAATGTCCTCTTTGCATTAAATTACTCGTAAATTCAAAATTTATTTTCATATGTATTCAAAAATGATCTGCTAGGTCTAAATAGGACAGTTAAGTGCAAGGATATGGAAGTGGTCGATATTCAATGGAACCTGAAGTGGAATCGAATTCTGAAAGCATGTCAAACCCTTAAATAGCATTAGATAACATTAGAATATTACAAATGCGCAGGTGCTACTTACCACGATATACTTTCTCATCAACTTCGCTTCACATAACCCTCTTCTCCTGGCTTTTATCCCACCCTAAATTGGGTCGCATGTGTGGATTTTCATCCTCCACTGGTCTCTGTCCAACGCATCCTTTTCACTCCTATTTTCTTCGGATCTTCCGCTATGCAGCCTCTCTCCTCACCTCATGTCCTAACGATCTCATACGCGTCTCTCTCAACCTGCCCTTCAACTCACTCACCTGCATTCTCCTTCTAGCATTCTTGTTCCTCGGACGGTGTAACCTTGTCAGTCAATGCACAACGTTGTTTTACCAATATCATGAAGTTGAGAAAGTTGGGTTTAGAGTAGAATACAGACACAATACTGAGTTTGTGAGCTTTCATCGAGATCGGATTTTCACAAAATAACCGCCGAAAATTCTGCGCAGAAGGATTTGGTGATGTGTTTTTGTCACATTGTAGCATTGAAGCCTCATGAGCCACTGACAATGAAAATAATCGCCCATATTTAGTAAATATATGAAATATTGTACGGAATTTCTTGCGCACTGGGGCAGCTGAAACAACCGATCTCCTTGCTTCCTCGTATTTTGATTAACATGATTTCCTACTTTTTTCAACCACTGACAATGAATCTCGGGCTGAGGTGGCTATCTTTTCGATTTGATAATTTTCTAGGCACCCAAAATACAACTCATTTCATTTATGTGTTGTGCGCTTCAGCTATTCGTGAGTAAATAATGGACTTATGGATAGGCGCATATATTGGAAGCCTTTCATTGGAAGAGCAAGCAAACAAATATTTTATCAATTCCAAATGACAATATATTGCATCTAGACTAAGGCGTGCTGTACAAATATCAAATTTTCATTATACAAAAGTGACTAGCTAGCTAAAATTATAAGACTGTGGAGATACTCTTTTTAAATGGTATAATAACTCTTGATAATGCATTCAATGTCGCCTTTATGCCTACACGTAAAGTCGACAGTTTCCGATCGCGTTTGCTAGACCGTTGCGTTATTCGAGAGATGAATAGTGAACGTGAAAAACACTGCAGTTGGCGGCAAAGCGAGACGGCATGTCACTGATAAAAGAAGAAAATGAAATGGAGGAATGATGAGAAAGGAAAAATGGATGTTGGAGAGAAATCACGTGATTTTCGATCAGTATCAAGACAATATTACAAAAATCGTGAAAACCGGGTGGAAAGAAGGTCGTGAATGTGTGCTTTTGAGCAAGACTCAAATGCAACTTGTAAGGATGTGGTAGGCAGAGTTTCAACTCAAAAGCACGTCAGCATACAGTGAAAATTTTTGAATCAAAAGATTTAGTTTTTTAAGGTCTAGGAAATATTTGATCTGAATTGAAACATTTTTATCTGAATAATGTTGTGGACGTGCATATATTTTTAAGCCATTGCAATTGCCTTTGATTAAGATGATTTACTTTTTCCTATCTCAGTGTCAGGTAGTTTGTGACATGATCAAGCGTAGTAAGAAAATACTCCTCGGCCTCGAAGGATTTCTAAAACACAGCATTGCTATCATGATCTTATAAATATAAACAAAACATTTCTTTTGCATTGCTATCATGATCAGTCATGTCCATGTTCATTTCTCCAAAACAGCAATCTCACATGTGCAGCGACTACGTAACACCTCGAGTTCATTTAATAAAAAACTGCCATCACATCGAAGATGTAAGATGTTACCCTACCTTGTTCTGTCCTCACTTGGTTATTTGTAGTTTGAAGATTTTGTTAAAGAACGGGCCACAGTAGAGTAGAGGTAACCCGTTACTGATGTTACGAGTAGGCATCTTTAAAGCTTATCCATGTATCCATGTGTGTATTTCAATGATAGCTAAGTAGCTTAATTTCCTCAAATACTCAACTATTTCATTCAAGTTGTTTTGACATCACTGTTAAAGTGGCGGATCAAATCTCTATCTGCTATTCTACCCAGCTTTGTCAAGAATTCGGTTGATTAATTCATCTCCTAAGCTTGTGAATGATCTTGCCGGATATTCAGAACTGATATTAACAGAATTATTTTCACTTGAGATAATGAATAATTTAAATTTGCGAAACATCAATCATATCGTATTTACGAAACGAAGGATCGTTCATCCTGTTTCATCGTAAGTGAAATATTTCTGCATTTATGAATGAAGATGGAATTAGGAAATTAAATCGGCCGCTGGTAGATGTGGGCCTTCTTGAGTCTCTTGAAATCATCTTCTAGCGCTGATTATGTGGCACGAACGTGACCCTGTTGATGATAACTTTTATCTATAGCAGCAGGAAACGAATCATTTCAACATCGACTTTGTCCAAAATATAGACTATTCAACGACTTTGTTTAGATACTGAAGAAGGCGTCTTATTATTTTGACAACAGCTTCACAACGTTATCAACTGATCAAACTCTTCGGTATCAGGTATATCGCATTAATTATCAACTTTCAAGAATAACTTTCATGAAGGTGTGCAGACAAGCCATCAAAATTATGCGTGAATAAGTGTATGACGAATATCAAAGCTTATGAATTTTGTGAAAAAATTCTTTATTTTTCGTTGATGAATGCCGAGTAATTCTCGCTTGCTTTCCTTTACTAAATTCTCATCTCTACAATTAATGTCGTCAGTTGGATTTGGTTTGACGAGTCTAAGAAATCTCCACAGAATAGATATTTTGTTTATCTGCTTCGGTTCGCTAGAAGTTTGATTAATACGAAATCAACGGCACATTGAGGAACCTATTAAGTGGGCAAAAAGGAATTCTTAATACCTTACAGAAATAGGAGAAAAAGTCGTTCGTCGCTTGCGGATTAATGTGAGTTCAAGCAAAGGGCTTCGATTGCCAAAATTCCTTCAGATTCGAAGAATTCAGATCATTGCCCACAAGTTTTCTCGATAATGTTGGCCATTCCGATCATTATTAAAAAAAAGTAGCAGGCGTACGAAAATTAGTTCACTTGATGTTTTCACCATTGCCTTCTCTGCATATTCCTCACTGCATAGTGCATACATCGAATGTTAGCCAAGAAAGCGATGTGTGTTTTGGTGTGTGCGAAGATATACCACAGCACTCACACATCTCTCACTGGTTCTGGTGTCCTCTGCTCACAGCTTATTGTTTGCCATTTCCAATAGCAAGCGATACACGAATTATCCATTCGAGAAGGAGCAAGTTGCCTAATTCTGTGATGTGCCATTTCGATATTAAGGCTACATTTAACCCTTCCTTTCTAGAAACCGAAGCGCGCGCAGATGAATCTAATTCTGTGGTTGCAACAAACTTTCAAGCAAGCAAATGTCCTACTACTCCAAGTAATAGAAATGAAGGGACGGATATGCTCCCTCAACATATGCTATCCAGATAGACCTTTCCATTAATCACAGTACCTGGTAGCATGAATCATAGGCCAGATCTGCCATGTCCATTGTTAGCCAGGGATTATCAAAAATTAATTGAATTTCAATTGATTGGTCAATTAATTCGTTGCTCAGAAATTCCAATTTCAATTAATTGAGCAATTAAATCTCAAGGATTGTTTGGTCTATACCCGTGAGTAGCCTTTTACTGTCTGCATGTAGACGTGTACTACACGCCGTGCTCACAAAATTATTTGCCAGAATTACTGTGATTGTTCAACCCTTCTTGATTTGCACTCTCGCCGAACTGATGCAGCTGTCAGTTTTCTTCGTGCGATCCAGAGAAACGAAAGCCACCCTCTTCATCCTCTATGTCCTCCTACGTCAACTCGTTCTGGTAGATTTCTCGTGCCCACTTTCAGGACGACTCGTCGTCGGAACTCTTTTTTTCCTGCGATGACTATTATTATTAATGACATCATTGTTGATTAAGCGACTTGTGTTTCCTGCATTTCTCATCATCCCATCGCCTACCGCATCCTCGTAACATTATGTGTGTATTACGGTCAGTTATTTCATACGCTTGCCTTATAACTTGTACTTTTACGATTCTGAATGTAAATCGAAAATATACATTTACTTTATTATCGTTTGTCCAAAATGGTAGCAAAAATAGCAGTTCTCTCGAGATACTTTTTATGGTCAGAGTAAAAAAGTTATAAGTTAAAATGGCTTTGACAGGGCCTTCGGCGTCCAGCGCCTTCTCTCGGTCGATGTAATTGGTAAAGTCGGCAGCCTGTGTGAAGGTTTATAAATTGAGTGATATTGAGAAGTGTGTTGTGCGTCAAGTGTGAGGTGATTGAAGTGTGAAGACAGACTACTGCGGTAGTTCATGTTTTCTATTGATTTTCGGCTGAAGCTGTGTGATTGCTTTTGATTCGGTAAATGTTGTGTCGCGAGTGTTATCGAGTTTAGCAATGAAACCGACCTGAAAATCCCCGATGTCGCCTATGTCGTTGTGCTTATTTCTAATATGCTCATACAAGGCACTGCTAGTTGATTCATTCTTAATGGCTCTTTTGTGTTCGCTGTGCCTAGTTATAGACTTACGAGCGGTTTTACCAATATAAAATTCATTGCGGCGTTGACATGTGTACTTGTAAACTACAAACTTATCATTGCAGGAGTATTTAATTAATTGCAAACAAATGTCACAGTTACAATTGTTTCTATATTTTTTGTTATTAAGATACTTAGCTGACTGTTTTCCATAGTCGTTAGCAATTTTAATTGGCAAGTCATACTTCTTAATGGCTTTCTTTATCAAGTAAGCTATTGCATTTGTCGCTAATGTATGGTACTTTAAGTGTACTCTTATCAATATTACTATTTTTGTTTTTATTTTTCTTGTTTTTCCTTTTTCTCTTACAATCACCCTCTTTGTAGCCTCTTTGTATTTGTAATGAAGTTAGTCTTAACATGCGTCGGAACGAAGGAATCCTTTCTAAGAGTGATATTGGAATGACCGGACTTATGGTACCAAGAGTATTTGACTTGTTGGTCTACAATTTTTATTTTTAGATCTAGGAACGGTAGCCATTCCTCAGGCTGATGAACTTCTATAGAAAATTTTATGTTTTGATTGATGGAATTAAAGGTATCAAACCAGTATTCAAATAAAGTTTCGTTGAATTCTACTGGACCAAAGATGATATCATCTATGTATCGCTGAAATATTAATGGTGAAAAGTTTAGTTTATTTAAAGCATCGGTCTCTATATGGCTCATAAAAATAACCGCGAACGCTGGTGCAAAATGAGCACCCATAGGAACTCCACGTATTTGCTTATAAACCTTATCTTCGTATTTAATTTCGTAGTTGTAGCAAATGAATTTCAGCATTTTTTCTATATTATCAATTGTGATACCAAAACAGTCAATATCACTCCAACAATCTACTAGCCTCTCCATGCAGTACTGGGGGATTGTGAATAAAAAGTTAGCGATTATTTGTACGCATGAATATTCTTCGTTAGCGAATAAATCGTGCGCATTTTTCTCTACGCATAATAGCACGTGTGAATAAAGTGTACAATTAATCGCTAACTTCTAGGATCATTCGTGAAAGAAGGAAATGATTCGTACATCTACGAATGGTCCTTTCGTCGTCGTTAAGATAAGGAAGAATTTAAAGAACCAATGATAGAGTGATCTCATCGACGGATAATCTACAATGACAAAATAATAAAGATGCACCGATTGAAAATACGACATTAGTGAATGATGGCGCTTATTGCGATGGTTTTTCAAAATCGATCTCGTAGACACCTTCGAAGAGAGAGGATATTTCGAGATCGCAACAATCCGTTAGACTGCTTGAGAGACAATGAAATTCTAAGGAATTATCGTTTTACTCGGTCGACAATTTACCATCTCATCGATCTTGTGTCACCTATATTAAACCACCCGACACGACGAAATCACGCTCTTTCATGTGAACAACAGTTATTGATCGGTCTACGATTCTTCGCCACTGGTACTCCCCAACACGTGTTTGCTGAGATATTTGGAGTCGAGAGATCAACGATTTGTAAAGTGATTTCGGATGTGATTCGTGCATTCAAATCTAAGGTTCGGGACTATATAATATTCCCTAGTACTCGGGAAGCTGTCACAGACATCAAGCAGAAATTCTATCGTTTGGCAGAATTTCCGAATGTTATCGGTATAATTGATTGCACCCATATTCGACTATTCAAGGCTCCCTTAAAGGAAAGTGAGCCAGTTTATGTAAATCGGAAAAGATGGCATTCGATTAACACACAAATTATTTGTGACGCTGACTACAGAATAATACATATTGTGGCACGATGGCCTGGCAGTGCACCTGACAATTACATTTTCACATCAAGTTCAATCGGTCAAAATCTTGAAAATGCGGGAAATGAAGGAATGGGTTGTTTACTCGGTGACAGTGGATACTATCAGCGTCCTTGGCTGATGACGCCTTTCGAAAATCCGACCACTGTCAGCCAAAGACGGTACAACAAAGCCCATCGCAGAGGAAGGGTATTGATTGAACAAGTCAACGGCCAGTTTAAGCAAAAATTTCCTTGTTTAGTTTGTGGGTTGAGAATGAAACCAGAAAAGGCATGTTCAGTTATTCTTGCTTGCGCGGTACTTTATAATATTTCGAAACAAAGTAATGAGCCCGACGTTTTTGATATTGATGAAGGTCGACTGGGTAACGATGTCGATGTAGATCGTGTTTTAGATGAACGAGGTTTGTTGCATCGAGACTTATTTGCAGTTCGTCATTTTTCTTGATTTTCTTTAAATCTATGAAAAATTTTCTGAAAATCTATTATATTCAATAAAGGAATACAAAAGCCTACAAGTACTTTTCTCATATTCATACCGTATATGCTATATTATTGATACTGTAACATCAAGTGCACAAATATTGAACCCTATCGTTATACCGTAATATAATGTAAGATACAATTTGTATTTTTTGAAAGCGTGTTCAGTACAATTTATCATTATTAGGAAATACATGTACGTGTATATTTTGTATTAATGAGAAGGAACACATTTTATAGGAAATCTAAATAACGTATATTCTTTCAACTCTTTACAATCTACGTTTACAATAAACTTTAATTCAAGCCTTAACAAATCCTCAATTAAAAAGTCTAAATGTCTAGATACACAAATTGTATCTTGTAAGTACACACAATATACACGTAGTTTACACTTTGTAAGTACACACTAACTGTCAGAATTCAACATTGTAAGAATTGAGGGGGTTGCTGCATTTTGGAGTGAAGATGCAATGCTTCTGAGACTTTCACTTATCTCAGTTAACAGTTCAACCTTTTTCGTCTCACATTCCAATATTTTTACCATAGTATCGCTTTCTTCGACCGTAGATGCTTGCGGTGTCAATCTGAGACGCTTTGCAATGGGGGTTATGGCTGTAGGTCTCGGCAGAAGAGGTGATGATTGTGGCAGCGTTGGTTGGGGATCAACAGACATTTCATCTTCCTCCAGCGTAGTTTCGGCATCGAGTGGTTTGAATCTCCTTCACACGGGCTCACTATACCGTCCTTCATTTCTTTTTGTACTGCTTCCAACACCTTTTCGTATAGGCGATTCTCTTCCACTGGAGGGCCACCACCTGAAAGGATTTATGCCTAATAAGTAATGTTGAAAATAGCAATGAAAATCTATGATCAATGAAACTCATAGATAGTTGATTGTTTTTCATCTAAATCAAATATATTAATGAAGTATAGAAAATTCGATGCTGCTAATCAATAATGCGCACATCAGACCAAAAGATTAGCCTACTGTATAATATTATACATGTAGTTTAATAGTTATTAAATTTAACTGACAAATATATTAATTGCCTTTATAACACTTACATACATGCTCTAATGATTCTATATAATCCATATGATTTCTGACATTTGGGAGGAAACACAATCTAACAAAAATGAAGAAAAATACACTCCCGTGTAAATCCCAAAGTATATTTAAACACTTTGGTAAATCCATTAATTTGAAAGGTATTTTACTCATCAGTTTTAATTTTGGATTGGTTGTATTTCCGAGCTTTGGAGGAAAGATCGTGCCACTTCTTTCTTACTGTTTGCCATTCCCTTTTGGCAAACCCAACGGCGTTTATGATCTCCGCACATTGTTTCCAACCATCCGCTTTCACCTTTTCGACGTTCGCGCTTGAATGACATGCAGTGCCGAAAAGCTTTGATCGATTCTACTTTACAAAGTCCAATAATTCGTCAACTTCTATTTCTGTCCATCTTTTCGCTCTCTTCGCTTTGGCTTCCATCGTGTGATAAGTGATAACAAGGAATGATTAAGAAATGCTGCAATACGAGTAAGCACGTGCGACCACTCCTTTGAAAAGGTCATATCGTTTCCATGACGCGGGATGATGAATCTGGATGCGCATGGCTTAAAGATTAATCTTAAACGTAAAGATCAATCGTCATAAAGTATATTTCTAATCACACAACTCTACGATTAATCTTTATCAAGATTAATCGTTAGCGTTTACGAATGAAAATTATGCGTGTGATTCCGATTAATCGTCAAGTTTTATTCACAATCCCCCAGGGGGATTGTATTCCTAAATCGAGAGGAATACTAGGATAAATTTTCACGACATCTAATGACAGAAAGAGAAGGTTATTTTTGTTAGGAATTTCTAATTCATTAATTGATTTTATTAAAGATTCGCTATTTGGTAAATGAGATTTAATTCGTGGAAGAACATTAGTTAGACTACTAGCCACTATCCAATCTACTTTTTCTATCGGAGTGTTCCGGACAGAGGCAATTGGGCGAACCGGATAATCATTTTTATTATCATTTTTGTGATCTTTAATAAAGGAAAAGAAATTAGCTGGGTTTCCACCAGTAGGCTACTTATTAATCGCTTAGCTTGAGATTCTAGACGAGAATTACGCGTACACGTTCTAATCAAGGTATTGGCCTGCTTTTCAATAGCATCATTACAACTTTTATTCAGTGGTAAATACGTGTCTAAGTCTTGCAGCACTTGTTCATTCTTTTGGTTATAATTATCAGCATTACAGATCACAAACCTATTAGTTTTATCTGAACTGATGCACTTAAGTTCATTTTCGTTAATAAACTCTTTCGCAATTTTACATTGACTGTTAATTTTACGGTAGCTTTGCGATTTCTTTAACTTTTTTGTTTCACTATCTAATATATTTTTTACTTCGCTACCGAAACAGTTAATTCTACTTTCTAAATCTTCGCTCATTTTAGGGGGATGATGACAATTATTTTTATCAAAAGGAACCATAATCTTATTATCAGTGACACTGACACAATCGTTTGAAAATTTATGCTTCCATCGCATGTTATACACTAAATTATCGAAATTCAGAGAATTTTTATTCCAGAAGGCACTGTCAAAGCCATTTTAACTTATAACTTTCTAACTCTGACCATAAAAAGTATCTCGAGAGAACTGCTATTTTTGCTACCATTTTGGACAGACGATAATGACTAATCTCTCTCGCCGCATGGTCAACTGCGTACTTTACTTTACTTTTATATGCACCTGTATAGTGATGTCAAAACTCATAGTTTACTTTCATTGTAAGCCCTATATCCGCTTAACGTCTTTTTTCTTCATCTCTTTGGGTTGGACGATTTTTCGTCATGGAATAACACCAGGTGCTCCACATATTGTCATACTGTGGTCGTAAATAATCATGACTGATGATAAACATTATGGATTCATAAACAGAGTTATTAGAATAGATAATAACAGATATAATAGAAATATCACATTGCTAGAATAACATTGTTAGTTCATTGAGTTGATTGATTGCTCACCACTTCCAAATTCAATCGTCTGCTTGTTTTGACCTCAATTTCAACTAATTAATTGATATTGTTTTCAATTTCAGTTAATTGATTGCTCTGAAATTCCAATTAATTGATTGCTCTGAAATCTCAATTAATTGAGTGCTCAAGAACCAGGTGCTCCACATTGTCATACAACATTTAGCATTTTTTTCGAATGAATGGTGATCTCACAAAACAGCATGCAATTCGCATCATGTAGAAAGTTGCAATAGTTTCAAGTCGAAGACATAAAAACTTGAAAATTCAGAAAACTTTGTTAGTGGGCCAAATTTTAGAGACTTTTCATTATACAATCGAGTACATAAAGGGAAAAAAGATGACGCTCTGCGTTCCGTTCGAGTGAATGGAATCGATATCTTGGAACTGTTAACAAGAATATGTGGACATAAGTCATGTAGAGGAGTATTGGGAGTCAAAGCATTGCGGAACAAATTAAGGGACTTTTCAACTCGTCGCTTGGAAGACAATTCAAAGGGCAATGAAATCCGCAGATTACACGATGGCATCGTCTCTGCAGCTTATCGAGCAAGTTCGAGAGACTATGATTCAAACCAATAAATAACGGACAATTGTACTCAATGACACTCAGAATGTGCTGTTTATAAATATTGTTAGTTCATTGAGTTAATTGATTGCTCTGAAATCTCAATTTCAATGAATTGATTGCTCTGAAATCTCAATTTCAATGAAATGATTGCTCTGAAATCTCAATTTCAATTAATTGAGTGATCAAGAACGCCAATTTCAGCTATTTTATCAAAGACAATAATTAAATTGCAATCAATTTATGATACTCCCCCGAATGTTACCTTCCCACGCCATCACTTTTTGCTGTAATTTTCACGGTGGGAACGAGGAAGAATATTGGGGTCATAGGAAGTCGACGAGCTTGACACTAGAATGATCGACCGGTTATTTATAACACTGAACTCTACACACTAATATCCAGTCCTTGCAATGCCCATGAAGAGAGAGAACGAGAGGCCACGGGTTCATCATTTTGCGTTGTTTTTTCTTTATGAACTACAAAGTGTCATATTTTCTATGAAATTCTGTTTTTCCAGCTAGCTTTTCTTGAGTTTTCATGAATCTGCAATGGCTTCATTTTAGACGCATCAAATTCAATTGGTCCTATTAGTTTCTTTGTTTTATGTGTCTACCTACAAGGACCGACCGGCAAAAAATGGCCGCTATTAATATCATAAATGGTGAATTCTGAGAGAAAGTTTATCAGTCACAACATATCATTTTCATCCATAATTCTGCAGTTAAGTCCTTGAACTTTTCACAATAATTGATTCTATCTACCTAATAATTACTATAGTATATATACACTGTAAAACGTAGACCGACAATTATCCGACGAATTTGTAGGTTCTCCACCGACATCGAAACAGATGCTTTGTATGCAAATTAACTAAACAAAAACTGTTGAATATTGATTGATTTTTTCGATAAGTGATTGCTTGACTTTTGGGCATTCTGTATTATTGTGTGGCAAAACCATGATTTATTTTGACATAATTTAATTAATTACCTACATTTTTGATAAAATTTAAGCTATAATTAATTGCTATTCATTTTGTCGCTCTTTGTCAGATATTGTAGGTGTTCAGTGGCAATCATCCTACAAGAACTAACAATGACCGACAAAATAGATTTTTGTCGAAAAAAAACGATGACTCTATTAAGCCTCGCCCTCCTGTCGAATGTTTGAATCTCTTTTAAACCAAGCAACCTATGGCCAACAGATTTCTAGGAGCTTATTGTCTACGTATCATGCAACTTTTCACAGAAAAACAATATATTTGGCACAATACATTTTTCGTGAGAGCCATTTTAAAATTTGAATGCCTGTAATATTTTGGCTGGTTTCAGTATGCACTTACTTCTAATGTATATTGTGGCATCAATTCTTCATGGAATAAGATTGCATAAAGGATTCTTCCTATTAATGTAGAGATATTGAATTTGAAATTATCTGGTCATTATGTACGCATGTTTGAAATTGAAAAAAATCAAATTTCAAATCTGAGTTTTTGTTATTTCTGTGCTTTTTAGTTCTACATCTGATCAGCAATTATTGAATTTTTTCAGATTCATATTGATTTTAGCCTCAGTGTCATAAAAGTCTCTTTAAAAAGTCGTTTCTTCACTTGCAGAGACTAAATACTAAAATGTGCGATTTTGGTGCTGAAATAAAAGTTTGAATTGTTAGACCTCAGACCTTTGTAATCTCAGAGCGGCTAATAATCACCGTCTTATTAATCACCTTCACCAGATCTTTCGATTAATGTACGGTTTATTAGTTTTGTTGTCATTTTCCATTTCAAATAGTGATCTAATGGAAATTTGTTGAAGTTTGGCGGATTTTGACCTTTGACTTTCACCTCAGTCCATGGATGACCTTAGAAATAAAACCGTTGCTGTTTTTATGAATCCCCCTTCAATGCCCATTCGATTGATGTGTGGTTTGGCAAAATTGATGCAATGTTTGGGAGAATAACAAGGAGGCTGTATTCGCCCCGGGGCGCGTTCGGAAAAACACCTAAGTGTGGCGACGGTCAAAGGTGGTCTTGATTTTCTGTGTCTCGATTGAGGTTACTGCAGTCATTGTTTCATTAAGATAGATATCTAAGCAGCCAGTTTCTGTTCCATGAAATCTGTGTAACACTGCATGTATAAATGTGAACTTTTCAGCGAAAAGTTGATCTGCGTCAGTGTCTGATGTTTCCCCAGAAAGTTTACACAATTTTAGCGTCATTCTTCTCTGATGATACAGGAGCATTTTAGTAAACATTTCGAGCTGCAGAATTCTTTCGAGATAAAAGGTGAAGCATTTTCCGATATAAAGAAATAGCTGTTTGCATTAAACATGTCTGCCTCACCAGATTTTGTTCTCCGCATTATAGGAATTAGACTTAAATCATATTGTTTGCTTTTTGATTTACCGTGCATCGGCTGATAACTAGTTCCGATACTGTATAAACTTGATTGTTGAGAGTATGCGTTGTTTGAGTGGATGTCAGACTGTAAAGATTTTGATAGGAGGCTTTGACTACAATGTTATTATCTTAATGAAATAGATCACTATTGCACAACTCAATGCTGGAAACTCTAACTGTAGTTCAACCAAGTAGTGGAGTTACTTGGAAACGTTGAATATGTGTTGCGTTTTGTTATAAACATAAGTCTGAGACGATACTTGACCTTCCCTTCCTGTGTGCCATAAAACAAGAGACATAAAAATGTCATTGTTGCCATCAGTCGCGCAGCCAGAATTTCATTTCTGGGGGGATAATAAATGTGTCTTAATTAATGTAAGACTATACTTAATAACTTCGTAAATCAGAAGAAGCACTAATATTCATTCATATCTGATTTGATTATGATCTGATTTTGTCTTTTATTGATCATTCATGATACACGATTTACATAAAATCATACAGTATATACAAGTTTATATAAAACACCTTCAGATGTAGCCTTTAGATCTTTCTGTAAACATTATGCCTTCAAGTATGTTCATATACAACTGCAATACGTATTTTGCATACCTTGGTAAAAAGTTACAAAATTGCAAAAGTTGAATAAAATGTACATAATATGATATAGGAAAAGAGACTTATTTGTTGTAAAGTCTTTCTGTTTTTGAGCCGCAAACGAGTGTCATGATACATTGCATAGCGTTGAATTATGTCATCATAATTGAGTTTGCAATCTTCATGAATGGCCATGAGAGCGAGTCCATTCAGTCCAAAGTAAGCATATAAGTATTATATATTTTAAAAGCGAACTTTTCATCTATGGCCAGGCCAGGGATATCGGTTTCAGGTCAGTGAGCATTGACTTAATGGAAAACATTGGAATTTGAGCTTGAGCAGCTTAGGGGCCTTCAATTTTGGGTCAAATTTTTCGAGTAAATGGCAACATGTTCCTTGCAGTATGGTGCATAAAAGTACAGTTATTTCAGCCACCACCAATTAAATCTTGACAGATGAAATTCGAAAACTTGGCAAAAACTTTACTCTTTTAGACGGCTCATGGGGTGGCCCCGATTATCTATGCAACTTGCTAGATTGCCTCACTACATTAGGAGATGGGAAGACATTTTCCAGTCATAGATTGCTAATTGCTTTATCCAAAACTGGAACAAGGCCATAGAACGTCCATCTAGCAGGTCTGATATATTTGACGTCATGCATCTCCAGCTCATTACATTAGAAGATAGGATGGGATGGCATAGAGAGTTACTGGGCAGAGAGAGTTGATTTTGTTCTATTTGTTCTAGAAAGTTCTAGAAGACCATAGAACGTTCATCTAGCAGGTCTGATATATTTCAAAAGTTTTGTCAGCATGGAAACATTAGGCCTATAGCATTTCAGATGCTTGTATATATTTAAACACTTTGATTCAGTCGATCAGACATCATCATAGAACGCAAATGAGTCTCTGCGAATCACAGTTGACTGAATGATCACTCTGGTGTTGCAGTATTTACAGGCATGGTCATGAAAATCTTGAACAAACGAAATAAGCTTGGAATAATAGAGGAATCACACTTTTGATTGTGTTAATGGATTCCCTTAACTAAAATTAATATGTTAATAATTCGACATAGAATGATGTCAGTATACCCCGTATAAAACACAAAGATTGTCCTCCGCTCAGATTTCATTTTGGGGGGGACACTGGTTGCCATGGTTTTTGGCCGAGTATTGCCAGCATTGTTGAGCCCAGCGTCGAACATTTCATTTCGTGCTTCAGCGGAAGCTGAGGCCATTCGCTCTCTGTTTAGTTACAGATACGAAATAAATCCTCCACCCAAATCAATAGTCACAATCTGCAAAATCGTTGCCGACTTCGCGGCCGGTCGAATTTGAAAGAATCGCGTTGATCGGAGCACTTCGAATTAACATACAGCAATCTACAAACGATGAAAGATTGTTTTTGTTATCATCCGAAAGTCGATTTAAACTTCAAAGACACGAGCCCAAAAGATATGCATTTTTGAGAAGTACTCATACAGTGGATTTTCAGAAAGTATGTTTAGTCTACATGCACTGTTTAGCAAAATTAATGTTCCATCACTGCAACTGTTGAAATATCTCAGTCTTTGCAGCCATTCAGTTCATTTGATTACAAAAGTATCATACATCATCTGAAAGGCATTGGTCTCCTCTTGATGATTCACTATGATTATTGGCTACATCTTTGAGCGGTTGTCTACTGCATGAAATTTTGCCAAACATAGCTACTTTTCTCTGAATGATTGTTTTGGTATCAAAATTATAGGTTAGAAAAATGAAACACAGATCAGTTTATAGACAAGAGAAATGCTTTCAGAAAAGTATTTGGACTCATCCAAAAGGCATTTATGCGAGTAATTGGATACATAATCATAACTAATGTTTCATTACCCCATTCATTTGTTAAGAAGTTGGCAACATGAACATGATTTTCATTCAAATTCAGCTCGTAACAATCTAATGCATGCACATGCTGTGTACATAAATAGTGAACAGTACCATGAATGCAGTACCATTGCTCATCATTGCTTGTTTATTTATCATTTCATTATCAAATGTAATCAAAAGGTTTATGATCATGGTGAATCGACAGATTAAAGACAGTGATTTTCTTAGGTGATAAGCAATTGGTTTAAGTGAAAAAATCCTACAACCGAAGAAGTGTGTGCTAAGACCTAAGACAGACTCTCTGGCATTGGCAAGGATAATTTGGCACCAAGAAAAGCAAAAATGGAAAAGAATTACATCTCGAAGCAACCGACGTCTAATCAGAATGGCTGGAATTCACAAGAGAGCTTCTGTGCTTGTGGAGGCAAAAGGTTTCAGTGTGGGCTAAATATCGACGCTTGCGCAATTTTATCTTTCAGGATTGTAGTGCACCACCTCACACAGCGAGTGAATTCTTTAAGGAACACGTGAAATACGATCACTGCCAAGGCTCTCCGTAGCCCTGATTTGAATCCCATAGAGCATGTCTGGGAATTCCTCGGTAGGAAAATCAATTGTCGTTCCACTCCCGTAAAAACAATAAAACAGCTGAAACAGTGGCTCCCGGCAAAATAGCAATTGATGCCACAATCTTTTAATGACTCATTGATAAAGAGTATGACTGATCGCATCTCAGTAGTAATCGCAGCTCGTGGAGTTGTCACCCGATAGTCATGGACTTACAAACATTTTCACAATAAATGCATCAGTTCTCACAAAATATAATCGTATCAAGGTACAAACATAATAGGCTATCATAAGACAGGAAAAGAGGTGAAAATAAAATTTCACATGTGAGTGTACCCGTATGTAACATTAATTTTGCTAAAGAGTCCATGTACCCTGTGTTGTCATACTAATCAACCACCTCAAATAATGGCCTGACGTCATAACCCTCAATTTCTTTTCACTATAAACGGGAAATACTGCGTTTCTTTATGAAATTGAACTCTCCTGCAGCAAATGCAGTAGGCAAGTAAAAAGTAAGGACATGAATGAGCTTGTAAGTTTTCATCCCTCAGAGGATTCAAAACAGATCTCACATAGAAATCAAAGTAAATTGTTGTTGTAAATTGGCAATGAAGATACATGTATATTACCTTTCAAATGACAGCCTAAATCGTCGGCGCGTAGCGCCAGACGATTTAGGCTGATCATTTGAAAGATAATATATGCATTGTTGCTGAACTTAAAATCTATGGCATAAAAAATCCAAGATTTTGATCTGCAAAAGACTAAAATCTATGATAATTTTCTACATAGCCCATGCAGCTCAGAACATTGAAGTGTGTAAAGCTCTAGATATCTACAAGTCCAAATTGTGAACCATAGGGATCACTTCAATACCATTTTCACTGGGAATGCGAAGATGGATGGTGAAATGCTCCTACCTCAATGGTATTACATAGCAAATTAGACGGCCTTTATCATGGCAATTAAGGCCGTCTAATTTGGATTTGGAGATATACATGCATGAACGACTTTCATAGAAAAATGACATGCGAAATATCGGCGGACAACCCTACTTACTCAGTAACAATGTCCATCAAATCTAGCTTTCAGTCACTGCATCGATTAAAATGATGAAGATAACATAGCTTTTATGACCTATCTGCATGCACAAGCATAGAAATTAACAATACCATAGAAAGTCTACTTCTATGTGCACAACTAAATGTATGTAGCGAAAGCTGTGTTAGTTGAACGATGAATTGGATAACATTGTGTTTTGGTCCACTGCCAATGGCTTGCAGTTTAATCCCAGCAAAACCAAAGTAATGAACATCATTACTAAACATTCAATATCCTTTTCAACACTGGTGGATCGTCATGCAAATTGCGAAATGAAGTTACTTGGGATTATAATTGAAAACAATCTTCAATGGTCAGAACACATTAACTACGTGCTAACTATAAAGTGATAAAGCGGATCTACATGCTGCATTGATTAAAACAAGTCAATCCTCCAACGAACACTAGGAGTGTGGACTTTCTATTGCTCGATGCTTCGCTCCGTCGCCAGTTATGCCTGCATGGTGTAATGTATCTAAATGTAGATTTGAAATAGGCGGATTTTCAAACTGTTTTCAATTGGAGGAAGAGGAACATTCTCGGTCTTTTGCAATGGTTTAGCCAGTCGACTGCTAAGGCTCTTGATCCGGTGAACTTCCCATGTCAATTCTAGACAATCATAAGGCAACACAGTGATATTCTTTTTGCGATGTGATATTCATTTGTCTACACGACATGACGTGATCTTCATCCTGTAGAAAAGGAGCTGACTTTGTTGTGAAAATGATTTGAGAGTGGCACGTTACAAGGTTAAGCAGCGCATTCCTGAAATCGTCTCTAAACGACAACAGCAACAGTCACATTGATTTGCAGTAAATATTCATTACGCTTTTGTTTATTTAATGAAATTCATATTAGGTTGGCTTCGTTCTTTGGCTTCGTTCATGGCGCACTTTGTACACTAATACAGTATATAGTAATTATAAATAAATAAATACATTTTGAATTTGAAGAAAAAGAGCACATTTTATTTTTACCAACCACGAAGGATTCAATAAATGTATGCATGGAGTTTATCGAGTTCAGTACCACCCATTTAGCACCTTTTGTCCACTAACTAAATCTTTATCTCAAATCCAGAAGTACTTCATTTTCTTGTTGATAGTCACATAGACTTCTTGAAATACTGCAAAACATCTTGGCTGAAAAAGATGGCGGATTTGTCACCACTACAAAATACATTAGAGTAATGGGGAGTTTCCATACTTGGCATATTTAGACACTTTGGTAAGAACGACCGAGCGTAAATTTGCACCGTGAAGTCGACGCTGATGAACAGCGCCCAACTACACACTTCTGGGGGACCCCGAGGTAACATATATTAAGGGCCCAATAGTGTCATTAACACATGCACGCTGTATTCGATCAGATAAAAAAGAGCATAGCCAAAAAATGAATTCTCTACTTATATCTCTGCACAAGGAGAGCATTCAGCAAGCTTTATGATAAATCTTATGAATGTTAGTGAAATCTTATAATCAATTTCTGATCAGTAATAACCAGTCTTAAGGAAAACTAAAATCAGGTTTTTCAAAGAAGCAATTCATCTTCTCAAATATATGCAGAGTTCAAGAAAGAAAGTCATCGCAGCAATAAAACATCGAAGTAACATGTTCTCACGGCATATCATTGGCATTCTGGATGATTTTTAGCAATAATCCATGATAAGTTTATCAAAGCTCAGTACATTTTGAAAAATTTGTTTTGCGTTGAAAAATGTGCACGCCCTCTATCAATCAGCAACTTTTCCAAATGAAAGTATGTCCAAATTCTTTTTTATAATAAGAAGGGAACATTTCTTTGAACACGGCTTGTACTAGACATTGACGAATAACTGGAATATAATCTGCACTGAGACACCACTCACTTTTGGAGCATTCGACTTTACATTGATCTACAGTCAATATGTCTGAATACCATATTGTATTATGATCATGCATGGCATATCCTACAGCCGTACGATAGCCAGTCGAAGTGTCGCAAAAAAGTCCGAAGACGAAATCGCCTGGTGTCTGCTTAGTCATCTTGTAGGCCGGTCGATTCAGACGACTGAGCATCATGTTGCACATACCAGTAGATTTAACATATTGCCCACCAACACATGCAGGATATATCTTGCATTGAAGCACGCATTCCGAGGGCCCCGGGAGTGGAATGCTAATGTTGTGATGAAATATCGAGAACTCACGATCTACTATTATATCAAATGTTTCTGTTTGACTGGCAGAATTGATTTTGAGGCTGCATAAGTAAATTTTTATCATCAAAATGTTCGTCAAACGCCCAGCCATTCTGAGTCAAGGAGAGAGTGAAATGAAGAAAGAATTCTCGTCTATTGTTTGTTATACAAGAGAATGATAACATTAAGTATGTCGCCTTCAACAGATATCCATTCGGGAATTAAATTATTCTGTTTCGCCGATGCGTCCTTTGAAAACTTGTTCCGACAACAAAATAACCGGATATTATAAGAGTAAGTCTGGCATTAAGAGTATATGTCTCACTGCAATTTTTTTATTAGAAAGAAAGTCTTGTCTGCAATGTCAATATCATAATGAAGCGTATTAGTATAACAATGCAGTCCAATAAAGGAAAATGTAAGTTATGTCACCAGTGTTGGATTTGATGGGAGGGAAAGTGGGGAACTTCCCCTGCACTGCCTCGTCTCATCCCCACCACTGAAGACATACCTTCCTTCCCTGAGGGGAAGAATACTTCACGGTATAGACAAGCCTTACATTGCGTCAATCAAATTGATTGAATATCAAAATATGAATAATTATTGTGAATATGAGCCACATCAACAGGCGTGGGTCTAATTTCTTCACTATTCTTCACAATCTTAATTATATAATTATCACTAATGAAGTTTATTTTATTAAGAAAAATAAATGGATTCGAGAAGCAAAACATTGCACATGGAATAATTGAAGGCAACGAAGCCGTCAAAAAAAGAGTAGAATCCAGAATGCTATCTTGTTTCTTTCAAGGTCTTGTCGACATCGTAAACATGGTGTTTGTTTCATATTAATGTAATAAAATTCTTCTTAATTCTGAAAATCATGTTTGTGACCATTATTTACCTTTCATTCTCTGAATATTGATACAAGTCCGATTTTTCTGAATTCATTATAGGAAGGAATGTGGAGTCGGAGTCCGCATCCCTGATTATAGGTCTAGTTGTAGTAAATTACAGAATGATCCTCTACGAATTATTAACTTGGATCTTGACATGAGTGGCCTACCATAAATTTCTATTCACAAGGGTATCTACGGACCTTGTTTGAAGTATTATTTGACTAAATGCGGATAGCATCATATGCATGCATTGGAGTCCCTGTCAAGCATCGAACATAACTTCCTTATTCCATTTATGTCTCAACTATTTTCAAAATTATTCGCAGGCGATCTATGTGCGAGGATGAGCGTGGCACTAAAAGAATCGAATTGATAACCTCTTCTTTTGATCACCACTTTTTCGGGCTTTGATTACGAGTTACGACCCAAAAACTTCTGGTCACAATTAGAGTTTTCTGATTCCCCCATGCTGCTATCAAGCTCACCTCCACCCATAGAGTAGGGATATATATATATATATATATATATATATATATATATATATATATATATATATATATATATATGTAAATATAGGATATCTGTAAACAGTGAAAATTTTATATCAAGAGATTCAGGTTTTTTGAATTATAATTTGACTTGTTGAACTAGATTTTGGCGAAGTTGTTTCTTTTTATCTTTTGCAAAATATCTCATTACGGATTACACTATCAGTATCATAAATAGTATAAATATATCGGTATATAAGTCTACATAGAATAAATTAAATTACATGTAATTCAATTCAAATCAGTAAAATAAGCTTGAAATAATTTACTATTGTACAATAAACCATAAGTTCGAATGAACATAATTTGTGCTCCCCCTCGAAATTTTGTGCTTAAATTGCTCAATAATTCAGTAAAAATTGCTCAACCTTTCAATAAGAATTGAACAAGTTGCGCCCAATCTTTCCGGAACAGTTAGAACATGTTGCAAATGATAACTATTCTTTATTGATAAATCATTACCTTTCCTTCAGTCATCACTAAGACAATGAAATAGTAAAACATCGCATTTTACTCGGAGTAAGCAACCAGAAGACGGGATATAACTCATCTTGGATGACAAACGACACTGACCATAGAAAGCTACATGAGAAAATACACAAACAAAGCAGCATGTATAAAATTAATTAAATCTTTCTGCCTTGGTCCTTTAATGAAAGTTAACTGCAATATGGAGTGATCACTCAAACGATTCAAATGATCTCCTTGTGTCTCATTTGCGAGTAATTTTCTTCGTCATGTCCCCAATGTCAAATCTGAAAATTGAAAGAATATTCATATGTGCATATAGCAAAGCATAGTGTCAGGTACATACATAATTTTGCCGCAATTGATAAATTAACAAGGAATTAGTTATGATGACAGCAAAATAGAAATGTTTGGTTCCGGTCATAGAGTAAGTATGGTAGGTAGAGTGGTAACTCCGCATTTATTAAATCCGCAATGTGTATACACTTTCGATTTTATTAAATGAACTCGAGGTGAATACAGTCGGAAATGTTTCAAAATGTGAGATATGCACATTTATGCAGTTTTGAAGAAATTAGAACGGAATTGACTGATCATGCTAGCAAAGCAGAATGAAATGATATTGTTTTTTAGATTGTCCGTGTCATGACATCCTTGGAGAGGTAACATCTGTTAAATTGGAAACTCGATGACCTGCTATTGCTTTCATGAATTAGAAATATGAAATTTCAGCCAAGAAAGCACGAATAATATCGCGACCTTTTCATGAAGACTTCCATTATAATACGGATCATGAAATTCCTTTGATAATCAGCTTGATTTCCGCTTAGTTAGGATGCTTATTTGCAAATATTCATTCATTTTGATATCCAACTTGTTGCATGCTACTTACATGGAGGAGCCATCTCGGTAGTATATAAATTGGCAACATTTTGACTTTTTTTAGAACTGCTCAAATAATTTTTTGGACCACGGGAACGTAATCTCCGCAAAAAACTGAATCTTTTGATATAAAATTTTTACTGTATACAGACGCTTTTTTGAGTCGACTCTCTACCTACATACTTACTCTATGGATACAGCAATGATCACCAAAAAAAGGGTCAGATAAGCCTGTATATCCCTACTCTATGATTCCGGTGCCTGTTCTGAGTTTGTTTTCGGCTCCAGTTTGGGTAGAAACCTATATTTCCTGTGCACCTCTTTTTCCAGTACCTGATGCATCTACAGACATACTGAATGTTCTTTTTTTCAAGATGCAACAATCCTCGGTCAAAGCAAATCATATTTCAAACTGCAAAAGCTACATGTGTATTTCTAATGTCTTCTGTGTTGTTTTGAAGGAAGTGGTAACGTTGTTGGTAATTGTTTCGAATATCTCGCTTTGTAAAATCATTTTTGATGGTTGCTGTAAAATTATCAGAAATAAAGTTCCACAGAAATAATGTTCATATGATAAAAACAGATTTTGGTGCGCGTCAGTCACAGAGATAGATTCTTTTGTGTATGGGTTGGTCTAGAGCCACAGAATTAAATATTTTGTTTATCTGCTTCGGTTTGCTAGAAGTGTGATAAATACGAAATCAACGGCTCATCGAGGAACCTACTAAGTGGGCAAAAAGGAATTCCTAATACCTTACAGAGATAGGAAAAAAGTCGTGCGTCGCTTGCGGATTAATGTGAGTTTCAGCAAAGTGCTTCGATTGCCAAAATTCCTTCAGATTCGAAGAATTCAGATCATTGCGGACAAGTTTTCTCGATAATGTTGGCCCTTCCGATCATTATTAAAAAAAGTAGCAGGCGTGCGAAAATTAGTTCACTTGATGTTTTCACCATTGTCTTCTCCGCATAATCCTCACTGTATAGTGCATACACTGAATCGAATGTTAGTCAATGTGTGTTTTGGTGTGTGCGAAGTGATACCACAGCACACACACACACACACATCTCACTGGTTCTGGTGTCCTCTGCTGACAGCTTATTTGTTTGCCATTTCCAATAGCAAGCGATACACGAATTATCCATTCGAGAAGGAGCAAGTTGCCTAATTCTGTGATGTGCCATTTCTATATCAAGGTTACATATAACTCTTCCTTTCTGAAACCGAAGCGCGCACAGATGAATCTAATTCTGTGTCTAAAGCGGACGTAATTCTATCCCAGCCATCGTATGCAATGGTAATAAGCATACATTATTACCATTATTATAATAATATGTCGACAGAGACTGACATAGATATTCATCTCTCTTTTGCTTCTGTGATTGGCCAAGCGCGCGATTTGCAGAAGCAGCTTGTATTAGCGAACGCACGAACCTCAGCGGTCAGATTGCAGACCTGTCAAGTGAAGGGTTTACACCCATAGAAATTGACAACAATAAAACCTCTAGAATGGAAATTAAGCTTCATGCAATGCACAATAACGGCACATAAATCGCACACATTTTCACCTGGATACACTTGTCAACGGCTGTTTCATAGGGTTAGAATCAGTCACATGTGCAATTCTAAGCTTTTCATTGGTTCTTCATGCCCCAACTTAGTTCCCCCGGATGTGCCGCGATCTTGAGTCAATTTCCATTCTAGTCAACTTCAGATAAACAATTTATTTCTATGGTTTACACCTTCAACTCAATTTTTCTTAGTGATAAATTTGTCAAATGGAAATAGTGTTAACACCGTTCGACTCTTCACGATCTAAATTTACTGACTGTGCACGTTTAATGTAGTGTTTATCTTCTGGTTCATCAGGCTTGAATTTCCTAGTTCTGGCCGTGACCGCAAGTTTTGAAGAAAGTCATGTCTAGACCCAAACAAGCAGATAAGATAATTTATTTCTGTAGTGTCAGTCTCTAAAATTTGACTTAGGCCCTACTTTGAACCGACTGACACATTTGCCGATAACATTGGGCCGCATGCACAGCCTAGTCGCGACTTGTGCTAATTTTTGGATAGTTAAGAGGAGGAGATATGAATGTGAATGACTCATGCACAACTTAGTCGAGACTATATGGAATTCAGTCTTTTTTCAAGCCTGGTCTAAAACTGCTCGTGCCGTACTAACATGCCTTGAAATATTCCTAATTGAAAACTGTTCATTGGGGAGCTGCAAGACGAATTCCTTAAAAGACAAATAGGAGAAAATGTTAAATCTGTTTGCTTTGTAAACACCACTTTTTGAAATAAGCTTAAAATGCAAAAACTTTTTGAAATGCAATTTCAGACCATAGGAATTTTACTGCCTTGTCCATAATCATATGGAAAGTGTTTGACTCAAGGCTTTTCCCTATTGTCTCCAGTCAGTGCCTAAGGTGTTCTATTTTCATATTCAAGAGGTGCGTCTTCACTCTTTCGCAAAAAAAGTTTGCGGCTTAAAAATTAGTTAAGATGTATGTACATAAATGTCGGAACACGCGCCCCGACGCAAAAAATTTAGCTAAAATTCATGTACACACCCGACCAGTTTCGCGCATCAACAAATATACCTTGTCGCAGTTGATGCGCGAAACTCGTCGGGCGTGTACATGAATTTTAGCTAATTTTTTTTGCCGTAGACTGTTTTTACCAAGGAGAGATAACACACCTTTTTCAACATAAAGAAACACCCCCTGTCGACACTGTCATGTATCTAGCCCAGTCTATTCCCTCCCAATGAATCCGCGCAACTAAATGGCCTCATTTGAATTTAAAATGTTTTGCATAGTTTCTCATTTGGGGGCCAGTCAAATACCACTAAGTAATAGTTAATACCACTTCTCGTTTGCTACTTAACTCGCTAATAGACATACGTATGCTCTGGACGCTCGTGTTTGCTTTACTTTCAGTGTGACTGAGGCCTAAGAGGTTCAATATCATATTTTTCACATGCTTGTCAAGTTGATCACATGCGTTTGATAATAAAAACATTCAATGCTTTGCTCTCAGTCGCCAGCTGACATCCGATCAATGTCAGTGAAGTTTCTGCAGGCGCAATGCTTATCATTGCATTCACAAGTCGCTGAAGTTAGCACCAACGTTTCTACCAACTTTTTTCAAAAATTTTCCTTTAAGACGAAAACAACCTAACATATGTAAAAAAATGCAAAAAATTGCCTCTGACATCAAAAACGACGTTTGACAACCATAACAAGACAAAAAAATATATTTTGTGTCAAAAAAAAAATTCAGCGACTTTGTATTCACTAATATTGTTCACTAAACGTTTCAGCAGGGATATTGAACGGCCAATGAAATTCAGCAAATGATGTTGCTGTTAAGATGAATTCTGACGACGCTATGACCTCGACGACGCAGCAGTGACGCAGCAAAGGAAAATGTCCTTCCCCTTGTGTTGTAATCTCTAGTCGCGACTAGCTCGTCGTGATTTGTGCATACCAAATCAAGTCGCGATAGGGAAGTTGAGTATCTTCTCGCGACTAGGCTTTATGTACAGCAGACAGTCACGCAATATGCATGAATTCTTCTGTAAAAGAGAGCTCAAGTTTTGTAAAATTGGTATTAAAGATGTTCAAATAACTGCGTTTGCAGATGATCCTTACAAAATATATATTCTTAATGTTCAAGCGATATCCTGGAAAATTCATTAATTTGCCTTAAGATTACAGTCACAAATTTTTCATTGAAATTATGCAAAATAAAAACTTGCTTATTTAATTTTAGACTTCAAAACTTTTTGTCAGCACAAATTGAATCTTTCGTTAAAAATGTTGATGTGTGTGCTTAAATTATTTTGAATTATCACCCCGCTTATAATTTATTTTCTCTCTTTTGTCGATCATGTTATTATGCATTGCAATTATAGGCGCAAAATTTCATGGATTTTGAGATAGCTACCCATAGAATCTGCGCTCTGATAATCTAAATCTAGACCTCTAAGAAAAGTTTTGCTTGTTGATGAAGACTAGGTGTTCAATATTAATACCACAGTAGAGAGACAGAGGATTGATTACTGAACGAAGTGTGGCTCCAGCAAGATGGGGCTTCACCTCATCATGCCGTGTCAGTTTCGTAAATTCTAGACAAAAATGACAAAAAATTCTGGACAAAAAAAAGATGCTCATAGCAAATGTTCATTCCTTTTTGATACCCAACATGTATCATGCTACTTATTTATTGTGTTCATGTCGATAGCATACAAACACAGGAATATTTTCCATAACTTTAGCTTCTTAAAAAGTGACAAAAAATTCTTTTTAGACAGCAGGAACGTAATGTCCGCAAAAACCTGAATATTTTGATATAAAATTTTTCACTGTATACAGATACTTTTTTGAGGCAACACTCCGCCTATATTATATACTTACTCTATGTTAAGAGCATCCTATTTACAACTCAGATACACCCATTAACAACACGTAATCCAATTTAAATTGTTCTTACCCAACGTAAAGCACCGTTCTTTGATTCTTAGCCATGAGGAGAATATCACAGTCAGCTTTATCACATGAATGTACTTTCACATTTTTCAATTGATTGCCCTTCAATGATGTTCCTTTGAGACTGCCAAATTGCAATATAGCAGTTTGATTTATTCGCTCATCCATACTTGTATCCACTGGAAAATCGGTTGATTTAAGAGTCACCTCTGCGAAATCCAATAACGTCCCGCCATCTGAGTACTGGCCACGGATTTGTGACACATAATGCACCGATTCATCTTCATATAAAGAGTCCGAGACGCAGTTTTCCCGTAAAAATGAATTAATGTCACGAAATGTATTGAACCCCTCGACAAGAGTTGCTCCATTGCATGCTGCACTGGAGTAACCAGCTTGATATACAGAATAGAGACCTGACTTCGACGCGAAATCAGCATCTTTGAAGACAACGAAAATATCCACTGCAAATATATAAAACCAATGATGGAAATTATTTTTAAAACCTTATAATAGCAAACACTAAACATATAAGTACTGCTCGATATCAAACCAGCATTGTATTTATTTTATATTAGAAAACCTGCTACAAATGTCGATAGAGAAATAAAACAGAAAACGAACCACGGTTCATGAACACTTTTAAATTGAAGTTTAAACTTTCCAACATCTTTCAATAGGATCAATCCACCATGGTCAGATGAAGCTCTTTTCAAAAAGAAAAAAATCTGATCAACTACCTCTGATATACTCGTACTGGCACTTAATTTTCTCTCTCAGGTTTTAGTCTCTAATCTCTGCATTCTCACTTTCGGAATATATCCTTTATAGCAAATAGGACTTAACCCCAATTGTTTTTTTGGGGACGAATAAGTACCAAACTGATTTCAGACTTTCTTTGTGCCTAGAATGAACTGCAAAATCAAACTAATGCTACAAACTAGATGCTTTCAGAATTTAGGGCCATAAGAAGTGACCTTACACAAAATTTTCGATGAAATTTTGATAAGTCAGACTACTTGGAAGAAAATGTTGCTTTCAGGTATCAAAAACGAATCATTATTCTACACAGAAATTATTCTACCTTTGTTTGGACATCGTTGACAACATAGAATACAGCGTTGGTTCACTTTCAACTTTTATTCTGCCACAAACCTAGCAGACCGTTTGGAACTAAGACGTCCCACTGTGCGATAAGAATAAGGTATAGGACGAAAAAGTACCAAACTGTAAATATAAAATGACTAGATGCTGTAAGTATTGCTGTGCTCGCCCCCAGCAGTCTATTATCGATCGTAAATGCATATTTTAAAAATACCATCAAACCAGTCATATTAATGTCAATCAGTCAAAGTGTTCTCTCATAAGTTTTGATACAGTTTTTGTTCTGCTTGCTGCTTTTCTTGAGGATTTCTTACCAATGCATTTATTTGCCATTCAAGCCAATTATGTGGACAATTTGAATTATATTCTTCTAGTACACTCTGACGACCCTGAAGCAATATCTGAATTTATATATAGTGAAATGTCATGGGTAATTAATTTTCAATTAATTAATAATTGAACTCAAAATGAATCGGTCAAATTGAAAACAGTATTCAGGCTAAAAGGGCAAACCAAGCAAATATAAGCGCATGCTGATAGTGTAAAATCCGTTACATTATTTTGGCACATTATTCAAAATGATGAGACATGAAGCTTGTAGGTTGAGAGACTTCGATGTGAAGCAGCTCACGTTTCTGTGCTCTACGCTTGTTATGATACCTCTCATGTGTCACACAAATAATTGCATACGTTCCGAAACCAAAGAATACCTATTAGGCTATGCATACATATGACTAGTTTCGGGAATCTTCATTTTCAGTATTATACGTAGGGTGCGGCGATGTTTTATTTTCCCCAACGATCGATTTTTATTTATTTTCGATCAAAAAAATATTATTTTTTTCCGATTTTTTTTTTTTTTCGATGAAAAAAAAAAATTCTTTCAAACAAAACATTTACACTTACATACTTATTAACGTGTAAGATCAGGCGTACATGTATGACAAAAACGCTATGAATATCGTCAATACTGAACGAATCATACTGAAAAGTCTATTTAAAAAACGCATTACCCCTCTACTCATCAAAAAAACTTGTACCCCTACTCATGATTTGTTTTAGTGTTGCGCCGGCAGCCAAATTTGGGTGGTCGTGGGGTTAAAGTATTGCCCATTCGCGCGTCCTGCTTTCGTATTTATTGGTTGTTGTTGATGAAATAAACAAGAATTGTCGCCGCAATCCTGCCAAATTTGCGAATTCTGCAGTTGATTCTTCCAGAGCAAAGAGACGTCAAAATTCTTGTGGGGTTGATTCGTGGATTTGCGGCTTATCCCTGCAACACATCACTGCCCATTCCTCATTAGCGATTTGTTTGATGTTCCAGCTATCTGATTGACTTTCATACATCACTTTTCCGCGTCACATGATGTTTGTTCCTTATTGAATTCCACAAAGTCATTAATTGTTCTCACTCGACTTGCAGTAAACACCTTCTCTGCTGAAGTAATCAAGACTGTAAGTTTTCTTGCTCTTCGCGCTGCAATGTTCTTCGCAACTCAAAACTTGTGAAAAAGAGAGCAACGTAGAAACAATACAAAATAAAAGATAGAAGCGACCATCGAATTAATTTTTGTTTTGATGATCAAGTAACCATGTGTGAAAGAGGAGAATAGAAAGAAAGAAAATTTCAATTAAGAAATCCGTTTCTCGGGTACATGAAACCTGCAATGGTTTTCAAGTACTTCCCATACCATATTATTAAATTGGGGAATAGAGATTTGACCAAGAAAAAAGAAAAAAATCGAATCAAAAAATCGCGATCTCTTCTGATTGATTCGATTTTAGATTTTTTAAATCGCGATACGTTTTTTTTCCCGATCGATTTAAAGAGCAGTGTAGAATTATACGTTTGTTTAAAGCATTATTAAAAAGACGACCATTTCCTGAACATGCTGGGCTGTTCCTACTGAAAGGCAATGGAAAAGTTTTGACCCTTTCAAGATAGCAAATCTCTAAGAACATCCTGAGAATCCTATGAATTTCGAATATCTGAAAAAGGCATTTCCATAGCAAGCTTTAGACTATAACTTCTCTAGGTTACTAGTATGGGCCGATTTAACAATATTACAAAGGCCTACTTCGCTTTAATTTTTAATTAAACTTGAAAATCAAAATATCACAGGCATACTCGCTTTAGGGAGGTTACATTTACATGATGTCATGTATTTCACCTTATTAATTCATTAAATGTGGAAGTGAATAACTTAAAAACATGTGACAACGCCATTAAAGACAAAATCAAAAGTATTGGGAAAACATAATCGGAAATGGCCTCAGGATTCGGTTTTGGAAACACGGATGACAGACTTGCAGTGAGAGACCAATAAAAGATCATACTTCATACTATTTAAATGCTATCTGGATATTTAGTAAGGGATAATAACCTTGAGGTTTTGATACATGTATGACTCCATATGTATGAGTGCTCGCACCAATGAGAAAGGAAATTACCCTGTTATGCAACTTCCAGTGTACTGAATGTTTAAGGAAATGGCTGGACTTTTCATTGAGGCAACTTTGTCTACAAAAGCTTTCTTTGACATTTACTTTATGAAAAGTAAATAGAATCAGAAATTTGACTAAAAGCAGTTTCTATTATCTTACTTTAAATATCGCTCTATAGTGCGTGTAAGTATTCGCTTAAAATGTGCTTGTTGTAGCAAGCAATTAGAACTTTTGGACGCATGAAGAGTCATTTCAAACCTTTCTTACAATGGAAGCGCGCAATTAACATGCAAAGCATCTTTGCATGGTTTAATGAGGCAAGACGTACCATACAGCATGTACATTAGGTAGAGTGGTATCTCCGCATTTATCAAATCACCAATGTGTATGCATTTTCGATTTTATTAAATGAACTCAAGGGAGATATAGTCGGTATTGTCACCAAATATGAGATATGCAAATTTTTGTAGTTTTTCAGAAATTAAAGTGGAATTGACTGATCGATTGACTTAGCAACTCGATAGATTGCCATTACTTCCATACTCAACCTCAAGAGTATCTTCTTAAGCGTGATCACGTCATAGGCAACCTGCCACTGGCACAGCAAAATCACATAATCAAAGACAATGATTTCAATTAACTTTGAAAGATGTAAATGGGTCCACATCACTATTCAGATTCTAGAAGTGAAACATGAATTTAGTGAATCATAAAATCATGCCGGTGAAAATTAAATGAAAAACTTGAAATTTCAGCTAAGAAGGCACGAATAATATTCATGAAATTCCCTTGATAATCAGCTTGATTTCCCCTTAGTTAGAATGCTTATTATCAAATATTTATTCCTTTTGATATCCAACTTGTTTCATACTACTTACATAGGAGAGTCATCTCGGTAGTATATAAATTGGCAAATTTGGACTTTTTTAGAACTGCTCAAATAATTTTTTGGACCACGGGAACGTAATCTCCGCAAGAAACTGAATTTTTTGATATAAAATTTTCACTGTATGCAGACACTTTTTTGAGTTGGCACTCTACCTATATATCCCTACTCTATGAGACGTGCCTCACACATGATATGGAAAGTGGCACTTTCAAAACCAGACGTCACTTGACGCACTCATTGTAAATTATCAGATTAAATGATCGACTGAGTTAGAAATGTATATAAACTCAACTGGATGACGGCTTATGACTTATCGTGTGTGCCTACGGGCTCATGCACTGTAAACTGTAGGGCACGAAATTTCGCTTGAATTAGGCACGAAATTTAGGTATCAATTCTAAGCAACACAAGGCACGAGTAGGCACGAGTAGGCACGAAGTTCGTAGTGCCGAGTTTGTGCCCATTGATTTTTCCTTCGATTTCATTCGATAAACAGATATTTGGTTTGGTGCCTATTAGTGCACTAGAAAGGCACTAACTAGGCGCTAACTGGCACAAAATTTCGGCTTCGTGCGTAAGTTCGTGCCCGACAGTTTACAGTGTGGTGACAGAAAATCCGAATCTCTTGACCTTCCAATCTGCGAATTCTGAATATCTCATATTCAAAGTAGCAATTCTGTCTGAGAATGATGAATCATTGCATCTTACGTTTACACGTCACCCTACAGCTCTGAGTTTCCACCTTTGGACCAGTACACGAAGAGCCACCTCCTGATGGCGGTGGGTTGGTACAGGAACGGGTTCGGGTCTTTTTTCCATCTCCGCAAGTTGTTCCACATTTCGACCAATCACTCCACATCGACCATTTTCCATCAACTGTAACAATGAGAATGATTCGCAAACATATTGAAGCATTGAATTGGAGTTGCACAATAAGCAATATTTTATAATAATGGGATTGTTGAATGCAGAAACACAACGATGAAGCGGCGTGACCACAGAAATAAATTATCTTGCCTGCAATCTTGCCTGCATCTAGAGATGACAGTAATCAGCATCATAGAAGTTTACTAGAATGGAAGTTGACTCAAGGTCGCGTCACATCCGGGGGAACTAAGTTGTGGCATGAACCACCAATGAAAAGCTAGGAATTGCAGATGTGATTTCTTCTAGCTCAACGGTTTAGCCGTTGACAAGGGTATCGAAGCGAAAATGCGTACGATTTTTGTGCCGCTATTGTGTATTGCATGAAGCAATACTTCCACTCTATAAGTTTATTGTTATCAATTTCTATTATCAGCATCGATGGTCATGGCTGGAGCTTGTCTCGAGAAGCAAGAAGATCAAGAAGCCTGCCTGCAGTATGACCATTGAAGTTCGTGCGCTCACTGATAAGATCTGTTTCTGCAATGCGCGCGCTTTGCCAAGCATACAAGCCAAAGAGAAACGAATGTCTATGTCAATCTCTGTCGCTTGCTACCATTGAAAACAATAGTTGGGATATTATTATGTCCACTGTAGACTAACCCACACGTAAATGAATCTATCTTTATACGTATAACAAATGTCAGACGTAGCCGCAGGCAGGCGGAGGCTGACCTTCTTCCATGAATAATAATAGGTGCGGAGAGTCACTATCACAGAATTAGACAGGGCTACTCTTCTTCTGTTTGACTAGAGAGGAAACATTGGGACATGTAACGTTTATGAAATGGCACAATCTGCTGACTAAATACCATAGCAATCGAACAATGAGCAGCAAGTTCAACATTAAACACGCCAAATTGTGTGAAGTTTCAGTGACTGTTATCAACCGGATCACACACCAAAGAGACACAGTCTATGTCAAGTTCTACAGAAAAGTTTGTGAACGTTTTTTCGTGCGCCTACCAACTTTTTTCATTAATGATCGGAGGGCCCAACATAATCGAGAAAACTTTTACGCAATGATCTGCATTCTTTGAATCTAAAGAATCGTGGTGATCGGAGCATTTTGAAGGAATTCAGAGCAATCCGCAAGCGACGCACGACGATTTTTCCTATCTCTGTAAGGTATTAAAAATTTCTTTTTGCCCACTTAGTAAGTTCCTGCATGTGCCACTGTTTTGAATCAGTTTGCACTTCTAGCAAAGTGATGCGATTAAACAATCTAATTCTATGGTCACTATATACAGGGTCAATGAAGTCCATATCCTCGAAGGATCTATATTACAATCCGTTTTGAAGATCCGAAAGATTCTGCATCCATAATTCCTGTCCTGACTTCTGCATTACCTTCAGCAAAATTTTACAATTGAGAAGTAGCTTTAAGGGATTTTTTTATGATGTACCACTTTAATGAAAATAGAAATTTTAGAGTTTTCCAGAATTTTCCCGATCCCTGCAGTCTTTTGATAATTGTCAATTTTATCCACAATAAACACATGCCTTTATCAATCAGTTCAGTTTTCAAGGAAAGGATTGTTTCCACATGCCACGCTCAAACACGCGTAATTACACATGACCCCAAACATCCGTTTCTATGCGGGACATTGCTGCAACATCTGTCGACAGTCCTGTTATATAGACTTTGCGTCTCATGCGTCCGCATGTATCAGAGGCTAAACAATGTGATAGGACCTCAATTTCATGCTCAGGGAAGACAGAACATGCTTAGCGGTTCATCCGCGGTTCAAGCGGCAGCCGTATACGACGCGCAAACTATAAACGCTCGCCCGCGCGTATTCATAAACATTCCCCATGTTTTAACAGCATCAGATTAAGTGATTTCTGACTCTTAGTGCAGCGCGTACGTACGCGGGTAGAAGAATAGAATGTCCTTAACCACGGATGTTTGGGGTGTTCCGTAATTACGCGTGGCATGTCACCTAGTGCTTAAAAGTGGAATCAAAATCCTGAACATGACAAATATGATGATGACCGATAAAATGGATGCAATAGTAAGAAGCTCGTCCGCGAATTGAGGAAGAAAACGTCAGCAGCTCTCCCAGTTAGTACATCGGGAGCATGTGTCCATGATCGCTGAGCTATTAGTCTGTATGAATTTGACTGTAAAATTCTGTCAGCTTTAGCCACTGGCATGGTAAGCCAATCATGTGAGCATTGTCTCACACATTTCGCACATCCATGCAACTTTCATCATTCTCTCGGCTCAATCTTATCTACTTCGCGTTTCCACTGTTCCTATTCATTCAATCAATCAACAAAGGGTGAAATAAAGTGATAAAAGGAAAATTCTGTCGAATTCTGCTATTCATGACTATACTTACTTTTTATGCCGCGCAATAAAGGAGATTTTAAGACTGATGGATTATTTACAGTACAATTGAAGTGCAGGCGATGCCGAAGACAGTTTATAAATACTGACATAATTCTACAAGCGAAATGCCTATATGTAGATATTTTCTAATACTTTTCAATTACATTGCAATTTTTGCTAATAATCTTTAATTCAAAAGAAATCTTGTTCTGAAAATTGAAATATCTTCAATTCTATATGTTGATAGAAAGATTGAAGAATAATAAAACACATCTAAACCCAAACATATCATTAACAAAACGAGTGAGATGAGATGAAGTCACAATGTAGCAGGGAGTCGGAGTCCCGGAGTCCTATCATTTATGCTGGAGTCGGAGTACTATCAAATGATAGTAGTCCGGACTCCGGCCTATAGCTAGACTCGAAATAATATAATACAAACAAATTATTTATTCTCGTGCATAGCTGTCATTGTCTTGATGTCAAGTTTCTCCGTCAAACAAAAGTACAGAGACAGCAGTGCTTGCTAAGCTCGTAATAGTTGAGGCAATGAACCGTGATAGTGAAAAAGAATTGTCGTTTCACTCGGTGATTTAGTAGAGAAGACAAGCCTTCCACCTCGATCACACTTACGCACCAAAGGTGACATCAGAGACAAAAATGAGATGCTAGTTTGTTTGAGAACATTACCTCTTACCCTCACATTAATCGTGCGTGTGATGGCTCCTATAAAGCGCATATTAATAACAAAAGTGTACTCATATTTTGGAGAAGAATGAGGATTTTCCTGCCTGGTGGAGACTGGAAAAAAACCTTGTGAAGCACACATCAAGAACATGGGAGGAGCCGAGTCGCATGCATCCAACTTAAAGTGACATCTGATCGACTACTCGTATCATCGATTGATAACTGATGATCTATGATGTAGGCTACCAGTTAATTTTTCAAAAAACTAAGCTTATATACTTGCCACCCGGAGTCGGAGTCGGAACAGTCGGAGCTGTAAAGCAATGATTTTAGATCCTAAAATTCTTCCCTTCTTTCTGTCTGATGATCGGTAATGGCATCTCCGTGAAACTTGCAATCATGACAATAGGCGAGCAATCCATCTCCGTCCGCTTATCGCATAAACAAGCAGTTTTATCTAAGTTTCCATTCTATCTTTCTAATTTTGGATTTTTGAATTTTGTCAGCTTGCCAAAATGTATGATTTCAGAATATATGCACCAACCCATTACAAAAATCATTCATAAAGATGTGCATTTCAACATTTCAAGACTTCATTAGAAAACGCATCAAGGCCCTGCTTTTAGAATATTACGTGATAAAAGCAGTACTGCTGATGGAGATTAATGCATTTTTCATAAATATCTTACTTTTGCAAGATACTGTGCAGCTCTCAGTTTCAACACTAGAACCACTGCAGAGAGTACCATCCCCTGATGGCGATGGATTGGTGCAGGAGCGAGTTCGGGTCATTGTACCAGTTCCACAAGTGGTTCCACATTTCGACCAGGAACCCCAGTCAGACCAATTCCCATCTACATCTGAAATTATATGAAAGCTTTCATTATTGCATTTGTAGTTCAAAATCGATTGAGAAATTTAGATGAAAAAGATTGAAGCTCCATGTCACTCAAATCCTTTATTATAGACACACGTCTATAGGCGCTTCAAAATATCAAGAAAAAGCGTCGAGGCCTATACTCGAACCGTCAATATAAGTAAACTTCTATTACAAATTTTGAATATTTGTAACTTGTGGTTTACTCAAACATGTTATAAAAACTTTATAGTGCGAGTTTTATACAATCATGAGAATTTCATCTACTTTATGGATATTCCTATGGAGTTGTAGAATCCCATAAGAATATACTCATTGTTGTACATATAAAGGAACACGAGCAATCAACGTGTGCATCATTTTCGTAAACGAAGAATGAACTGTATGTTCTTATAGCCTTTGCTTTTCACCTATCTGGTTGTCATCTTCAGGAAAGTCCATCACAATGGTACTCACGAGCTCCTCCGGTTAATCAGATATCTGATCCGGTAAATCAGAAAAGTCGATGAAATGATTGATCCTCCAGCTGATCAGGTAAAGTGCATTTAGAGCCGATGTAGCAAGATTGACTTCAGCACGACACAAACATTTTCAGCAGAAACATATCAAAATATTTCATAATGTGTCTGTAAATAACTGCCTCTATGAATTAATGAGTTAATCATAGACATCTTCAGACCGCTTGAAGACATGAGTTCAGTCGAATCCAAGTCTTCTTGACACAGACTGCTCACTCAACCTTTATAAACTCTATTTGGATTTAAGAAAAACATAAATTCGACAAACGGACTGGTAGTTGCATGTTTTGTATATGAAGCAGTAATGTAAAATTCCAAACTTCTGTCTGGACGATGGAGAATAATAAAGGGAAAGTATAGTTGCTTTTCTATCTACGATCTTCGCTGTTTTCATTAATACTTTCGCAATATCATAAAAAATAAATAAATGATTCATTCTCACCTGGGCCAGGACAGGATTGCGGTCTGCATGTTTGCCTGTTTGTTGATTCACCCGCGCAAATATTTCCGCAGCCTCTTGGTCCATGGCATTTCCGGTTCCTTATTCGCTGACCAACACCGCCACATGTGATGGAGCATTCGCTCCAAGTACCCCAAGAAGACCAGCCAATGGCATCTAAAAATATTTATTGAGTAGAGCTGTTGCAGAAATCAAGAAAATTCTTTTGACCCCTTCATTAACAATGTCTATATAACAGCAAATTTACAATTTGTGAGCATGTATACAGCCCATGTTCCTCTGCATAGTAGTCTTCGTTACTGCTATCATGCAGGCTGTCGGAAAGCCTCGCATGCGGTTATGTCAAGGGAGACCGTGTGAAGTGACAAACCCACACCTCTGGAATTCCAAGTTATTCGTTATTTTGTTCGTTTTATTTTACTCAAATAACTACGAGCAAATAAATAGCAATGCTATTGCGAAAAAGGGATTTGATGTCAGAAACCGTTGCTGTCTAGTCTGACAAGTAGAGCTTGTAGGAAGTTTGTTAAATAAGTCTTAATAGCAAGCTACTGGTGTCGTTGTTAAGTCTTGAACGTCAACGCATTACTCACGTGAAACATCCACTGAACATTGTACTAACTAGGTCTGCAATCATGTTTGGGGCGTCTCAGCATTCAGCCCACCATCAATTCCGTCATGTATGTGCATTTGAAAAATTTTCTGATTAAGCAGACTTTTAATAGTTATTCGACCACATGTGAAAGATTGCACGATGAAGACACGTTTCATTCATCCTTTGATTTGTGAGAAGCATGTTTAAACTACTTGGCATCGCCCTTCGAAGTCTTATTACTGCCAAGAATCCTCGGCCTGCGACCATTATCATTTGGAATATTTTATGTACAAGCCACTTTCGGCTGTCAGACATGCATTATTGGCAAGTCTGTATTCATGTAGTCATGCACATTCTTCAACGATAGTACGGCACTGAATCGCTATCAGTTAGATTGGACCTAGGTCAGTGTGACCAGACATGCATGCTTTGTTTTGAGTGCATTTGTCCCGGTGTTCTGAAAACATCTTTTGGGACCTATTTATGTTTCGGCTTTGCAGTATCTAAGTGCCGAAAATCAGTTTTAGCTCATTTTTCAGCTTTATTTTAAGTTGTGCACATGCAAAAAATATATCTCTGTTAGGAAAATATCATAGTCGGGAAAGCAATTTAATTTCGAAGGTACTCATGAACACGTAAACATTTAGAAACCGATAAAATATAATCAAAATGTAAATATTTTACAATATAGTGCATAATGTTATATAGCAGGGAACAAAATTAGACCTATAACAAAATACTATAGAATTGATGACCAGACAACAAATTACGTGCATTGTAATGGAAAAGATTGCAGATATACTGCTTCACATATACGACGGCAATTCAGAAAGTATTGACCGAGAAGTTGTGACACTAGCTCAATTGTTTTGCTTTCATACATTTTGCTGGATAACTATCAACTGCATGATCGAGTGGCCTTCCCTGTTTAAATGTTATAGAGCTCTTTCTTTGTAAAATTAATCAATGTTAAATATCCATCATCTCCCCGACCAAGCCCGGTCTTCTGCGAAGTGGCCGTCATCTTTTCCCAGATTGAAGAGCTGGCTTCGATCACAAAGTCTGTTTCGAGCTCTACTCTGCAGAGAAGAACTGGGTTTTCAGTCAGGTGGCAGACTTCTAAAAGACTGGTTTTAGAAGGAGGATTTCTAAGTACTAAAAGAGGTAACCGCTAAAACAAGAACTGACCATAACTTAAGGAGCTGCCGAACTAACCCCAAAGCAGGGCACTAATTAATACTTCAATATTAAAGGCAGCTTTGTTTTGTCAAAATAGAAATATTTACTAAAATAAAAAGTCCAATGAAAAAATTGAAAAAGAATCAGCGTTTTGAATTTCTTGAAGTTAGAATGATGCTATTTCTCCGAATTAGCCCCAAAAACTGACAACCGCAAAAGATGCTAAAAAGTGCTCATTAATTCTCCAGATCAGTAGAAATTAAAATATTAATCGTGCTTACACTTGAAGATAAACACAAACGGAAATTTTCCACTGCTTTTCTTGAAGCGCAATTTTTATCACAGAGACAATCCCAAATACTGTGAACTAGCCAAATTATAAAAAATCATGATACATTCTATCTGCAGAATCGTTTTTGACAACACAGTCATCTTGCATCCAGAGAAAATGTTATTTGAAGTTTTGATGAAGACATCGTCTCTTTACCAAAGTAAGTCTTTGCACTTACAACTCTAACTGAGAAACGCTCCAGATTCTGACAACCACCCAAAAGAATATTCTACGCGTAAAAATACCCCACATAGATGTTGCTAGACAATTTGTTGAATGTGTTGTGAAGAATTGTGAAGATCTAATATAAATTTGCATCTTAACTTCTTCAACTTCATTGAGATGCCATGTTCGTAGCGAACCAGTTCCGAATGCTGCGAACCACCCAAAAATGAGAACTCACATCCAGAATTAATACTACAGCACAAATAAGATGCATTTCATTCCTACTACAGAAGAAAACAAAGAATTTCCCATAAAAATTCCTTACTTTCGAACCACTTGGATTCCATCTTTCATTTCTTCTATAACGGTAGTAGTGGTATACGAGATACATTCGTATGTACTAGTATTTCATATAGATGTATGGTACTCGTATTCTCATGAAAATATAAGTTTGTTGGACTGTGACAAGTCAAGAAAGCCTTTTATCTGCCCATCAATGTTCTTTTGAAAATTCAGGTAGACATTGTAGATGTCTGTTCCCTTAACACTAAGATACTGTGCCAAATTGGCGCATGTATGCAGTGCCTTGCAAAAAATCCTGAAATGAGTGAGCGGATATTGAATTTGCAGAGAACACGTCAGCGTGGTACGGCGGTAATGTATATTGTGAACAAGACATGCACAGTACAGACACGAATGAATGATTGAATGAAACTCAAAACTGACAATGATCAATGAAATGCATACCGGTCGGGATGAATACGTATCATTCAACATTCCCAGACGACAAAAAAATAATTTACCGTGTAATTTCACCAGGAGCTCAATACCTAACATAGAATTCTAACAAATATCAAGAGTCACATCGGCTAATTAATCAAAAAATAATAAGCATACGGCTTCGCATCTTCTCTCAGCGTTACGTCATATTCATAGCCCGTTTTCAACAAACCTTCTCGATTAAAGACATGGTCATATTCACCAATCAATGCACGTGTACCATGACTATCAGTATGTAACGAAAGTGTATTTTTGTCTATTGGGCTATCAGCTAATTCTGCAATTATTCCTAAACGTTTGCTCAAACTGTAAGTAAGCAACGGTTTACAATCATCAAATCCATGACACAAAAATCAGTAACCACACATTTATCTTTGTACTCCACGGTACATGAGTATTTACCAAGAACAGTAATATGAAAATGGCCATAAGCTTTCACTGTGACAGAAGTTGGTTGTAATTGTAAATCAGACGCTAAATCTATAGGCATCGCATTAATTTGAGCTCCGGTATCACAAAGTACAGTAAAGACTTTATCATTAATTTTCACATCTCTAATTACATCATCGTCATTATTAGTAGAACTAAAAATATTATAAGTTTCACTAGGAGAAGAAATGTCTGTTGAATTTACAGTCATAGTTCTAGTCTGTTTTGATCTACCGCATTTAGGTAAATGTCCGATCTTACCACATTCCCGACATTTGATATCCTTTGCTGGGCAGTTGGGATCCGATGCCAGATGAGAACTATCACCACATCGATAGCACCGTCTTTCTCCATGTTGCCATTGCTGTTGACTGGATATTCCTTTTGGTTGTTCCTTTTGATATTTCGTAGAATTGCCATTTCGTTTCCCCTTAGCGGATTCTCGACTCTTTGACTTGAAATTGAAATTCGTTTGATTCGTAGAATTCATTGAAGATAGTTGAACGGTTCCTTCAACACTCCGACGTTCGGTCCTCGCTCTTTCGAACGCTTGTGCCTTTCGTATTGCATCTTCGAAAGTCAATGAATCATCTTCCGAAAGTAATCGCTCACCGAGATGATCATTATAAACTCCAATGACGAAAATATCTCTGAGCATCACCTGTGTTGTGGTCCCGAAATTGCAATCCTTGCTAAATCGTCTAAGTCTGCAGGCAAACTCAGTTATAGATTCATTGGACGATTGTGTAGATTGGAAAAATCGTTTCCTCTTTAAGAGTACACTACTCTTTCCATCGAAATAATCGTTGAGGCGATCAACTGCATCATCGTATGTATTCTTCGGAGAAGGCAGTCCATGAAATATGTCTAGTCCATCTTGTCCCAGCGCATTGAGAAGTATTGGTAGCTTGACTTTTTCTTCAGCATTTATTATTTGAAAGTAGTTATTCACTTGACGTTTGAAATAAGTAAAATCGGCAGAGTTCGGATTTGCAGGAAGAATTGGCGACTGTATGTATTGAGCCATTGTACGTGACCACCGCGCTGCCACCACGATGTTGAATTTGCAGAGAACCTGTCAGCGTGGTACGGCGGTAATGTATATTGTGAACAAGACATGCACAGTATAGACACGAATGAATGATTGAATGAAACTCAAAACTGACAATGATCAATGAAATGCATACCGGTCGGGATGAATACGTAACATTCAACAGCGGACTAGCTATTGATCAGAGATAATATTAATCAGTAGGAGAGATGCACTCCATCGGGCAGCAAAGCTTGAGAAGTGAGGCACAGATGAAACTTACGCGCGTGCAATGTGGTGAGACTCCTAAATTCAGAGGAAGCGATGATGTAATCACAAGCGAGCTAAGTAAGAGTTTGAAAAGTGTTCAGCCATCCAATTCCGATAAGACCAGAATGTTCTCTTTGCTTGGAAAACTGCGATTTTGCAACATCAGACTTGCCAGATTCAATTCCGATTTGCCAATACGACTGCATAAGCATGTGAGTGAACTTCGCCTGCATAAACATAAGCGGATTCGAGCATCCTTTGAAGAATGCGTATTACCGAAGTTATCCTATATGCCCCTTTCTGATGCCTTATCGCCTAATTTACATGATATGCGGCCTATATACGGCCTCTGCTTTCCTGCTAGACTTAAGGAGATGCTATTGAGAAGACGTTAAACCTTATAGACCCATACTTCGGAACTACGATAATTCACAATTCGGATTTCGGCTTAAGTTATCCACTGTGTGTGCGTTGATTTTGATACAATATCACCTCACCCACTACCTTGACCATCCAGATACCTGTAGTCCAGTAATTGTGTCTTATGACTATTCGAAAGCGTTTGACAGATTCAGACGGATATCATCATCCGGCAGTTGATAGACTCAAAAGTTCCACTGAAGTTTGCTAGATGGATGATGAGCTATTTCAGTGACAGAAAGTAGAAAACTGCACGTGAGTATTGGCGTGATTTCTCTGTGATATCAGGTATACACCAAGGCTCAATATTGAGGCCTTATCTGTATGCATCTTCTACTGCGACGTTCACAGCTGAAACGAACGAATGTCATGTAGTTCGCTATGAGGATGATCCAATTTTGCTATATGTATATAACTCATAGTCAATGACCATGTTATCATAGATCTTATGATGGTCGAGGAATATGGATTTGGCATTAACGATAGCAACTTCAAAGGACTCCTGATAGAGAATAAAAATAATAATTCTTTATAGTAAATTACAAAGGTCGGTAATGATATAAAATGGCATCAAAGCAATAACAGGCGTGTGCAGAAAACTTAGCAAAACTTTCGTGGTACATAACAAGACGCCTGCTTAAAGGCTGCAAAATTCTTGAACGCCTCATGCAACGCTCACTCCTCCTGACATCAAAAAACTCAGATAAAAGATGTTCCTCTTTCATAAAAGAAATTTTCTTGACAATTTTGACGCAGCTTTTATCAAGTCTGCTTTGCAGGCGGGGAATGTTCTTCATATTAGCTCATTTTGTGGCTACACGATCCAAGCGTTCGAACTTTTTAAAGTTACTCACGGAAATATCGCAGATGACAGGTTAGCAAAACACCATGTGGCTATGCACAAGACCAACATACTCTAATCCCAAAAATGTGTGTCACCTTTTAATATAGCCAAATGTATACATATCAAAACCTCTTACCATACTGTACTAAATGTTTCTAAGATTTCATAATCTAAGGGAAGTAATTAAGCTGATGATAAGCAATGATTTTTTCAACAGGAATATAAAATGTTAGTAAAGGTGGAGACCACCTGATGAATTCATCACAGCTATCATTCTTCGAAGTATAAATATTGCATGTATTTTTATCAAGTTATCAATTGCGCTCTGAGGAATGATCATCCATCTCTTCGACCACTGTTTGAATATGATGCCACCTCTTCTTCATACTTTCCTCTTTGCCAGATCCCATCACAAATGTTTGGCAGGAGTAAGGTCTGGTGATCTATCTTGATGGCCGCTCCATCCTTCGAGTGTTCTAAGATGGTGAAACTGATCAGCCAATGATGATTTATGTTTCATGAAAGATGGAATCCGACAGTCTGCAAACGATGTATAAAAAACTAGTCTAAGTATTAACGTGTATTCTCGCTTTTCGAATGTCACGAAAGATTTCAGAATTTGCAATTCACTAAGATCAAACTGTCATATTGCTCCTGGAACATCAATTGAACAAACCTTCTACACTATGTATGCCTCATCTGGAGTTCTCAGCTTTCATTTACGCAGCCGTCTTATGGACTTACATCCACCTGTCATTCCTCGATCTTCAAAGCTTGCTCTTGTTCACAGATATCATATTCCTACAAATTTGTCACCGCATTTTCTTAGCCAATCGTTCTCCCATTATTCTTTGTAGGCCTACTCGTAAGAAGCTGTCTCCGCATTCTTATACCGGTCTTGCGCAGACCGTTGCAAACTGTTTATAAGACAATCGCTCATTCCACATCCTTACTGACTCTACTGCGGATGAAAACCTGTTATTCAGGACATATCTAAGCTGTGGGCGGATGTTGCGTTCGGTTGATTTTCTTTTCTAACGGTAGAAAGTTTTTTATTCACTAAATCTCGCTTTGTGTCTCCATCTCTACATTGAAATTATTCTTTGGCTAAAATTCATCAGTTAAACAATTTCAGCTGTTGCCATCTTCAATACTGTAAAGCCGAAAGTCTCTACTGCAAGCCATCTTCTCTTTAGTTTCCATTATCATTCTCTTTCAATTTTGTTACTCCATTTTGCTGCTTTCATTTCGTTAACCGTGTAGGCATGCTTGAGTACAATTAGCTTCAAAATCAAGGCTTTCTGCTACCAATGCAACTTGTAACATTCATAGAAATATGTTTCAATTCAATGACTAACTTATCCATGCCATATAGAGTGGTCAATGTCTTCATAGATATATTGAAATTGGCAATTTTATAACGATGTCACCTATTAACATTAGAAAGCAATCCAAGAGGTGACAAACATTTTTGGGATTAGTGTAGGTCTGTCAAATAACAAAACCAGGGTTGCAATTTCTTTTGAGGCGCTTAACCGTAGACATCATTCAACAACATTTATTTTACAAGTGACCGAACTGAAGTTACCTTCGTTGATACTCTCGATATCCTGGGTGTACGATTCAACTCTTGTGCAGCATGGTCTGATCACATGGACAAAGTGAGCAAGATAGCATCAAGGGAATGTATCCGATACGTGTAATGAAACCAAGCCTAGCTCCCGCACTTTTAAGATCACCTTGCTTTGCATTGGTTCGATCGTTGTCGAATATTGTGCTCCGTAGCTTTCAGGCTTATCAACAACTGAGTCTATGACGACTTCATCGCTGAATCTGTGACCAAGGGTGCATCGGCGAGTGATTCGTCTGACTTGATGTTCGTAGGACCATCTGACTGTTTTCTCGAGAAAATGTAAAAACTAATCGCATTCTCCATAGTTTGCTGCCACCTCCAGTGACCTCCAGTGGAATGAACACGTCTCATCCATGATACGGCAAGCATCTAATCACATTATTGTGATCCGTAACCTCAGGCGCACGCATTGGCCTACATGTAAATATCTTAAGTAGGATAAGATGTTACTTTGCTTTCATCCGATCAATACTTAATTACGGCTTCGCATGCTTTTGCAATATGCCGCATTATCTTTTAGACGATTGTTTTCAGTCGAACGAAGAGTATTTTATATTATAGGCATGTCCCATTGCGCTAGTGCTTCCTTGTCATTGGCAACTAAAAACGTTTGTGAGAAGTTGTTCTTGAAGATTGTTTCATGTTCCTCGCACCCTTTGCATACATTGCTTCCTCATAGCCAAGACTAACTCGCTGCCCAAAGCTTTCTTTCAACCTTTATCTCGTTCCAAGCGCTTCTCGAAATTTTTTGTCAAATTTTGTAAATAATCTGTGGTTCCTCATTTTTTCTTCTTACCTGTACGTTACCTTGTCTGTTAGTTATTTGTCACATTACTTCAAACGCTCGATGAGGTATATACATGTATTTATTGTGAGGTTCAATATAGAAGATTGGATTATATTTATTATTATATTATCGACGAACTTTCCTTCTTTATCATGCCACATTTTTCTTTCCAATCTTCTGAATGATGCATTTTCGCTGTTTTTTTTTATATTCCTTTAATAACGATTATCATTCAACTATGAGTAAACGTGCATATATAATTTAAAAATTGTTGTAGGTACATTTCACCCGATTTCGATAAGATATGAGTTTTATTTCATAGTCGATCGCAATTATTTCCTTCAACAAAGAAAATCCGATTTTTTTGGCAAGGATTTAAATAAAACAATTTGCTGTCATCTACGTGGGGACATAATGACATTTTTTGTTAAATTGGTTGCATATATATATATATATATATATATATATATATATATATTCATTTTCTCGGAGAATAGCATTCTGTTTCCTATCAGACAAAATTTACTGTAAAATTTGAACATAATTTCACTTCCAGATTTAATTAAATGTAAGTAACGTGAAGTAATAATTTTCAACTATTCTAAAGTCATGGATTGCATGTAGGGCCTATAGTTACATGCATCGTACAAGTAATGTTTGTTTTGTCTTTTTGGAGAACTTTTTTGATTGCTTAAGTCAATAAATAGGCGTAAGGAGCTTGATTGCCGGTATGTTAATGCAAGCTGTCGCCTAACGTTATCGCCTATTGTAAGTCTGTCGCTGCATCATACTGTACTTCTGGATACCTATAATTCGGACCACAAATTTCGATGATCGGAGAGCGAAATTACACAAGGCAACAATCTTTAATCGAATTCGGAACAAGTCCACTTGTGCACGTGTTACTAATCTGCACATTCCGAGGCTCACATTTAACTCAAAATAAACGATATCGAGCCAATTAAGCAGAATTTTAATCTTCTTGAAACTAAATCGCGTGTGATGATTGACAATCTTGAGAAATGGACTGGAAGAAAATGAACAACTCTGAGATTTTCTGGGAGCAGATTAGCCGAATTTCTTGAAATCTAGGTATATTCTTTGAGCTGATTACACAAACCTCTTTTAAAGACAAGATACGCAACTTCTAGAGTAAGTTGAAGTAAAAATTGCTGCATTGAAGACGGTTTATAGTGTTTGAAATGTATTAAGGAATACAATATCTTACCTGGAATCCGTACTGCTGTGTAAGAACCAATTATCAAGGCCATCATGATGTTAAAGCATATTCCTATAAAAATTACGATGACTACTAAGTTGTTTTTAATGAATGTGCTGAGCATATTTGTACAATTGGCCCCTACACGTCTTGTGAAAATGTCGGAAAAGCAACGCCAAACCGCCAAACAGATTTGAAAATGTATACTGTGATTGAAAGTAATCAACAACTCTATGCTTAATTTTTATTTTAGCTTGTGGCATTATCATAGACATAGACAATTCTCAATAAATAAGAGATATTGCATGATTATTCGAAGGAAAAATATCATATTAACCGAAGGCCGCAGGCTTGAGGTTAATATCTATTTTTCCTGAGAATAATCATGCAATATCTGTTATAATACATACTAGTTCAATGATAGACATCCGACTACTTATTAACCTTTTCCCTACTTATTAACCTCTTTTCTACTTATTAACTGGTATCATAGAAAGTGTAGGCTATCTGTGTCCAAAAGTTGGTCAGAATTAGATATCTCATGAATATTCATACGTCATGCTATATAGGATGGGAATGTAATGCATAGACTTCAAATTCAATTTTGAATAAATCACAGCCATATTAAGATGGACCTGCTAGACCAAGCGCCTACCGCAATACTAGATTTTTCTGTCATTCCAGGCGGAATGATTTCAGGATTAAGTGGAGCTGAAATAGACAAATTAATGAAGCAATATGAAATACCGCCGGACTGTGCAACAACATCACGATTTTCAATGCCGCAATCGGACGCAGCAATTCAAACATTGAAAAAAGACAGCATACCATTAGCGACAGTCCGTAGAAATAAATGGAGTGTCAACATATTCACTGAGTGGCAAAGCCAACGCATAACAAAACTGCTGCCACAAGAACATTTCGCAAATGAATTAGAAAAGCAAATTAGTGAGATCAAGCAGCCAGATGCTCTTGATTATTGGTTCAGTAAATTCGCACTTGAAGTAAGGAAACGCGATGGCACAAGATATCCGCGTGACAGTTTGGTTTCTATTATGGCGGGTTTGAATGCGACAATCAAAGACTACATCGGTCCGGTGAACATCTTCAAGGACGCAGCATTTACTAGAACGCAGGAGGCATTAGATCTATCGATGAAGCTGTCAACCGCAGAAGGTGCTGGGATAAGTAAAAAGCAAGCTGAAATCATCAGTGTAGAAGATGAAGAAAAGTTGTGGACTCATTCTTTTGGAGATACTGATCCGCAGAAACTGCAAGATACACTTTTCTACCTAAATGGACTGCACTTCGCAATGCGCAGTGGACAAGAACATCGTTGCTTATCAACGAGCCAATTGGAAATAAAGCATGATCCTCCTTCGCTCATCTATTCAGAAAAGTGTAGCAAAACGTACAATGGCGGACTTAAACAGAGAAGAATCGAACCAAGAAAAGTAGTTCACATTGACAACTTTTACTACAATAATCCTCAGCGCTCTCATGTCAGACTTTATGAAAAGTATCTATCAGTTCGACCGAAGACAACTGAAGTATTTTACCTCAGACCACTGAAAAACTATTCGACTTTTTGGTACAGCGCGGTACCGATTGGGAACAATACCCTGAGAAGCTTTTTGAAACGAATTTGCAAGGCATCTGGTGTTGAAGGACATAAAACAAACCACAGCTGCAGGGCAACATGCACAACCAGACTGTACGAATCCGGCTGCGATGACCACGAAATAATGAGAAGAACTGGTCATAGATCAAGTGATGGACTGAAACCTTATAAAAGAATGGGTGAAATTCATGATTTCAACAGCAGCGCTCAAATTGACAACAGGCCGGGATCACTTAATCTCAGTGTAAACAATTCAAAAAAAGAACTCATATCGACAGCGTCAAACATGTTCAACTTCAATGCAGGTTGTATCGTGCATTTTTATCAAAGCACAAAATAGTGTTTTCTGTGCTTTCGTATTTTTGCGAGTATATGAAGTTTGTAAAGTTTTCAGTATTTTTCAAGTATTCCATTATTGTGGTTGCGATTTCATAGCTTTTAGTGGTGACTAACATTGATATCTGATTTTACTAAAATCAGTCATGATCTCATAGGAGTACTTCGATATCTCAAACTACTTATTAACCGCAATTATAGAATTATATAATACTCCTACGAATTTAAATTCACTACTTATTAACTGGTATAACCGCACCAAGTATGTATTATGCTGTGATAACCGCGATAAGCCATAGACTCCTAGATATATAACACCTGGAAAGCTGAAATTCATTTCTACACAAGACGGCGTATTTGACTCCAATTGTCGATGGAGGCAAATAATTTGTAAAGTGAACACGAAATGTCTTTAAAAAAAGAAGTTGAAGTTTCTGGAAATCGGAAGAGCATAGGATTACAACTGACTGATCATTCTTTGCTGAACATGGAATGCTGTCTAGAAAAATGTCAAATTCAAATTATGAGGAAATGAAATATCACAAAAACGTCAAACAACTTAGAGATTACTTTGCACACCTTTAACCATTCAAATTAGCTTGATTTTAGCTCTTATGATCCAGTAGTCATGAAACATCGAGAAAAGATAAAAAACATGTCCAGTGTTCCCTACCCTCGTCTACGTAATGTCGTCTGTCTCTTTGCAAAAGGTCGTATCTCGATTTTCCCAATTTCTAATAAATTGAGAGTGCTTTTTTCAATAATGCTTTTGTATGTAATTTTATAGTGTACTTAATTTTATAGTATATTTCACTTTTCGCCAGATTACAATGCTGTTGCATCTATAGTATATGACTAACTGTGATTTAAATGGCTAACAATTTTCAATTTGTACAAATGATCAATGGTCACAGATGTTTGAGATGCGACCTTTTAAGTAATTATCGCAAGGGAAGTAATATCTCAAAATCGCCAAAAATCGAGACAAACCTTTTGAAAAAGACCGATATGCAATTAGCAACTTCTTGTAGATCTAAATAAATTGCGGTTTACTCAAACATTTTCTATGTTCATTGGTTTTTAGTTAGATGCAAGTCCCGCTGCTATCAGAACCAGCATACTGTGGACATGATAATCATGCAATACCCACAACAAGGATGCTTGTCTTAAAGAACTTGTAATTCACAAAGAAAAATGCAACAAGTGTCAACAATACTACATTGGTGGAACTGCTCGTTTCGATCTCATCAAATGAACTGGCTTTGGTGTCTAATGCCGTACATGACAAGTGCAAGTTTTGTAGTTTTGGAGATATTACCATGGAGTGTCAACTGTCATAAAAATAATACTATATTTTGCAAATACGGTACTTGGAGTCACTGTTATGGGAGAGGTCATGCATTTTGTAAGTGACTTGAGTTTGCTGGAACTGACTGCTACTTTATTAATACCCAGCCTTGTCAATAAGAGTATGCATTCCATTTGCTACAACCATGTCAGAAATAGCCTGATGTACAAAGTTATGTCAGAAAGAGAAACACGTGTAATCAAAATCATTGATCATCATCATCAAATTTAAGTATATTATTAATTTGCACCAAAAATTTAGTTTGTATTGAATTCTAATAACTCAATAATCGAAATTATTTTCTATTCAATTAATATAGTTATAATGTTTTTCAATTTTTGTGAAATTATTTAAATTTTAGAATTGTTAATTTGAATTTAATGATAAATGTGTCTTCAATATTATTCAGATATAAAATTAAACTTGATTTATCGAAAATAGTATCATGAAATCACGCTAAAGAAAGTATGATCCATTCAAATGTTTATTCCGCAGAATAATGATTCTAACCATTTACAAATTCAGTTCTATCAACACAATGATTTTTTTGGCCCTACAATGCTCTATGTTAGTCAATAATTTAGACAAGAGTGTCAAATTTGCTTCACCAATCCATATAGCATTTTAGTTGTCAACTATATTAGCTCAGTTAATCAACTCGAAATCGGGCCAAGAAGCACAATCATGTTCTCAATTTTTGTTAAGAAGACTTTAATCATGATGCTGTACATGAAATTTCCTTGGTTATCGACTAAACCTCCTATTACGCTAAAAGTTTTCAGATACCTATCATAAAAGTTTCTTCCTGTTTGATATTTAATGAGTTTCATGCTACTTAATTATTATAATCTCTAGTGTTGAATAGATAGCATTTGTGTAAACATAGGAAGAATTAGGAAGAAAATATACTATTTCAAAATTGGTCAAATATTTTACAAAACCTCAGGAACACAATCTTCGCAAAACTGGATCTTTTGTTACAAAGATTTTCACTTTGTGTTGTCATTGTCTTGAGTTGATGCTCTCCCACTATTTACATACTCATTGACTGTATACTCAAATGGAAAATCAATCCGTTTCGTTGAAGGCTATCAAAGGAGATGTTCACAAAAAAAGATAAAACATAAAAAATATAAAGATGTTTGCAAAAAGTAGCAAATTTCAAAGTAGGTCATAAATTTGTCCTTACTAAAATGCAAGTCGCGAAAGTGTTGTTTCGGCGAGAGAGGTGAAGACTGAAGTGAATGAAATTTATCATTAATTTTACACTACTTTATTGCATCTTACAACATAAGATTGAAGAAAATGAATAATAATCATTAAAAAAGATTGCATTAAAAAAATCCATCAATGTAAGCATAATATTGAAGCGACTGAGAACAGTTATTTCGATTACAAATTAACAAAAATTGCTCCTGAGTGGGTTTAGATAAAGAGAAATAATTTGCTGCATGATTATTTGAATATTATCGATATGAGTTAATCAATTATTAATCGTAACAGAATGGCAAAACTAATTTGTAAACACAGCAAAAATTAAAAATGGCATAGTGGATCAATGATCACTCAATGAGTCGACGGAGTCTTTCCACGTGCACATCAATCACAAAACCGATTCGAAATAAAGCTTTAAAGCATAGACATCCACTGAAATAACTGGTAGTCGCTTCACCAACTGATGAAGAATGAAGAATCGTTTCATTACCTATGAAAGAAAAACGTAAGTTTTTGACCAATCATCAGTGTTTAAAAGATATGATCCACGATTTCCTGCACAAAAGCATCCCTCCTATGCACCGCTAAATATTTGAAAATGATGTGCTTTTGCATGTACACAAAAATAATTTTGATGATAGTTTGGAATAATTAAGATATTTGAAATACAACAATTCTTAAGAAATTTCCGTTTCTATTAATACAGATTGTTTCATAAAAAATGGATCACCCTTAAACATCGCCTTACCTTCAACTTTGTCTAACTCCAACAAACTTGAACGAATTTCTCTGAAATTTGGAAGATATGTCAATTGTGCTTACTAATATCATTGTTTGAAATCGCAAGCATGAATATTGAGTTGTTTTCCTGTTATAGATAAAAAAGTAGTAGATAATTTGATCTCTTATAAAATTCCTTTGTTATGTAATATAGCTTGACTTCGTTGCGGTGGAATACAAAGCACAAATGAATAATAACGAGATCGCGGCAAAGTGTCAGTCTTGCTAGAACTAGGGTAAATGTATGGCATAATGATGATTTTCGACTCTGCCGTAAAGAGGGCTCTGGCCGTCCACGCAAAACATCCAAGCGTAGAGACCATGATCCAAGTCTCTTGTTAACTGAGATGGCTGCACTATATGGAGTATTTCTAAGTTCGTCGTTACTGCTACCTACACTTACGTCACTGTTAAAAGAGATCAGTCAAAAATCGACGAATTGACAATGTCATTGACAATAAGGACATTTAAATATATTAGGGTCCACTTTTTATGTACTTTATTTATTAAAAATTGTTTAAAAGTAGGCAATTGTGATATCTTAAACCTGTGTACGCATTTTTAGACTTTTCAATTAAAAATAATGGAAAGTAAATGCAGTACAGTAGACATATTATTTACGTCGCCTGAGCAGGCTATGAGAATCATTACGCTTTAATCTACTCCTACCTCAATCACGAAAGATCTCCGAAATCTGACATGCAATTACAGAAATCCAATGACATGGCTGTGTGTTGGCAGACCAGCTGAAGAGAAGGGAGATCGTCTCATAGCGTGTATAGGAGAAATCCAAAACGCATTATTTTAACACTCAGCTATTAAGCCGGGCAATCTCCTAATCAGTGCACGCGCGGTGTATCAAAAAGCACAGATGCGTCGCTTTGCTTCGTTGGCAGCATGGATTTGTGCGGCGACAGATTGTGAAGTATTGCGACGTGTCATTCATTGTCTTTCGAACTGCAGCTAATCTACTCTGAGGCATTATCCCATGCCGAGTAACACAACACCAGCTGACGCCATGGTGCCAATGACAAGATCACCAGCTGGACTGAGATCGCAAATCCTCGCACCAACGCCTCCTATTTCCTTAGTTGGGCTGTAGACATTGTTGCAAGTCAAAGGCAACACCACGTTTTGATTGTTGCTCTGAATGTCCTACAAGCGACGTTCAAGCGACTATCAAAGTTTGGTCAGCTTTCAAGCATCTTCAGGACAACTCTTTCAAACGGCAAGCTGAACCATCGTCCGGTAAGAAGCTGGGAGGGGATTTAGTCAACTAAGCAAAACTATTCCGATCTCACAATGTATTTTGTTACATTTTCGCAATAACACGTCGCTTAGAGCCGCTTCAGAAAATATCAAGTATCCAAGCATTTAATCTTTCAACCTCGCTTTCGACTGAGCAATTGAAGCTGCTGGGATATTCTCATGAAGAGTCTTACATATTGAACATAACTTTGATAATTTAGCTCTTTGACTGCCGACGACCAGGTATTCAAGTCATGACTGAATTCCTCCTGTGTGCGGCTCGGAAATATTCGACTATCCCTCTGTACGCGGGAGATTTTCAGATCAGCTTGATCAGAGCAGAGATCAGAGAGCCATCATGGAAGTGACATGTGTAAATATTGTCACGACTTGTTAAGTGGAAGTTCAAGCTAATTTGCTTGCATAACGGATACCTCACTCGAGCAGACCGTTTGATAAGAGTCTTAAGAGAACAAAGGACAAGTGATCCTCTCAGCATGGTCTAAGTTACTCATCTGGTGGAAAAAAATAATCATTGGACGGGAAGCAGGAAAAACAGAACATATCCTGTTGAGTTCGGAACGAATCAAATTTTACAGATTTGTCTCCGTAAAATGGAATTTTCACATACACGGTTTTCTTCTCTTGACCAAATAGATCAAACTTTCCTTGGTAATAAAATAACCTTATGCTTAGAAATAGAAATAGGGGGATTTTTTCAATATTCGTTTAATTGGATATATTCATTTAAATGATATTCATTTCTTAATATCCACTAATAAGATAATAGACTAGAGTTTCGGGTCCAGATCCTTTGTGAATAGCAGATACTTTGATAAAATAGTCTGGTTATTTAATGTATTCTATCTTATTGTCTACACATACTGCAGTGTATATTGTATGTATTGGGGAAGAATTGACTGCTTGCTTTTGTACTACGGTCGTCCCGCCTTCTGCATTATCAAATAGCAATCATTAGTCTTTCGGTCTTCCCATTGTTCCCTCACATCTCGTCACTGACTGGCACGTCGACACTACGGACCGTGCTGAATAGCGTGTTGGCACTTTTCCACTTTGATTATGTCTTGAAGGAGCTCTATTTGATATGCATACAGCTCGATGCGTTAAAGCTTAATTACGCATTTCAATTTCCCATTCATATCTAGATGAGATCTTGGTAACACTTCAAATCATCATAATAATGAATTTATCAGCTTCTCTTCCTATGCACATGTCCACTGGCCATCCACATACGAAAGAATATCGATAAATTTCAAGAACAAAGATATTCATCCGACTTCGTGAAAGTCAGAGTCATTGAATTGTTTCCATCATTGAGCAACGTGACATGTGTACCAAGCGATGATTCTTTGTTAGAATTAGCACTGCCTTGACAACAAATTATGAAGTGGATCAGTTCACGGATACAATAAATGAATTTCGATTCTCTATCGGATTAAATATTTAAATAAATCACGATTTCGACAATCTTACGATTTGGCACGATTCGGTAAGTATTTGATATTGATCTAAGGAGGACAAAATAGAGTACTTGTGGGTCATCTCCCCCCTCGCTTTCAAATTTGTCTAAAATCCGTAAAATTTTATCAATCGTCACAAATCTTTATGTACACGTGAGGTTATTCTCTTCCCACATACCAATATTTAGGTAAATCGGACAAGTACTTTTTGAATTAGGTGCGATAACTTGAAGTGCAGTTTGATCTGACTTCTTCTGATCGTCTGAGCAGAATGTACTTCAGGTCAACAAAATTACCGGGTATTTCCTGACAACTCGTGAAGCGATGATGATCAGACCACATCCAAATATCTGTGGATGAGACGAGAGGGAGAGAGAACAATGCACAAACGAGTAACAAAATGCGTCGAACATACTAAGTCAAAACAAGCTGTTGACATCGCTACACTTCACGTTATCGTCCCTAATGACACAATTACTTGTCCGAACTGCATAAATTTTTGTATAGTGGTGGAAAATATGCTTAATTACATCTACCTGAAGTTTTGGGACGCTTGATTCATTTTTGAAGATTTTAGACGCATTTGAAAACGTGGGAGGAGATTACCCATAAGTGCCAGAAACAGTTTGAGGTATTAACATTCATTGTGATTTCGGTAAATATTCACTCAGAAGATTCATTGCTTGCTTGAATATAGCACTTGCTTGTGATATGTATTGACCTTGTGTCAATGTTATACTCTTTCCGAGTTTTGCTAGCAGTTCTCAATGTTCATTCAAAGTTTTCCTTGAACTAAATGATCGCCTTAGAATGCGACAGCTGCTTACTACGTTAGTGATTCATAGCGTGGTTGACAGTAAAATTCGATGATCTTATTAACACGATAATAAGACGAGTAAAATCGATGATTAAGATCTATTAACACGATGCATTTCGTCCATTCTAAACGGGTGCTAACTTTGGACAGAAACAAATCTATAGAGAAGAGGAAAGAAATTCTTAGTGATGAAATCCCTCCCATTGCCTGGGTCAAGTTCGCATCTGTTATTTCCAGTCCGCTAACTTTGATTTTCAACATGTGTTTGAGGATTGCCGATCTTCCGCTAATTTGGAAATCAGCTGATATATCTCCTCTGCCTAAAAACCATCCGCCCAAGATTACTGACACTAGACCGAATTCCAAGCTCCCTATCCCTGCTAAAATCATCGAAAAGTCAATTTTAAATTTCTTTAGAAATGAATTTTTGAAGCGAATCGATAATTTTCAATTTGGATACCGTCCGCAAGAATTTTTGCTGAGGCAATCTGAGAGGTCTGATGTGGTGGCTTGTCATATTTGCGCTCTTGATCTGACAAAGGGTTTTGATCGTGTTTCGCACAGACTCCTTGTCAACAAAATGTCAAATGACTCTTTTCCACCATTTTTGGTGCATTTTGTAGACAATTACTTGAGGCACAGAAGTCAACGTGTAAGGTGGAAAACCACGTGTAGCACTCCAAGGCGTATCACAAGTGGTGTACCTCAAGGGTCCATTTTTGGGCCGTATTTGTTTAATTACTTTTTGTTGGATATCACAGTTGATTTCAGTGAAAATTGTACTATTGTCAGGCATGCTGATGATGTGACATTGTGTGGGGTCATTTTAGATTCAAGTAAAGAAAGCTCCATTGTATCGGTTATTATGAGTGTTACAGATTGGTGCTCTAATAATAATATGTCAACCAATCATTCAAAAAGTTGTCAAATGTTTATCTCCAGAAAGAAAAGTGTTGATGTATCCAGATATTTGTTACCGAATGTACCAATGAAGACCGAAATTAAAGTGCTTGGTGTGATTTTTGACAAATTGTTTAAATTGGAATTCTCATATCAAGTTTATCACAAAAAAGGTTACCTCACGTTTAAATGTAATCCGCACTTTGCGGCCTTTCATGCCTTTGGAGTCTCTGCTACAAATTTATTTTGGATGCGTAAGATCGATTTTAGAATAGTGTGCTCCTCTCTTCTTCAACCTGCACATGTATGAAGTTGATGCTGTAGAGTGCAAAGACACTGTCATCGTTTAATTTGTCTTTCTAAATCGTGCAGGTGCTCAAACTTTGTGCCGTTGGACTATCGCAGAATCATTGTTTCATATAAGCTATTTTTGACTATTGTAAATGATGTGACACATCCATTACACCATCTTCTACCTTCCATTTTGCCACGGATCCACAAATTTCAGCTACCACTGTGTGCGACTGCAGCTAGGTCAGATTGGTTTTTCACCCAAGTGTGTCGTTTATTTAATGACGGTTTCACACTATAACATTGGCATTGACTTTGCTACGCTGTTTTTCCATTTGTTTGAAGTTTCTTGCTTGTTTTAATTTTTCCTTATATTGAGTTATCTTTGTCCTACTTTCTGTCCTGGTGCCTCACGATTATTATTATTGGGGCTCTTTGATTAAGTAAACGTCATTCATTCATTCATGATACCAAATTCGTCTTGGACTCAAAACCAGAAGATTAGACAAGAAAGATGTCATCACATGTAAACAAGTTCATGAAGCTACTACAATAACAGTATGAGGAGATAATTAAAGCTAACCAACTAAGAACACTCACCAAGGGAAATATCAAATACTCAGTCTGTATGGACTTCCTAAAATGCACAAATCCAATGTTCCACTTCGTCCAATATTATCAATGATTGGATATCCAGTTCACACTTTGTCAAGATGGTTGGTAAAAGTTTTGCGACCAGGTGCAGATTTTTATGTACAATTTGTGATAAAGGACAAGTTTCAATTCGTTAACCTTGCTAAGGAAATTGACCTTTCTTCGGGCACAATGTTTTCTTTTGACGTCAAATCTTTATTCACAAAATGTTCTGGTGAGTCAAACAATTGACATAATCATCTCAACAATTTCAGAATTTCGGAGATCCACCAACCTTAATTGCAAAACATTCCATTACATACATTCCTATAAAAGAATAAATATGAAAGAAAAAGCAGATATTCATGAGGATTTCATTTATTAATGATGAAAGTGCTAGCTCATTTAAGAGGAGTTTTCGGCGGACTTTCAAGTTGCTGCCAAGTGCAGAACTTAGAATAGTCTTCGCATCTCGCCGGATTCCGATTGGCTCTCTGAAAGATAAATTGCTATTCTTCTCAAACTCAAACGTGATTTATCAATTTCACTGCACCTGTGGATGCAGGTATATTGGCACAGCGGCAAGACGTCTTGGAGATAGAACATCGGAGCATATCCTAAAATGGCCTGATAAACCTCAAAAGTGTCCCCAATATCGACAAGTACTCCATCCAGTAGTGTTGCTCGACATCTCCAAACTTGTAATACTTCCACGACCGATGCCAGAAGAAGGTTTTCATTGATCTACAAGTGCACGCGGTATTACATCCTTTCAATTATAGACGCCTATCAAACGAAGGAGTCCAGATCTTTGTGCTCAAAAGGATTTTATCGCTAGTGTTTTTCTTCCGAGGCAGATTTCTTCCTTTTTTCATTTTTATGCTTTCTATGAGTACTAGCGTGTATAGTTTATGTCTTGCAGTATTGCTGTGCTATGGATTTCTAAATAGTATTCTATATCGGGATGAGACACTATCGATATCTACATACATTAGTAGTCCTGTTTGAAGACAGTTGATTGTTAAGTATCACGATTATACTTTCTCATAGTGACTTTCAAATGTGTTGTCGATGGTTGAAGCAAATTATTTGCTGTATTTTCTCGCGATGGCTTGATTGTACCAACAAATTGTCTAATGGACATGACCATAAAAGCATGGAATTTATTGAAAATTCGCATAAAGAAAGCCTGAAAATTGCTTATCCACAAGAACTAATACAAAGTTTTCGAAAAAACTTCTTTGCATTTGTTGGCAAGAACTTTTATCGCGATGATTTGAAATTGGACATCCATTTCAATTTTCTGTACTGAAATGAATCGTCAATTGTTGCATGAAAAATGATATATCAGTATGGAAATCTGGATGTACAGGCTATCCGTCCAAGTCTGTATTCGAAAGGTGCAGAAGTCGTCTAGCAAATTCTAATGCATTTTTTTGAAATAAGCGATCGATTTATACAAATTTGTTTGTTAAGAACGATTGAAATGGATGGCTCCGAAAATTCTGCAACTTCAGTCAATTGCGTAATGTACAATCTATCTCTATCAAAACCATAAGTAAACCTCGTGGAATGATGTGAAGAAACACTCATGCACTAGTTGTGAGAGTAGATGTTCTTGATATTATGGATTCCAAATTCCCTCTTCAAATTCTCGAAGATTTTTCAGCCAATATTTTCCTGAATCTTTCAGCGTCTTTTGGGAAACAATGAAATGAAATAGTATGATCTTGTTTTCTATTTGGGTTCTACAATTTGTGCTACAACCATCGACAACACATTTGAAAATCACTTTGAGAAAGTATAATCGTGATACTTAGCAATCAACTGTCTTCAAAGCAGGACTACTAGTGTCTCATCCCGATATACTATACTATATAGAAATCCATGGCTGTGCTTTGATTTCTATCTGTTCATGTATAAGGATAGCTCTATACTATGTATCTGTTATGAATGATTCAAATTTTATGTATATCTTAGTTTGCATCTAAGATTTCTTTCTGTCTAAAAGTTACCCGTTGAGGTTGGACGACAGGTCTCCTGCTAATACACGCTAACGAATTTCGTGGCCCTTTTTATTTATAAAAAGCAACTTTCAATGAAAAGTTAATTCATTTATTCAAAAATCCAACTGAACGTTAATTATCGACTGTTATGATGTTGTTATACTAGATGAAATACATTCAGGAATGCAGTTAGTACTTTTCAAAGACTTCATTTTCTCGTGAAATGAATGTCTATGAATCTAGCTGTTCTACTTGAAGCACACATTAATGCTTCAGACTTGTTTATCTTGTACTCTGATATAATTCTCAGCTTGAATCTCAACAGAGTTGTCAATGCAAAATAAGTAAAGACTCCCATAAACCACAAGCAATGATTGGAGTATTGTAATCAATAAGTTTTGAAGCTTGGCAATACATATTCAACCTTAATCTTACCAGAGATGTAAGTAAAGTTTATGCTATCGAGCAGAGTGACGTCGTTCATGTCTATGCATGCTAAGTTTCTTTTAGTTGTGATTATAATTACGCGGAAGTCTTGAGCCTCTGTGTCTCGAACTTTTGTGAGAACGAGGCAAGTTGTGTACGCTATTCCTTTACATTAAAGAATCGGTCACAAAATTTGGTGGACGACTATTATTGGAATATTCGACGACCTGTGGTGGTAGATGCCTATCATGTACCCACCGATCAATCCCACGCATATGTCCGGACTGATTGATAAAAATTCACATTATTATCGCAATAAGTATATTTTCAGCAGATAATCATTGAAGAGTTAGAGGATAATCCTATGAAATTCGAAAGGCTTATGCCATGGACAGCTAGAATACTATCACCTGGACTGATCGCTAAGTCAATTTGTCAAATTTGCAATACCACTGGAGGTCTATGATCTGGCAATGATAATTTTACATAGCTTCCTATAAATTATTTAGCCACCATGATTTCATCTTACACAGAGACATCTTTTAAGTTATACAATGTCAAATCAAAAACTGCTATATTCCATAGTCATATAAGTAGACTTTCTATGGTATTGTTAATTTCTATGGCTATAATGCAATGTCAAAAGCTATGATGATCAAGCCATGGAAATCCATAGACAAATTCTGCTGTGAAATTTCTAATATCAGAAACATTGCCTTGATAACAAACACAATCAGTAGAACATTGCAGAAATTGTTAACAAGTGCGTAGCAGTGGGCTGTGATGGCGGTTCTATCTCACCGAGTTTGACTGACAATGCAAATGCTTTCCATCGATTCACGAAAGATCCATGCATTTTAAAGAATTGGTTGAGTCGTAAAAATCGGAACGATTTTCCTCACAGTCAGCTATACTCCAATCATTTCGTTGATGGTGATTCATGCTTATGCACAGCCGCGCAGCCAGGATTTCATTTCCGGGGGGAGGGAATAAATGTGATTTAATCAATAAAAGACTATACTTAATAATACACGATTAACATAAAATCATACAGTATATACAAGTTTATATATAATATCTTCAGATGTAGCCTTCAGATCTTTCTGTAAACATTATGCCTTCAAGTATGTTCATCTACAACTGCAATACGTATTTTGCATACCTTGGTAAAAAGTTACAAAATTGCAAAAGTTAAATAAAATGTACATGATATGATATCGGAAAAGAGACTTATTTGTTTTAAAGTCTGTCTGTTTTTGAGCCGCAAACGAGTGTCATGATACATTGCATAGCGTTGAATTATGTCATCATAATTGAGTTTGCAATCTTCATGAATGGCCATGAGAGCCAGTCCATTCAGTCCAAAGTAAGTATATAAGTATTATAAATTTTAAAAGCGAACTTTTCATCTATGGCAAGGCCAGGGATATCGCTTTCAGGTCAGTGAGCATTGACTTAATGGAAAAAATTGGAATTTGAGCTTGAGCAGCTTAGGGGCCTTCAATTTTGGGTCAAATTTTTCGAGTAAATGGCAACATGTTCCTTGCAGTATGGTGCATAAAAGTACAGTTATTTGAGCAATCACCAATTAAATCTTGACAGATGAAATTCCAAAACTTGGCAAAAACTTTACTCTTTTAGACGGCTCATAGGGTGGCCCCGATTATCTATATGCAACTTGTTAGATTGCCTCACTACATTAGGAGATGGGAAGACATTGTCCAGTCATAGATTGCTAATTGCTTTATCCAAAACTGGAACAAGGCCATAGAACGTCCATCTAGCAGGTCTGATATATTTGACGTCATACATCTCCAGCTCATTACATTAGAAGATGGGATGGCATAGAGAGTTACTGGGCAGAGAGAGTTGATTTTGTTCTATTTGTTCTAGAAAGTTCTAGAAGACCATAGAACGTTCATCTAGCAGGTCTGATATATTTCAAAAGTTTTGTCAGCATGGAAACATTATGGCATTTCAGATGCTTGTATATATTTAAACACTTTGATTCAGTCGATCAGACATCATCACAGAACGCAAATGAGTCTCTACGAATCATAGTTGACTGAATGATCGCTCTGGTGTTGCAGTATTTACAGGCATGGTCATAAAAATCTTGAACAAACGAAATAAGAGGAATCACACTTTTTGATTTTCCATGAAATTGTGTTAATGGATTCCCTTAACTCAAATTAATAAATTAATAATTCGACATAGAATGATGTTAGTATACCCCGTATAAAACACAAAGATTGTCCCCTGCTCAGATTTCATTTTGGGGGGGACATGTCCCCTTGTCTCCCCCTTGGCTACGCCACTGCTTATGCAAAGATATCTTCAGAAATTTGAAGAGCCTACTTGGCACCCTTTGGTGTCAGCCTTTGCAGCAATTCTATTCTGGAAATCAATTATGGATATTTTGCATAATTTTTCGATTGACGACATTCTGCATAATGAGAAGTCTTTTGCTCGTGGTTATTATCTTCATCAATTTGTAGATTAAGCTGATGTATTTACTTCTTCTTTGATTAGGTTTGCTAGCAATGAGCTCTGATAGAAATAGTCCGGCAGGCAGACAGAGTTTCTGCAGGGAACGAGGCCGAAAGTGAGACTTTCACATAATCATGTGCACCCTATGCCTATTACGAATCGCTGCGTCTGCGAGTTCAAGTGAGTTCCTGTTCTTGTCGCACACGATCAAAGAAAAACACATGTAAATCCAATGGGACGCAGATTGCAGTTTTTGGCAAAAATATAATTTTCAATGTTTTCTCCTACAAAGTCTAGAGCCATCATTTTTGACTTGGAATGTCTTCAGGTCATTTCTTATCATTTTCATGAAAATTTTTCTATGAAGCTGCATACACTCAGATTCGGCAAGCCTCCTTCTGTGGACAAACATCAACATGTTGGCCCACTTCATCTACATTGAACAACATTCTCGCATACATCGCCAATCAGAAACATGATGGCATCACATAGGCCTACAGATGGTTAGAAATGATCTGAAGGCACATCATACCAAAAATTATGGCTCTAGACTAAATGTTTTTCAAAAGCCGTGTGCAGCACTATTCAACAAGATGGGTGGAGCCGAGTCGCATACATGCAACTTCAAGCGGCATTTGATAAACTTTCATCGAAAATGATTGATAATTGATGCAACAATGATCTCTAAAAATAGGTTCAGGCAAGCCTATAATGATCTATGATGTAGGTTACCAGCTTATTTAAAAAACTAGGCTTTAGGCCTATATACTTACCACCCGGAGTCGGAGTCCTATCAAGATGATAGAACTCCGCATCCCTGACACACGCCTGACAAACAAGAAGAGATTTATTGTAGTGCAACCTTTACTACTCACGTGTGAAGTGAAAACAAAAAGACAACGACAAAACACACTACGCACAACGCTGATCGATCTGACAGGATATTACAGAAATAGGCCATCCTTGGCTTCAGAGCGTGACCACAAGATGGAATTAATAATAATGATAATAAAGAGTCTTTATTCAAAGTAAATGAAAATCATACTGGACATTTACGATCACAATACTGACAGCACAAGCGACATGGAAAAGAATTTCATGGAGCATTTAATGCTGTGAATCTTGTTATGCAAAAGTGTACAATAGGAAAAACCGACGATCCTGTAATTCTGTTCTTACAAAGCGAAGAAGAAGTATTTTCTTCTCTATACAGAATTTCTGTGTACTCTGTTTTCTCTTTCCATTCTTTCACATACATACTAAGTAGCATTCACATTTGTTGAAAATGTTCGGTTTCTTTTGCACATTCGATTTAGATTTCAATATGCTTGACTTCAGATTGCAGAATGCGGCCTGTCTAACTTGAATTTGGATATAAAAGATGCAACATTTCATGGAATGACTAGAAAATCCTTATTCCTGTAAAACAAGCTCAACCTCAGATCGCCACATAACGCAAACTTTGTCTACATTGTCGGTACTCATACACGTTAGTCTGATTGCGATAAATCAATGTCAGTGTAAAAATCGGACTTTAAGTTCAAGTCATCCTTTTAGTGCGTAAAGATGTAGTTCGGTCAATAAAGTATTCAACCACTACAATCACTTTCCCACTTATCTGCTCGCTAGTTGGTCTGTAAATTCATAATCATGTCAAAGATTCATGATGACGTCGCAGCTGCCAATTCACGCTTACTGTGTAACTGCGAAACAGAATGTCGATTGGTTAGTTCGCTAACCATCTCGATTGTGTTTAGCCTTCTAGACATTTGTGCATAAACATCATAGGAAACAGCCTAAAGACATTCCATGTCAAAAATTGCGGCTCTTGTCCTAGTACTTTTACTTAATACGCGAAAACATGGATAATTTCATGTTTGCCAAAAAACTTGGATTAACTTTCTTTGATCATGTTTGACAAGAAGAGAAACTCGTCAGACGCGTAGATTCATAGCAGGCATAGGGTGTACATCATTCTGCGAAAGTATCATTTTCGGCCTCATTCCCTGCTGCAGAACTCCTCTGGCTGCCGGACTATACCCGTGAACCTCTGTTTGTTCGAGAGATGGATATTGCGTGTTTATCTTTGCAGCTATCAAATGCATGGGTACTTCTATTCTTCCCCCCTCACATTTTTCAAGTTTTCCAAAATCATCAAATTTCACCAAAGTTAGTCATATTGGGTTAGAATAGACTTGATCTGTCACTGAGTGACACTACAACACGACTGAGAAGTCTTACTTGAACCGTGGGATGAAGGATTGGTCCCTTGGATACTCAGTTAGAATACAAGGTACAGCTGTGATCATGAACTTCGTGTGATTGTTGTCTACAGACAAATGACGAGCAGTTGTCTAATTCTGAGGCTGTAAATGTTCTACAAGTCAGATAAGAGGAATTTTACACATTCAATGCTATGCGACGTTATTGAGACTGTCCGTAGGAACAAGAGTAGATCGTTGACGATGCAACACCTCCGGGTGTCAACAACAGGAATGTTGGGGGGGGGGAAGAATAGAAGTACCGATGCATGGATGTACATATATTAGCATGTCTAATAAAACTTGGATTTTTTCACATCGAAAATGATTGATTGCATTGAAGAAGAAAAAAATTGGTAGAATAAATGAATACTCATTGGGAAAACTAATTCCATGTGATCAACACAAAACTGCAGCCGAAATAAAACGAATGAAATCATCATACACAGTAAAATGCAAACCGTAAATATCCGCTAAAATTAACAGTTTAAATTAGTTTCACGGTTTTTACAGCCTGAACTGCAAATATCCGCTAAAACAGACGTTTGCTTTTTTCATTTTTTAAAATTTATTGAGTCATCAAAATAGAGAATCAAAATAATTTTTATTTGAGTTTTGAGTGCCGTATGTCATACATGACTTCAAGGCCACTTTACAAAAAGGAACCATGCAAAGAAGAGATCCTACACACGAGAGAAGCGAGGGAAAAGGGTAGCTTTAAGCGAACGCTTGAATGACGAGAGTGAAGGCATTCTGCTAAGTTTAGCGATTATTTTGGCTGATTTCAACGGTGTACAGTCTACACTGTAGGATATTACGATAAACGACACTGTCTATTGTCTTGAGGGGGAAATTCCTGTACCATCAGGTTTTGCAAGAATTGCTTTCAATGGATAATGTGTACATTATGGATGTCAGCCGTGAAGGATTACTCAGTAAGTCAATAGCAAATCGACGTTTTATTCATTTCAGTTTTTCTGCTTTATTTTGCGAGTTCTGAGAATAAAAACCTCTGCCATGCCAACTGCATTCAAAGTCAGACAATCTGTGCTCCACAGCCGTGATCTAGTATAAGTATCAATTGATTCGTTAATAAAGATGATCAATAATCGCCGCGAAGTGGTGCATACAACTTTCATGCATAATAACAATATTCGTCATTTGCTTGTGTAAGCGTTTATCTGCCTATATCGCTCATTTAAATGCATTTACTTATAAAGTATTTGTTGCAACATGCGCTTCAGTGCGACTGTGAATTTTCAGCATGCATGTATATAACGTACCGGTACACTGCTTTCCCTAATTCCTAATCGGGTTTTGAAAAGATCTTTCCCAAAAGCGATTGATATGATAATCATGAAACTTTTCTCTTTTTTGCATACTGAAAAATGTTTAGTGAACCTATTTCAATCAGATACTAGTAAACTAAATAATTGAGATTGTTCATCAAAAATGTCGTTTTCAAGTTATTATATTGGAATCGATTTGACAAACGGAATACGACATTGTTGTTCAGAGCATAGAGTAAGTATACTACATGCTCGTATGTTGTACAGCCCGGGTGCAGCGAGGGATGGACAGATAGCCAAGGGAGGAAACGTTTATTTCTTCTCGAAAGAAGGTAGCTTTTCATTTTGTGAGTTGTAGACAAAGATATTTAATATTTAACGGGCTAGATAGGAAATAGACGTGTTTTTACCTTGTGTGCAACGAAACCAGTGAAAATCAGCTGATATTGCATGAATTTGAAAATATTTGTAAGCGAGCAACAAATATTCCTTTTCATTACCTCTTTTTAGTAATTACAGAACCAAAACGCATATTAATGATAAATCAAGGAATTTTTATACATGTCTGAAAACAGCGTCCAAATTGCAAAATAGTCTGTTCTACTTCTCAAGATGTCTTGCCAAACCCAGTTGTAAATATAAGAGAACCCTGTTGATATAATTCTTTCAATTAGACTTCATCGCATTATTTCATGTGAGTTGATTATTAAATCTGAAGAGCGCATGTTACATAGGAATAGCACAAATGAAAACCAATTGTTTCATTCTAAGATAAAAGCAGAGTGAAGTTCACTTACAATTCACCTAATACATGACTAAATGACTTCTCTGAACAGAAAAATGAACCGCGTCTTCACTTTTGATCATGCAGATTGTTTCTTTGTAATAAGTACGAAGCCTGGCTATGGTTGTACAGGTATATATTCGTTGCTGTGCCCAGGGTGCCCGGGCCAGCCAATGCGATTGCCAAGCTTGGCAATAATCTAACGTGTAAATGTAATTTTGCGACAAGAAATTACATGATACAACAGAAGCAATATACATGAATCATCAGAAGATTTGATATAAAATTGGCTTAAGCAAACATACTCTATGTAAGCAAAAAAACAAACAACATATATTACGTATGTTATACAATGCGCATTGACAACATCTTTGACATTGACAGACATCCGATGATCGATTCCACTTGGACCTAAAATGCCCTATGTTAATTATTTCGCATCCATGTTGTAGTTTCAGCCTGGTGAATAACTCGAAGAGCGTTGTTGACATGGCTGAACCTTATTAATAGCCAATTGCTCAGTGTAATATTCGGATTCTCACTGAATTTGTTAATAGTCATGAATTCTACAGAGGGAGTTGTGTGCTTATCAACACTCATCAGTCTTCATGTGAATATTTTTTCTTCCAAATTGATAGTACTGCACTAAATTGCTGTATCACCGCTCTCATCTTTAACAATTTTTTTCAGAGAAACTACTGAACGAATACTCTTGAAACTTATTATATAATGTCAGTGAATCATGCTTTACATCATGTGCCAGTTCCAAGGCTTTTTGTCGCATTGCGCACCGTACAGCCGACAAAACAGCAATTTCGCCCCATTGACGTAATGCTCTTTTGCCACGATAAAGGCCGTACTAAAATGGGTTCAAATTTAGGCATCTATCTTTCATCTAGCCCTTTTAAACAATTAAATATCTTTGGTTGTAGATGTCTATTATTCATTATGAAGCTGATGGTTATAGTGCGAAATCTATGAATCAGCTAATCCTGGGACTATGAAGATGTCTTGGTAGTCTTTGGCAGGGATGTCTATGAATAAAATGATATCATATAATTCATAGACATCCCTGTCTTTGGTTAATCATTAGCCTACTTGTTCATAGACTTCTATGATTTGTTCTAGGAGTTAATGTAGGAAAAGTTAGCTGCAGGGGTTAAAAGACGACTTTCTGACCCCGTGGGAATGAAGTCAATTTTTCCCCCGGCGGTTTGCATGGGGTTTGCATGCTTTCACTCCCACACAAAATGAGAAGTACTTATAGGAAGCAGAAATCGGCAGAAAACACCACGGCTCCGGATTGAAGTTTTATATGCATCTAAATTCAGTCATTTTGCGAGAAAAAGTGATCTTTGACAGTGTAGCTGAAACGAATGCAGGTTTGTCATCTTTGTAGGTAATTGTTGTAGACCAAAACCTGCTGCCTTCATCTCCTATGAATACATATCCGAATAATTTATCTGGGTTTTAAAAGGAGACCACGAACTTCATCCAAATTGCGTTTCTGCCGAAAACGCAACTGTCGGGCGAAGAGCTCTTGGCAATAAACATAAAGTACATATACATTCTCTAATTTAGTGTGCTTACTTCAAACACAATATTGGTTCTTAGTAATTCTTCCCTTAATAAAAAAAATGGTTATCTTAAATGTGCCTTATTTTCAATGAAATATTTAGAAGAAGAATTAAAATGCTTCTGAAGAACTGCTTTTGAAATAAAAGAATTTTGGTTCAATTTGGAAATATCCAATCGCTTCACTTGATTGATGAATAATTTCGACTTGGCATGACACTTGGCTTGACAGCTAAGTGGTTGAGCCATCTCGTCCAACTGGCAACATTGGTTTCTGCCGGGAACGAGGCTGTAAATGGGACTTTCTGAGAATTAAAGCAGCACACCCTATCCATGGCTGCTATCAATCTGAGCGTCTGCCGAGTTCTATCAGACTGTGTCAAAATATTCACAAGAAGCTCTTGAGAACCCTTTCATTGTGGCGGATATGTCTGTGTTTCATAATAAAAAATAAATACTTGATATATACATGTATAAATGTGTTTACCTTCTGAAAGAGAGTGAACTGTATAGCCTAGAGATGGTTCTACACTTACCGCAGTACTACTCACTTCATCTCAGAAAACACAGACAAATGTCATTTTACTGAAAACCTCACCCTACTCACATGGGATATGTGCTTTCTGTTGTTACGCTACGCTTCCGTATTACTCAAAATAAAAGATGGAAAATGATTAAACAACTTTATTGTTTAATGTGAGTTTAAAATAAATATAAAGGGCAGGTGATGGTCCTTAAAAGGACCTTTTCAGCGTTCACGTCAACACAATGTTATAAGTCCAGGAGATCATCAACACCAAGAGTTCAGCAGCAGCAGCGTCTCGGGAATTGATAGGTCACTGTCACCACACTTCAGCCTCCTTTGTCGCACTTGATTTGCCTCTGCGCTACTACTAGCAGGACGCTGATCGATTGTCTTCTGCTCGGCCACCCTTGCTGCGATTGTTTGTCCTCTGATCCGCATCTTCCTTACTCGTAGCGGGATGCCGACTGACTCGCGTAAAAGGCTATTGTGTGTCGCTGACTCTTCAACTATTCTTTATGAGGGATCACGATGAGACTCATTATACTGACGTCACCCTGATGTCGAGAGCTGGCGTAACGCTGATCTCACTCGAATCAATAGATTTGCCTTCCTTTTTTTACAGAACTTCCTGTAATACCCAGTCATTCCAAGAAAACGTCGCAATTGTTTTCGTGTTTCAGGCATTGGAAAGTCGAGTACAGCCTGAATTTTCGTTGTGATGGGTCTGATTTTTCCTTGTCCGATGTCGTGTCCCAAATACGCTAAAGATGCCTTTGCTATTTCACCTTTAGCCAGATTAACTGTTAAATTTGCTTTTTCGAGGCGTTCGAAAAGTTCCTTGATTTGAGATACATGTTGTTCCCAATTTTCGCTGAACACAATTATGTCATCAATATACACTGCACAGTTTTCAAGATTTTCAACTACTTTGTTTGCCAATGATTTAAATGTAGAGGCTGCGTTTTTCATGCCAAAAGGCATAACTTTGTATTGGTATAAACCTTCTTCAGTAACAAAAGCTGATACCCGCTTAGCATGGTCGGTAAGTGGTGCTTGATAATAGCCTTTCAATAAATCAAATTTGCTGATTATTTTCGAATTTCGACTTTTTCAATACATGTATCAATGCAGGGCAGGGGATAACTATCAGCAATCGTTTTATCATTGACTTTACGATAATCCGTACAAAACCTGACAGTCGTATCTGGTTTTGGAACCAATATACATGGCGAACTCCATTCACTGTTACTAGGTTCTATACTACCTTGATCTAATAAAGATTGCACTTCTTTCCTCATTAATTCTCGCTTTTCCGGATTTAATCTGTATGGACTTTGCTTTATTGGTTTATCATCATGTAAGTTGACTTCATGTTTTGCCCAGGATCTTTGTTGAGGGTGGTCTGAAAATATTGCATGATGACTTTGAATCACCTCTATGATATCATTTCGTTTGTTCGTTTCAAGATGATAATAAGGACTTTCGAGATTATTTAAAATCAAAGAATTTTGCAATCTCGGCATAGGAATCGTAACCTCTTCAGTTTCTTCTGCTATACACGTCGTTATCGGTATATTGGTTTCATTTTGAGCTAGTTTTTGCATGCCTTTTGTTCTGCAGGCTTCATCGTTTTCTGCTTGAAGATCTCGTTCAAAATACTTTTTTATCATATTTATATGACATAGGCGTTGTTTCTTTTGACGGTCTGGAGTTAAAATTACATAAAAGACGTCGTTAATTTTCTTTCGTATAATATGCGAACCTTGATACTTTGCTTTTAGCGGATTTCGTGGCATAGGTAACAGAAGTAAAACCTTTTCGCCTGGTTGGAAAGATCGTTCTCTCGAATTTTTATCATAGAATTGTTTCATTCTTGACTGTGATTCTTCAAGATTTGTTTTGGCTTTTTGTTGTATGCTGTGTAGCCGTTCTTTTATATCGAAAACGTAGTCCAGTAAATTCAAATCGATCTCTTTTTCATTGAGCATCTTCTCCTTCATTAATTTCAATGGTCCTCGTACTTGACGTCCGTAAATTAACTCAAAAGGACTGTAACCGAGAGATTCTTGTACAGTCTCTCTAATGGCGAATAACAACATAGGTACACCTATATTCCAGTCTTTCTGATCTTCTTCACAGTATGTCTTCATCATGACTTTAAATGTCTGATGGAATCGTTCTAATGCACCTTGTGTCTCAGGATGATACGCACTCGAGCACCGATGTTGAATGCCTAAGGTTTTCGTCACCTGTTGGAATATCTTTGACATAAAATTGCTTCCCTGGTCTGAACGAATTATCATCAGTAATCCCACCATCGTGAAAAAATTGATCAACATTACATCAAAATTACATTACAGACATTCTTGGCATTGATTGATCTTAGCGGTATGGCTTCTGAAAACCTTGTCGACGAACACATTATAGTTAACAGGTATTCATGTCCTTGCTTAGTTCGCGGTAATGGTCCAACGCAATCAATTATTATATTGCTGAATGGATCTTCACATGCTGGTATAGGAATTAAGGGAGCTTTGGGAGGAACTTGTTGATGTTTCCCAACGATTTGGCAATAATGACATGTTCTACAAAAGTCTGAGATGTCTCTGGACATACCTGGCCAACAGAAATGCTTCAAAATTTTATAATTTGTCTTTCTAACTCCAAGATGTCCGCCGAGTACGTTCTCATGTGCAAGGCTCATCAGTTTCTGTTGGTAGCATTTTGGTAATACGATTTGATGGACTTCTTGCCATTGATCATCTATAGACGCGTCTGCCGGTCTCCAACATCTCATCAGTATACGATTTTGCTTGTAATAATATTGCTGTTTTTGATTTCTCAGCTTTTGATGCCTCAGGAGCTTGCGTATAAATAACCTGTAGATCAGAATCATTTTCTTGTTCGCTCGAAAATTCTGCATTGTCGAACGCGATATCAAATATTGTTTCACTCGATTCGTTATTTTCTTTCTCATTGCTTAATTCGTTTTCTGATGTTTTGTTTCTGGCCTCAGCCATGGATCTTGTGACCGCATTGACACTGTTCTCTTCTTTTTTCTTTCCTTTCAAATTCTTCGATACGCTTTGGATCAGTTATCATTATTGGTAGTCTGACTTTCGATCCTGCTAAATCATTTCCGACAATCAAATCAATTCCTTCGAGTGGGATTTCTTCTCGAGAAACTAAACCAATATTATAGAAACCTTCGACGATATCTGTCTTCACACACAGCTTATGTAGTGACGCTGATATGCATCCCCCAACACCTCGAAGCAGGGCTGTGGAGCCGGAGCCGAGCCGGAGCCTTAAGGAGCCGATGGTTTTGGTCGGAGCCGGAGCCGATTTATCACAAAGGCTCCGGCTCCGGCTCCGATAGTTTGAGTTTTGATATAAATCTAGAATTTTGAAAGTTATTAATTGGCATCATAAAAAAATTAAATCATTTGAAATCTAAAGATATGTCTTTTAAGTATACCAATGATCTGTCCTCCACGATATCTTTCTTTGCAGTTGCCGCCTTCTTTTGTATTATATTTATTATATATTTACACACATGTGTAATATTTTTTTATTGCATATGTTTCGTAAGGCTAATTTCCATATTGACAACGTATTCTCCAAAATCCATTAATTTGAAGACTTGTTATATGCATGCTAACTAGATGATTGTAGATTCCTAGAGACAAGTCGCCAGTCATTTATGTACACATTTCCAGTTCAGTCAGCAAAGATAATATAGCTACATTTCTTGCGCAATGTCTTTAATCTAATACGGTTACTATGTAGGCTATCATCTATCGGTATGGCTACTGGCAGAAGCTACTGGCATCTGTGACAATGCCAATTTCCTTAGATTGTATTGTAGGCTCTTGTGCAGTCCCCCCACCTACATTTTTCAAAACAATCGATTATTCAATTTGATCAATTTTGATTGGAGGGATAACTCTTCACACTCACACGAATGACCTGACTACAAGTCCTCACATGGCTATAGCAATAAGCGATCCCCAGCCACTTCTAGTAGCGCCCTATTATTTTAAAGGTATCTCATTCACAATGAATTTCCTTTGACTTCAAAATTCAAAGGGTATATTTCAATGCGAAAAACCCGAAGGCAAATTACAATGTTGACTTGCTGACGAAGTTTGCGACCATGACATCGCAATTACCCACGTAGATTTTTACAACAGCACGGAATGCTTCACTCAAACCGGTGATGCTGAAACGGACATCCAATGGTGCTGCATCTTTTGACCAGAGAAAAAATGGGGGGGAGGACTGCACAAGAGCCGTATCGTGTAATAATATTTCCCCAAATGTCATAGACCTGTGGATTTCAAGAATTTTCATTATTATTTTTTCCGTCTGTCAACACCTTATGCTGATATCATGCTGGCTTATATGTAAACAATAAAAAAAGACTGAGACGCTCTCAATAAAGGCGCCTTTTGACCTCCCTTTTCTATTGTCTGTGACATTAAACCGCACGCGCATTCGAAAGCTAGCAAAGTAGATGGGATTTCTGCTCGGTGCTCGCAGTCAAATTTTTATTATGCATAGCACCCTGCAACATACTGTGTGATACTCCGAGTTCAGTTTCATCAGCCTAACCATCATCAGAGGAATAGTGGTAATGTGTTATATATAAATTGAATATAATAATATACATGAATCATTGATGAATTATTTAGTGCAACTTTACGCCATAATGAAAAATACGAAATTAATATAATGTAAGTTAGGCCTTAACTTATTAAGTATGCTGCATAGAATTACAAAACTTGTCCTAAATTAGATATTTTTAATTTTTTTAAGTATAATTTTCAATTGTACATTTCTAGCTTACACTGCAATGAGGCTATCTAAATTACAATTTCTACAGATGATGAGTCGTGGGCTACCCACCGATCATATTATTCATGGACCAACAGACTAGTGAATAAAGGCAATAACAAATAACAATAACAACCTAAGCTAGCCTATATACACTTTTATATTCAATAAAGCAATTGATATCTTTATTGATGTGGTATATTTGGCTATATAGCCGATACCCTTTCCATGTTCGAGTAGATACAGGCCCTATAAGCTATTTAGAGGCATACGCTATCCAGTTTCATATTCAAGCTTTGTAAAAAAAGCTTATACTACTATTCGGCCCCTGTGACGGCTAATTAGGTATATCATCATCACTCATGTGGTCTTATTTAATGTAGCCTCGTAGTAGACTGGTTGCAGGCTAGGCCAATTTATATTTAGCCAGTGCGGGAGATCTTTATCTAATTTAACCAATCCTGGCTATAACTTTATTTTATCTTTCAGAGATAGTCAATTCATGCAAAAATATATGACAAGTATGTTATTTGTCATTATATTAGGCTATTATCATTTTTATTATTAACTTAAGTCGTTGCTTGTTAATGAAAACTAATTTGATGATTGTAGCAAGCCTCTAAAGGCCACACCGTTATCCAAAAAACCCGTTCAACGGATCCAGGATAACCAGCATAGATAGAACCTGAATTTGAAGCCGGAGCCTTTCACATCAGTGTCGTGGAGCCGGAGCCGATGAGATAACGCATCGGCTCCACAGCCCTGCCTCGAAGTGGCACGGTGTAACTTCGAATAGGATTCTGTCGCATTCGAAATCATGTCTTTTGCTAAGAGGGATTGGAAGGCTCCTGTATCTCTCCAAACTGTTGCAAACTGCAACTTTTCTTGGGTTTCTCCTAGGTGACCGGTTTGACTGTTTGCCTTCTTCAATTAATTTGTCGCTTTCTTCAACTTTGCGCTCATAATTTTTCTGTTCAATTTCTTTTGCCTTTGTTTCATATACTGATACTGGTTTGTATTGCCTTGTTTGTTTTGCTTGTTTTGGCCATCCGTTGAGGTGGTAGCATTCCGATTTCTTACGACCTTGCTTCTTACAATGTTCGCATCTAGGAACATCAGAGTAGCCTACTCATACTTCCTTCTAGTGAATGATTTATCACTTTCAGTATTTTCGTCACGTTTTTCTCTCTTCTGATAATCAAACGTATGGCTTTTATACTGTTGACTGTATTTTGGTTTATGAGTGAGCTCATATTGATCTGCAAATCGTGCTGCTTCAGTCAGATTTTTCCGTTGCTTTTCATCCAAAAACATTTTGATTTGTGGATTAAGACAATTTTTCAATTCTTCCAATAATATTATATCGCGCAATTTTTCATAAATGGTCGCCTGCTCTGCTTTAACCCATTTGTCACATCTTGTTTCTTCTTCTTTGGCGAATTCGAGATGACTTTGGTCCTTAAATTTCTGACATTTTCTGAATTGTTGTCTATAAGCTTCAGTGCACTAATTCGTATGATTCAGGAATCACTTGTTTGACCTTAGCATAGTCCCTTGCTTCATCATCCGGTAATGCAGAATATACCTTCTGTGCTTCGCCTGTCAGTACTGTCTGCATTGGAAACGTCCATTTTTCTTTAGGCCAATTAGCAATTTCAGCTACTCTTTCGAAACAATGGAAAAATTGTTCTACTTCTTTTTCGGAGAATTTTGGAACTATGGATGCGTTTTCTTTTATTGCAGATTCAGCTTTTCCTTTTAATCTTTCTGATTCGAGCTTTAGTCTTTCTAATTCAATTTCTCTATCTAACATTCTCTGCTCCTTTTCATATAATCGTTGTTCTCGTTTCTCTTCAACTTCCAACCTTCTTTCTTCTAAACTTCTTTCGCGTTCCAGCCTTTTTTCTTCTCTCGCAGCGTCTAACCTTTTTTTCTTCTCTCGCAGCGTCTAACCTTTTTTTCTTCTCTCGCAGCCTCTAACCTTTTTCTTCTCTCGCAGCCTCTAACCTTTTTCTTCCAATTCCAATTTTTTTAATTCTAACAACATCGAAGTCTGGCTGTAACCTTCGTGGGCCTCTTCTTGGCTTATTTCTATCTTACCAGTTTCAATGAAATATTAGTTCAGTATTTTCTGAATTTCAACTTTTTTCATATTCATTCTTACTGGCAAGTTCAGTTATGTACCAAGTTCATGTAGTTCCACTTTCTTCAACTCAGCAATTTGTTGCAGACTAGGGTCTTTGTTAAATTCTTCCAGGAATTTTTCAGTTTTGAACTCCATTTTATTTAGTTTATAACTGATTCCTTATTCCCGTGAAAAATTAGTAAGTTTTATTTAAAAATATTGGAAAATGGTGATAGACGCAAAAAATGAACAAGTGTAGCTATGGCTGTATCTTAACCCCTTGTTTATTAGAACCTACAATGTTAATTAGCCTTAGGTTGATCTTAATCAGAGAAATGGACCGATGACGTGAAAAGAAAAGATAGAAATCCTATAGTGTGAAGGATTGGTTTTTGAAGATCTGACAACCCTCAGGCGGGTGGCTCGTCAGTAAAGATTGTGAAAATGACCTAACGATGATGTTCCTGGCGCCAAATTATGTTACGCTACGCTTCCGTATTACCCAAAATAAAAGATGGAAAATGATTAAACAACTTTATTGTTTAATGTGAGTTTAAAATAAATATAAAGGGCAGGTGATGGTCCTTAAAAGGACCTTTTTAGCGTTCACGTCAACACAATGTTATAAGTCCAGGAGATCATCAACACCAAGAGTTCAGCAGCAGCAGAGTCTCGGGAATTGATAGGTCACTGTCACCACACTTCAGCCTCCTTTGTCGCACTTGATTTGCCTCTGCGCTACTACTAGCAGGACGCTGATCGATTGTCTTCTGCTCGGCCACCCTTGCCGTGATTGTTTGTCCTCTGATCCGCATCTTCCTTACTCGTAGCGGGATGCCGACAGACTCGCGTCAAAGGCCATTGTGTGTCGCTGACTCTTCAACTATTCTTTATGAGGGATCACGATGAGACTCATTATACTGACGTCACCCTGATGTCGAGAGCTGGCGCAACGCTGATCTCACTCGAATCAATAGATTTGCCTGCCGTCAATGAACGAAAAAAATCATGTCTAACTGAAGACTTGTAAGAATGAAGACTCACAACACTGTGATCTTGTCTGACGGGAAGAGGTACTAGGTAGATCTCAACAGATGTACAGTTTCGTAGTAGCCATCGGGTGTATATCATTCTGTGAAAGCCTTTTGTTCGGTTTCGTGTTGGGGCTAGACAATATGTCTAAGGGACTTGAATCGGAGCCGGCGCCGTGGTAGAGAGTCGGAGCCGCAGCCGTGGTAGCTGGACCACGGCTCTGAAACCCTGGTCTGTTGTGCTGCTGGCATCAATCTTTGTGTCAGAAATACATTACATCTTCAATGATTTTAATAAGTTTGGCATCCCTTCTTGAGGGAACTTGTTAAAGCCTTTTCCACCGAATGAACAGTCATATAATTACTGTAAATTCGATTGCAAATTTCTCGTTGGTGCATGCATTATGAAATTTATTATGACAACCCCCCCCCCCCCCGAAAACACGATTCCACCAATTAAGGTGCTATGTGAATTCGTACCGCATCAAAAGAATTGTCCATAGAATTTGATCGTCCATGGATACGTGCGATCTAGATGGCATGGATATAGAATCATTTCTATAGAATTGTCGATAGAAGTTCATATATATTTTTGTATGAAGCACGCGCATAATATTCAGCACAGCATCTAATCTGCGGCAGTGTTTCACACTAAGTACAAGAGCTGAAGCGAAGCCAAAGATATCTGCCAATAAATGACAAGGCTCACTTTAATAGTGCTGGTGATAGAAGATCGCTAATCATGAAGACAAAATTATAATCTAGGTTTCTTGAAATATTCAATCAAGTGAAGTAATGAACACCTTTTCAGATAAAGTTAAACTTTACAACATAGGTGAATTTTCCAACGTGATAAAGAATAAAAATAGGATAAATGTGGAAAGAGAAGAACAAATTTACAAGGATCAATCGTAGGATGTACTTTCCTTGAATTTAACTCGGCACATCGTGTTATCAATACATTCAGAACTCGTCATACCGCGTCTACTGAGCATGACTGGTATAGTTCCACTCATCTTTGATCAGCCATCTTGTTGAATGATTTTTAATTAAGTAGCATATTCAGTTTGTGCGCAAAAGTATCTTCCATGTTTTACAGCATTTTTTCTATGTTAATGTGAATTTTGACTCACCGAGTAATGGACAATTCTAAGAGGTTTCGAACTCGCCGTAAATCGATAGTCAGTGTGCTTGTATCTGAGTGTAATGCTCCACTCCGGTGCTATGAGAGTAAAGATACAAACCTTGACTATCCGAGCCCTACTTCGCTGCTCATGTGTAGGAGCAGAATAAAGATGAATGGAATTCCAAGTTCCCTAATAATGCTCCAAATGCTTGCTGTAACATTCGGGTCCCCCAGTGGTCTTCATTAGTGGCTACATTCGGATTTTTTCAGCATACTTTAGGAGCGTACGGTTAGCAATGCATCAAAGATATTTTGTAGTAGATAGACAACTATTAGATATTGAGTCTTGCATACGTAACTTTTTCATTGACATGTTCGTCATCACGTTCATTCATGTTTGTCAGAGTGTTCAGGACACGCAACCTCACTTCATGAGACCTCGGAAATCTGCCGAATGATTTTGGTGATGGGTTTTATCAACGTATGGTGATCCAAACGAAAAATTTTCTGTGACAATTTTCAAGAAAATTTTCCGGATAATTTTCCACTTTTGGAAAATTTTTAAATATTTTTTTTAAAATTTGGTGATTGATGTTTTTGCCTTTAATCACTATGTTTGACTTTATGGTCGTTTGCAAAGACTATGTAATACGCCTATTAAAAGACTGAAACTTCCCTTTCTCTGCATGTTACTTTTTGGAAGCAACTGTACCTTTTTCATGTCTATTTCAGATTTTTCCAATTGAATTTCAGGCATTAGATGGATGTCAGATTTTTTGATTTTAATTTCAGATATCTGTCAGTAGCTCAACTTTAAAGATATCTGAAATTTAATTTGCGAAAGCTAAAATTCATCTAATGCCTGAAATTCATTTGGAAAGATCTGGAATCGATTTTGAAATATCTGAAATAGAAATGGAAAATGTGTATAAGTTTGTCCTCAACGAAGATATCGGAAAAATTCTATGCACTACTTTGGGAGCCATCATAGATTTCTTGCACATCACACATATCATCATACTGTACATGCTTCGAAATTTCTCACGAGTTTGCAGTCAATTTATATACTTCACTGTCTTTGGTGTGTAGGCCTATCTGATACTGCGTGGATTATGTGCTATTATGCTTCACATTGCATGTTTCCTCAACACGTCGAACATTTGCTTCACTTTGTGGAATTGTAATAAATGATTCTTGTTTAAAGTTGAACAAAAATCGGATGCTTATTGCGTTTCGTCCAGCGAGTAAAAGTGTCTGAAAACAGCTGATCGTTGTCTTCAACAAACTACGTAATTCTACATAATTATTGGTACGTCGGCCTTTCAACGGCGATAAACTGTGACTCACTATTGTCAGAGGAGAAATTTGATCGTATCAAAAGGACGCGTGCTGCGTATCATAGTGTTCTTGCTCGAAGGTTGCATGCCTTATCTTCGCTTTCCACTGACAACATGAATGATGGCATTAGTGACCAAGCTTCGTCTCTAATTGAGAGAATTCGTGATACTGAAAAGAAATTGGACGAACTCCAAAACGAGTTGGAGATGGTCATTGACGACGACATGCAACTTTGTGAAATCATCGACGAATATAGTGCGTGGAAAGACGAAATCAGCGAGTGCATTGTTAAAAGCAAGCATCTGATTCCAACGTCTACAAAGGAACACAAGAAACTCGGTGAGTGCAGCATGACAGTGCGATTACCCAAGCTTAACTTACCCATATTCAGTGGCAACTTTTTAGACTGGAATCTATTTTATGATAGTTTTGTTTCGTCAGTACACTCTAAAACTGAGATTTCTTCTGTCGATAAGTTCAACTACTTGAGGAGCCAGCTTCGTGGCTCTGCTTTAGACGTTATTAAAGGGTTCTCTTTAAGTGAAGAAAACTACGAAACTGCCTTTGGTCTATTGTGTGAACGCTTTGGAAGAAAGAATCTTATCATCCGTGCGCACATTAAGAACCTTTTGAATTTGCCTACCGTTCAAGGCGGAAATACTAAAGCGCTATCCAATTTCATAAACACTGTGGAAGTTAGTGTGCGAAGCTTGAACAGTCTAGGAATTTCAAATGAAGCCTATAGCTGTTTTCTAACACAGATAGTCTTATTCAGACTTCCTGAAGATATTAACACAGAATTTGCTCGTTACGATCGAACAGGTGATTCCTCAATAATCGAATTGTTGAAATTTCTGAATGAAGAATTAAATGTCATAACGTCAAGCAAAGAATATTGTGACAAATCTCGGGTAGTGAGCAAACCTCGTTATGATTCGGTCTCCGAATGTCAAGTTGCAAGTAAGACAAGGTCAAAGTGCGTAATTTGTGATGGGGATCATTGGATAGAACATTGTGAATCGTTTCTGAAAGCAGATATATGTAGTCGTCGCGAAATGGTCAAATCAAAGAGCCTGTGTCTCAATTGTCTTAAGCGGCACCTAGTGAAGGATTGTAGGTCTAATTATTCCTGTCGGAAATGTTCAAAGCGTCACCACACGATGATTCACCAAGAAATAAAGTCCGAACCTGTGAAGACAGATGCAACCCCAACTCAATCAATTAGTTGTTCTTCAATGAATCGAAAAAGGTGCTGTTCTGTGCACAGCTGCCCTGAGGGTTAATGACAGCTCAAAGTTGTATCGAGCCCTCATCGACGGAGGAAGTCAGCTCTCCTATGTTCGCGAGGATGTCGTAAAAGAAATGAAGCTTCATTCCAATGAGTCCACTACGCTTAAAATAGCTGGGTTTGGAGAACTTTGTACCGTGACGAAAGCCTATTCATTAATTTGTCTGACACTGAGTAGCCGAATAGATGAAACAAAGCGAACTGATGTGGAATGTGTCGTCGTAAAGAAGCTTTGTTCTCCCGTTGAAGGACCAGATTTGACAGATATTTTATCGAAATTCGGAATTGGAAATGAATCACTGGCTGACGACATGTCCCTGACAACGAAACGGATTGACATTATCATTGGAGCTGATCATCTCTATGATATTATATCATATAATAGCGGTCAAATGATGAATGGAACATGCGTAAATGAATCACTTTTTGGCCTCGTAGTGCATGGGCGAGCTGCGGGACCGACTACGCAACTAGCTTCGTGCAATCTCTCTCAGGCAATAGCAAAAGATAATTCTAGATTTTGGGAATCCGAAGAATTGGGAATTAAGTCTGAAAATCCGGATGAGGTTCTGACGATCGGAGAAAGACGAGCGCTAGACAACTTCAATGCAAATGTAAAAAAGGAGGATAACCATTATGAGGTACGATTACCTTGGAAGGAGACGCACGAGCAAATCGATGCACACAAGGGACCTGTGAGAAACAGAACGTGGATGGTGCTGCAGAAACTAAATCATGAACCGAAGCTGTTGGAATCATACCACGCAATATTCATGGAGTATGAGTCTTCGGGAATGATCGAAAGAGTAGAATCAGAGAACAAAGAAAATAACATCGTCCGATACCTGCCTCAACATCCAGTATTTCGCAATGACAAGTCTACCACTAAAATCAGGCCAGTATTTGACGCTTCAGCAACTGATTCGTATGGGACATCGTTGAACGACTTTCTTCTCCCCGGTCCAAATTTACTTCCTGAATTGTTTCAAATTTTGATTCGATTTAGAGCTAAACCAGTGGCGATCATAGCGGACGTAGAAAAGGCGTTTCTACAGATACACATATCTCGAAGTGATCGTGAAGCACTCCGTTTCTTTTGAATAGACACGAGACAAGAATACAACCAATCGAATAGTCTGATTGAATATCGGTGGAGTCGACTCCCATTCGGACTGAAGTCATCTCCTTTCCTTTTACAGGCTGTGATACAATTTCACCTTAGCCAATTTGAGAAAGAAGAAGTGGGAGTGAAGATCAGCAATCTTATTTCAAAAAACATCTATGTTGACGATCTGGTCCTAAGTTTACCGAATGAAACAGATGCCAAGATATTAAAAGACAAATCCATTGAAATCTTTAGCTCGTGCTCTATGAATCTCCGAAAATGGGTGTCGAACGTTGAAACACTAAACGATGATGCAAATGATAAGAGTGAAAGGAAATTCTTGGACTGAAGTACAATCCTGACGAGGATGTCATTGGGATAGAAGATGTACACTTGCACGATGGTGAAACTATTGCAAAGCGGTTTGTATTGCAATCGATAGCAAGTGTCTACGACCCCATGGGTATAATCGCCCCGATCACAGCAAAATTGAAGATATTTATGCAGAAAGTTACAAGACTGAACTCGGGATGGGATGAACCACTTTCGGCGGAGCTATTTTCGGAATGGTCAAAACTGAAGGAACAAGTATTCGGACTGGACAAGATACGGATAGACCGATGTGTACATTACGAACATGGATGCAAGCTACAGATGTTTTCAGATGCCTCGATGCTAGCCTACGGTGCTGCGATTTATGTAACGGAATCTGAATCTGGTAAAACACGTATTCTAACAGCTAAATCGAAACTCGCACCCGCAAAATTCGTAGCACTTCCGCGAATTGAACTTATGGCCGCCTGTCTAGGTAGTATTCTGTTGGCAAATGTATGCACTGCATTGGATATTTCACCTAAAGAAGCGCTATGCTGGTCCGACTCCAAAATAGTGTTGAGTTGGATTCGTCAGGACGTGGACGGATTGAAGCAATTTGTTGGCAATAGAGTGAAGCTTATTCAGCAGATCACCAACCTTCATAATTGGAATTACGTCAAATCGGAAAGCAACCCTGCCGATTTGGTTTCGCGTGGAACCACAGCCGATTTCCTCAAGCAAAGTGATTTATGGTGGAATGGTCCTCCACAAACACCGCCGAGTTCCGAAGTCGATTTAAATGAAAATGAATATGAAGTAATGACCAAGGAAGCAAAATCTGGTTCTCAGATCCTCTCATCTCTTAGCAGCACGATCGACACTGGACCAAGTTTGGTAATTGATGTTCAAAGATACTCATCATGGAACAAGTTGACATGAATCACGGCATTTATTCTCAAATTCAAAAAAAACTGTCGTACCTCTGCGAGAAATCTTACGCATACTTTGACTATAGCCGAACTATCATCTGCTGAAAAAATTTGGTTGGTGGATGTGCAATCCGAGTGGCGGGAGGATTATGAGAAGATAAAAAATAATGAAATCCCTTCTGATACAAAGCTAGGAAGTCTTAATCCGTTCATTGATTCTGAAGAACTCTTAAGGAGTCGTGGAAGGCTCGATAACTCTAATTTGGACATGAGCGGAAAGCAACCTTTGTTATTGAGCAACTCCCATAAGGCAATCAAACTTTTGATTATGCATTATCACCGGATTACGTTGCATGGTGGAATATAGACGGTATTATATCAAATGCGTCAGAAATACTTTTTTTCAAGATGGTAAAGAGGATTAAGACAACTATTCGACAGTGCATAGTCTGCCTAAAGACTTATTTGCAGCCATATTCACAACCAGCACCAGCCCTCCCAAGATTTCGAGTGAATTCCTGCCACAGGATATTCGAATGTGTTGGAACCGATTATACGGGCCCCAAAGATTATCCATTGTCTTTGACGGGCCCTCTGTATGTTAGGGATGCTGATGAAGTAGTCAAAGTTTATATTCTTCTGTTCACATGCTCAGTATTCCGTGCTGTACACCTTGAGTTGGTTAATGACATGTCCACCACAGAACTACTGAACGGTTTGACCTTATTTTTCGGACGAAGAGGACTGCCAAAAATGATCATGAGCGACAACGCAAAGGCCTTTAAAAAGGCCAAGGAAATATTGCAAAATTCTACGCCGACAATCGAATGGAGGACCATACCAGAATACGCACCATGGTACGGAGGCTTTTGGGAGCGCCTCATGTCAGTCGTCAAAACACTTATCAGGAAAACATTAGGCAACACTCTCATCACTAAAAGAAAAATGACAGTGCTATTATCCCGAGTGGAAGCCGTAATAAACTACCAACCCTTGACTACAGTCTCCAGTGATTCAAGAGATCCCTTGCCTTTGACTCCTAATCACTTCCTACTAGGAAAGACATCAAACCAAAACAAACAGCTCCTCTCACAATCTGTAATTGATCTTCGTCTTGAATACGATACGCAACAAGCGATTTTCGTTCATTTCTGCAATAGATTTAAGCGTGAGTACTTAACACAACTAAGAAATGTTTCAAAAGTTGCCTTAATAGGGGAGTATGCGAGGGTGACGTAGTCATGTTGCACACTAACAGAGTTAAATGCTTTAACTGGCCGCTTGGCGTAATTGAAAAAATTATTCCAGGAGTAGACGGGGTGGCGCGAGTCGCTCGCGTTAGGACGCGGTCTTTAGTCGTTCGCCGAGCCATTCAGACTGTAGTGCCTCTAGAGATGGCACATCCAAGGGAGAAGTCGGAAGAAACGAGTGGTGAAGTTTCAGTGGAACCAACGGAAGATGTGGAAGATGCAGCTTCCCGAGAAGAGGAACAAGGTGATCAACAGGAAGAGACCAATGATATCTGCGACATTGGTATCGTCGATCAGCAAAGCAGTGACAGTGAGAAAGAAGAGGATGAGCACCGGCAAGAAGAAACAAGAAGTCGATTTGGTCGTGTGATTCAACCAGTAGACAAATTCTTTTGAAATACATTTCATACTTCCCTACCTTTCTCTTATAGACTTAAAAAATATATAAATAAACGGTAATGATTTGTTATTGAGAACTACGTTTTCATCTGGGGGAGTATGTGGAATTGTAATAAATGATTCTTGTTTAAAGTTGAACAAAAATCGGATGCTTATTGCGTTTCGTCCAGCGAGTAAAAGTGTCTGAAAACAGCTGATCGTTTTCTTCAACAAACTACGTAATTCTACAACTTTAAGGCTGTATAAGTACAACTTTCAAGTTAAAAACAGACTCTAAAGTAATGTGGTGGGCTTTGCTCCAGAATTTTCTCATTGCATGAAAACAGCCTATTTGTGAAGCAGGGTTCACGCAATCCCATTAACGGCGTTTTGTGATAATTAATAATACTAACGCTAGCACTTTGATTAATTTAGCAAACTGGCAGCAAAGGGATGCTCTAAAACCGGTGGACGGGATTCGCAACGCTACCATCGTTTTAATCAAAATAATGTTAAATGAGGAGTTTTTGATGCATATCTCTCTCGGCTGTAGTAGCAACCGCACAAATTGTAATACAAAAATTCAAAATTTTCCGGAAAATTTTCATCACTTCATTGCATCATAACTTTATCAAACATCTGTCATTTATCTGCATCAAACAGAAATTAACAAACAAGATTTCATTTTGAAGCCAATGCACATCTCTATTACTACTCGTACAATCAATATTGCTATGATTGCATTTGAAGATGTGACTTATATAATATAAACACAAAATAAGAGAAATTGTGTAAAGAAAGAAGAGTGAAAAGAAATATAGATAAAAGCTTTAAAATATATAAAAGCTCTAAGAAACCATAGAGCAAGTATGTGAGGTAGTGATGCAAATGGAAAATTTTCCAGAAAATTTTCCAGAAAATTTTCCGGAAAATTTTCCAATTTTTTCAAAATTTTCCGGAAAATTTTCCATTGGAAAATTTTGAAATATATTTTTCGGTGATTGACGTTTTTTCTTTGTTTTGGAGACTTATTATAGTCGTTTGAAAAGACTATGAAATATTCAAAGTTCAAAAGCTTCTCTATAATCCCTGCATATTAACTTTGGTACCAACTGCACCTTTACCATGTCTATTTCAGATCTTTCCAAATGAATTTCAGACATAAGATGGATTTCAGATTTCTCTAGCTTAATTTCAGATATCTGTCACAAGTTCAACTTTGAAAAGATCTTTAATTCGACTGGAGATCTCCAACTCATCTAGATCATATCTGAAATTCATTTGGGCAGATCTGAAATCGATTTGGAACTATCTGAACCATCTGAACTAGAAATGGATGATGTGTATCCTCAACGAAGATATCGGACAATGCGCCAGAAGTTTGAAGCTATCATAGATATTCTTTTACTCATCACAGATATCTTTAGTTTCCAAATATCTCACGAGTTTACAGTCTTTATATCTTCCAATTTGGTCGCTCATGAATGCTGCGTGGACTGTATGCTTATACTTCATCACATGTTCATCAACACATGAGAATTTGCATATGATCAACGCTGCATAAAGCTTAACTTTGAAGCCAACAATTAGCAAACTCCAAAATGAAGTACATTATTTTTGCTCCATACCTTTCACATTGAATGAAATTATATACCCCTATTGTAAAGCAAGATTCACGTTATCCCAAAGGGTGTCTGTGATAATTAAAAATGATAACAAAATGGCACAAGCCACTGGTGGCAAAGGAATTTCAAAAATCCGCGGACGAAACTCGCATTGCTACGATCGCTTTAATCGAAATAATGATGAAATTAAGAGTTTTAGACCCAATTTATTGGTACGCAGCTGCCTCGGCAGTTGATAGCGCTCAAATTACAGGGCCCATCAAAAAAATCAAAACATTCAAAATTTTCCAAAATTTTCCATAATTTTCCAATTTTTTCCAAAATTTTCCAATTTTTTCCATAATTTTCCACGGAAAATTTTGATTCAAAATTTTCCGGAAAATTTTCATCACTAATGTGAGGTAGAGTATGCTACTCAGTATTTATTAAAACCCCAATGTGCATGCAGTTTCGATTTTATTAAATGAACTCGAGGTGAACACAGATTATTGTTATCAAATGTAAGATGTGCAAATCATTGCAGTTTTGAAGAAAAAATTTTCCACGGAATTGACTGAATGCTGAAGGAATGATAGCACCCATTGTCTTTGGATAACATTGTACAGATCCTCAATGTCATGACAGCTTTGGAGAAGTAATGTTTGCTAATTCGTGGGTTGCTATTACTTTCACGCTCAACCTCAAGAGTTTTTTCTTAAGCGGGATCATATCACAGACAACCTGCCACTGGCAGAGCCAAATAACAGAATCAAAGACAACCATTTCAATTAACTTTGAAATATGTAAATGTGTCCACATCACTATTCAGATTCAAAAAAGGAAACATGAATTTAGTGAATCATAAGATCATGCTGGTGAAAATTGAATCAAAAACTTGAAATTTCATCCAATAAAGCACGAATAATATCGCGCCTTTTTCATGAAGACTTCCTTCATAGACATCGGATAACATAATTAGGCCTAATAATGTTATCCGATGTCTATGACTTCCATTATAATGCGGATCATGAAATTCCCTTGATAATCAGCTCAATTTCCGCTTTGTTAGGATGCTTGTTAGAAATTTTCATTCCTTTTGATATCCAACTTGTTTCATGCTACTTATAACGGGACGTCATCTCGGTAGCATGTGAATTTTTAAAATTTTGACTTTTTTAAAACTGCTCAACTATTTTTTGGACCATGGGAACGCAATCTCCGCAAAAAACTGAATCTTTTTATGTATAAATGTTCACTGTATACATATACTTTTCTGGAGTCAACATTCTACCTGTATATCCCTACGCTATGGTTTCAAAGAATAAAACTGAGATTCTTATGAAAATTATCAATTTCTTTTGCAACTGTCATGAAGGACAATTCATTATCTCGTCTATATAGTGTCTTTGAAATGTAGCTTCCCTTATTCCTGGAGTTGCGTGGTGCAAAGCTTGATTTGTTTAAAATTAGTAAGTTTTACTTATCACCACAGATGACTGAATTTTAAAATTATTTTCGCCACGGCGTAATGTGAGTAAACGTAAAAATAAATATATTCCATCAAAGAAACCGTATTCTTTCGGAAATTCGTGCAATTTCAGATTCATCATAGTAAATAGAAATTGATCACATAAAGCAAATAATTTGGAAAAGGCATTCAGTTGGGTTAAACTCACAATTTTGCAGCTATCACAGCTGCAAAATTGACAAAGAATTTAATTTTTTCATCGTGTATGATAGTCAGTATGATATTTGAGAAATTCAAGTTGTTGTATAGGTCATGTATAGCTTCAATTTTCATAATCGATTTTGAAATTTTGATAATTTGCCAATTATTGAGGGTATGTGCTATCGCTTGCTTTTAAGTATGGCCTGTCATGACCGTGATGATAGTACTCGCATAACATATATCGCCCCGAATTACCACGCACCCCTCCCTTCATGCTGTATTGACAACAAATAGCTTGAAGCAGATCTGGTTAATACTGTGTAGATGGTCCATATGCCTGTAATCAGAAAATTCCGAAAATTTGGTTGTTGGATGATGGCCAACGATAGCGAATTACAACTGTTTATCTGTACACCCTAGGACGCATTAAATTGTTTGATCAAGTAAATGTTACTTAGCAGCGCACTTTGTAAACCCCACCGCAACTTTTTCCTTGCGTCGGAAATATGACAATTTAAGAAAAATTGCGACTAGTGTCGGGTTCATTTTTTTATTCAAATTGCAGGGCTATCGAGGGAAGCTTTTTTAATGATAGAGGCATACATGTCAAATCACAATCTTTTGTGAGAGATAAGCTGAATCATTGATTTTGTTGATATTTGATTGATCACTGTCGGAAATTCGTATAATATCGTGTGAGCTTAAGTACAACGTCTTTGAATCCTTGGAGCTTTCATTAGTCAATGTGATAAAGAAACAATCCCTCTTTTGATTTCGTCGGATTGAATCGAATGCTCGTTAGACACAGGGACAGCGATCACAAGAAACCAACAATTGCTGAAATTGTTTGTTTGTTTACTATAGGCGCTTATGAAGGCCTACATTATCTTGCAACCCTCCGGCTTGTCTTTCAACATTGGGTAGTCATTTTAATATTCCTTTCCACAAGCGATTGGTCAGCCTGTCAAATATTAACGTTTCATCAGAATCACACGCTTAGTAATTGTTACAGTTTAGATGGTTCACTAGCAATGTCTTATGAGTCGACAATTTTTCTAGAAAATGAGACATTGGCATCGAATTCTTACAAAAATTCACGAAAACACATGGGTTTTCAAAAACTACTGATGTTGTCATCTAGAACTAAATTCGTGCATTAGATCGCATTTGGGGTTGAATTCGATCCGACATTTTCAAAATCCGAATCCGATCTGACATTCGCACAATCCGACTAATCCGAAAGAATATTTTCATGACACACAGGCTATATATCGCACAATCTCCTACTTCCTACTTCTGATCAGTTGCTCATGAGCAATGTACGAGAATGTGAATTATGTAAGAGAAGTTGAAAAATTAGATCAAATACGATGCCATTTTTTACAGAATTGTGTATCTGAGATCTGAATCCGATGAGAAGACGTTGAATCCCATTGAATACGACCCGATCGTCGGATTCGTATCGCATTTGCACACCTTTAGCTAGGAACAATGTTTAAAGTAGAGATTGTGAATAGCTAGACCTCTCGGTTGTAACAACAACCAGAATTTTAACAAATATTTCGTCAGCGAATCAGCCGTTTATTTGAACACTATTTCACTATTGATGATATTCGCCATAAGTATTTTGCATTATGTTCAATGAGAAACGAATCACAAATAGTTTTAATTTGCTGAAGGATAATATGTAATTGTCCAAAGTTCTTGACAGTTTTCAAATTTTGACCAGTTGCATAGTGGAGATGGATTCCCCAAGAGATTGCATGAAAATGACTGTAATTTCATATTTGGAAGGGGGGAGGGAATTGTGTTAAAGGCGCAGTTCGGTCAATTTTTGGGATGAATTTCATGTGTGAAAATTTGAGTATTCAGCCACCCCGTAGATTTCCTGTCACTTTCCCACATCTGCTCGCTAGCTTGCCAGATGTCAAGGATCCATCAAGACGTCACAGCTGCCGACTTGCGCTAACTGAGAAGCAGAGCGTCGCACATTAAGCAGTAAGTTACCTGTGGTTGGCTGATAGAGGAACTCTGTGGTATGCAAGCAAGCAAATATCTGAATGGATCTAATGTAACTAGATTATTTTTGAATGAGGTGAAATGTATAGAATGATGACATACATGTCAGCTATACATGTAGCTAATCACGATGGATACAGCACATGCATGCGAGAGTCAAAATGAAACAGGTGATTGTTCGCTGTTTACTAGAAGTCAAGCATGCCACTCATTCCGCGGGATCCCCTTTGGCCTAAGCAGTATGAAAATGGTGGGTTCTCGGACAGTCTCTGTGAAGAAAATTACAGATAGTAGTGTTAAATAAAAGCAACTTGAACAACTTGGGATCAGTATATGCTACCAACACACATAATGACCAACAAGGTTTACTTCGATGGAGCCTTCAACTGATAAGATTGCCTCAAAGGCCCCTTATCAACGATATTGAAGAAAAGAGCTCCATTCGGCAACAAGAATGATGAGAAGAGCCACTAGGATTGCATGAGAACGGCTCCACTCGGTGATGTGATCGATGAGATGCACCTTCGGCATGGAATCATGTGTGCTAGCCATCATATCTGATGCTACATGCATAAGTAATCATTTTGCATCGTGCGATATTACTCGTGTAGACATCGCGTGGTCGTCTCAACGACAACGGAAACAACGTAGCCACTCGCTGTTGAAGCAATTTAATCGAAATAGAATTAGATTAAGGCTGCATTTAAGCTCAAGGTAAGGTCGATGGAGTAGATTCATAAAGTGATTGGCGTAAACTAAATGTCGTGAAAATATAGTATGCTGAGAGCCAATACCTGTTCGTATCTCATGGAGATAAATGCGCAAATTGCGTTCGACACCACGATCACCAACCTATGATAGGAGCCTCAGTCGAACCAAAGGGGGTCTGTGTGAGTGTAAAGATCACCTGAATAGCAATTTTCTCTCTGCTGAAAGTTAATTGTCTTTCTGCAAACCTTAGAAAGCGATCAAGTTGTTGTCGGACGTAGCACAAGAGATAAAATCTAGAGATGACCTTATCTAATAGGATGAATCAGGGTATCCACTGGACGCAAAAAAAATCCTGAAATTGTACGTGACTTTCTGGAAGCGAAGCATTTCCGCCATTCGAAGCAAAAGTTGGCAAATAAATATTCCACCTTCGACATGCTGCGTGTGAGCAAGCTTGTGAGGCGAGTGGCAAGAGTGAACCTCAAGTCAATTTTAAATATCTTGTTACCGTATATAATAGTAGCCGCGGCTACTTATTAAAAAATGTTTTTTGGGGTTGTGGCTACGTATCGAACGCGTCCATTTCTCAAAGAAAAGTTAGTGCAAAAACAAATCAATTCCACATTTTTTTAATCTATCAACCAGACAAATGCCTTGATCCCAAAATGTTCTGTACTCTAATAATATCTAGGTGCTGAGTCATTTTGCCAACAGTTTAGAGGCTATTAGGTTTGACTCACTCACTCCACGATTTATCTAGTGTTAGACGTCGACAAACGTGAATTATACTACGTAAATAGTAATACTACGAAGTACAGGCCTACATGTAAATTTAATTCATTCGACTCTCAACTATTGAAAAAATTGACTTGATGTGATTTCTTCGGCAAAAAATTTAGAAAAATCATAAGAACATGGTGTTTAGACACGAAATGGACGAGTGTTACAGACAGCAGAGCGCGAGAAGCTATTTGATTCATAACTATCGTAGAATGTGAATTCTAGTAATATTTGATATACATGTAATACTAGACAACAAAAAGTAAATGAACCAAATTAAGAAGTCAGCATCAGTTTATGCATGCAACAGGTAGAATAGACATACTAAGATTGCACAATAGCTGATGCACCTCATACTTCCAGATTATATAGCAGCGATAATCTTTTCAACCGTTGTGTAATTTCATTTCGATTTTTCGATCTTTTGAACTAGAGGGCTAGTGATGTAAACATCGGGCAAATGAAAAGTGCAGAAGTAAAACTTTTTATGGTTGAAAATCCTACAAAGTTGGCTAACATTGATAATTGGTGACAGAACTGACTTCATCTTCTTCCTAAATGTTGCCCACCAGTCCACCACTGATGTAGATATTGAAATTTTTGTCACATCTAATTTTTCAGGAAACGTGTCAATGCAAGGTGGGCATGGATAGATAATATTGATCCGTTAACTATTACGCAAGAACACGTGCGAACAGCTTATGGTCTTGATAACATTCCATGTTCCCTTGGTAAATGTCGGTAAGTGTTCTATTAGTTGAATACATGCAAATGATACCGGGTTGGTGATTTACAGGCAAAACTGCAAAAGTAACCCGCTTTGTTTGAATGGACTAGGCGAAGGGAAATGGCTAGAACCGTTGAACAGCAACACGCCGGTGAAGGAGGAGGGAGAAGATGCCGACACAGAAGCAATGAAAACAGCTAAAGAACGAAAGGTATGGACACTTTCATAAGGCAGGTGATGATTTTTGCAGTGTAAAAGTAGGAAGTTACCGATTTGGGAGAACATGAATTCTACAAAGCGTCTACTGACTTAAGTATTTGATAGAATATTCCTTGTTTGTTAATCAACATTCTCACGACCATGGTCAGCTGATTTTCCTCAAACAACATGCATACGCTGCATATTGAGGAAGACAAAAACATGACTCCCACTGTTCTATGGTAGAGTTTCTATTAATGTTAGTATAGAACTCAAAACAAATACTTCGGCGTCCCGCGCCTTCAAAAGTCGATAGAACTTGGTGGAACTAGGTCGACTATAGAAACCACAGAAACGGTGGAACTACGGAAACTCGACCATAAAACAAAGGGGAGCTACGTTTTGTCTTTCTCAATATGAATATGATCTCCCGTCGCTTGATCAACTACGTACACTGTATGCTCAAGTGCATGTACAATGTCGTCTTTGAATGCGCTCATTGCGATGTAAAAGTTCAATTACTTGTACTGACAATCATTTTAATACTGACAACTATTGATAATACTATTTCATTTATTAGATTTGATTGAAGGTCACCGTCAATCTCTGGTTGCAGGTCTTACATTGTGCTTTACTATTGCCAGCCAGTTTTGTGTGATGGTGCTTCCGAATTATATAGTCAATTGCTTCCGACAAGATGTTTTTCAGTCTATAGGCCTACCACAGAATTAAATATTTTGTTTATCTGCTTCGGTTTGCTAGAAATGTGATTAATACGAAATTGACGGCACATCGAAGAACCAACTAAGTGGGCAAAAAGGAATTCCTAATAGCTTATAGAGATAGGAAAAAAGTCGTGCGTCGCTTGCAGATTAATTAGAGTTCACGCAAAGTGCTTCGATTGCCAAAATTCCTTCAGATTTGAAGAATTCAGATCATTGCGCACAAGTTTTCTCCATAATGTTGGCCCTTCCGATCATTATTAAAGAAAGTAGCAGCCGTACGAAAATTAGTTCACTTGATGATTTCACATCCTCTCCTCTGCATTTCTCACTGTTTAGTGCATGCATTGAATCGAAGCCAGGCATCGATGTGTGTTTTGGTGTGCGAAGTGATATCACAGCACGCACGCTTCTCTCACTGGCTCTGGTTCCTCTGCTGACAGCTTATTGTTTACCATCTCCAATAGCAAGCGATACACGACTTATCCTTTCGAGAAGGAAAAAGTTGTCTAATTCTGTGATGTGCCATTTCGATATTAAGGCTACATACAATTCTTCCTTTCTAGGAAACCGAAGCGCGCGCAGATGAATCTAATTCTGTGGTCTATACAGGCAAAAATACACTCCCTTCAGTTTTGCGAAAGTTAAAAGTAGTATTTACAAGTTTTTTTGTCGTTTGATAGGGGGTCGGGACCCGAAACGCAAGCGTCTTGTAAATATTGTTTTTAACTTGCGCAAAACTAAAGGGAGAGTGCATTTTTACCTGTATATAATCTATGCTTACGAATTGGTGTAGTGCTCGATTCTACCCTCTATTTGTCTGTTTCAACTGTCCCTCAGCTGACATCGTTTCGAGATCGGTGTCCCATAATAGCGACTGTATTACATTGTCTGACATCTAAATCAGTATTAAATGCAATACTGAAGGAAGGAGAACCTCCCTTGAGGCTTCTACCACATTATCCACTACTAACAGAAAGTTTGACCTGCTATTTAACATCGCAGCTGTAGATTGCATCATTTTGATTTGAACAATTGATTTTTTTAAAAAAAAAATTTCTCCTGCCAACATGCGCTATTAAATCTAACCGGGGGCAAATATTGCCTATATGCGAAGTCAGCAGTGCAGCACAACAGACAGCGCATCCAATGCACGTCAGCATATTTGATGAATTGTCCCTATTAGTGGGTGAACGAGACATTGCTCGTTTTGCAATTATCCCCCTAAGATTCCTATAACCCGGCCCGGCTCTAAAGCCCAGAAATAGAGAATTCAGCCTGGGCTAGAAAATTCAGTGGACTGCGAACCCTATAAAAGTCCTCTTATAGACGATGACCGGTTTTTATGATCATTCCATCGATCAACCATGGGTGATAAATGAGACAGATTATGGACTAAAAGTGATTAAATTAGATAAATCCAGGGCTAGTGCAATGCAAACATGAAAGAATGATTTTGGAACATAACTTAGACATTCGTCAAATGATGTCTTGCGAAAGATTCCTACGATTTCTGCAATCATTTTCATTTTATAAGAAAATGTATATGATCAGGATGTCTTCCATTTACAGGATGATGTCGTAGGATTAGTCAATTACGGCAACACGTGTTACCTGAATTCATTTCTCCAACTGTATTATCGTATGACAGATTTACGCCTGGCCGTCTACAACACAAACGAAGGTGAGATATTGAGAAAATATAGTCACAAGGCAGGGATAATATCCAACTCATTTTGTTCAAGTTTCTGTCCGGGATGACGAAGAGAGCAGTCAGGGTGGGCGAAGCGTTATTCGGGAACTGAAAGTCATTTTCGCACAGCTGCAAATCGGCGTTAACAGGTAACAAAGGTTTCTTTCATGTGCGGTGCTATTTCATGATATTAGCTTTTGTAGCTTGTTTATCTTTTCATGCTTTGTTCTTCAGTCCTGTTGAGCCCGCTGGACTTGTCAATGCATTGGGTCTACAGCTTCAAGAACCTCAGGTAAGTTGAATTCTTTGTGATTGGTTTAAAATTGTAAAACTTATCGCTCAAAAAGACAAGAAATATAGATATAAATATTGACAAATCTGAAGGTTGAACTATAGCTCATATATTCAAGATTGATTTCTAAGAATTGACTTGTCGCATCATTTATCAATCATCCACTGTATTTCTCACTTAGTAAATAAAAATTAATTTGATTCTACCATTTATCAAGACTAGATAAAACACGTGCATCCGAAATTATGTCAAAATGTAGCGCCGACCACAGAAGCTACGAGACATCAAGGGCATGTATATTTTCAACTTGAAAGTATTCCTAGAAGGCTTACTTTTTAATGGCAATCAGGACTGTGGATCCACGTGTTGCTCGGAATCTTTCCAAATACTAAAGCAGGCTCCGGCTCCGTAAAATTCAGTATGTTTGTCTGTGCCAGGCTCTTGAATTTTCGTCTTTTTTACACCTCGTCCGTCCCATCAAGTTTCTTTATCTCAGTACTGCATCTAATATTGGCACAAAAATCCCACAAATTATAAATTACTTCTGAAATTTTCCGAATAACAGAATATTGATTAGCCGATGCCTTAGCCACGATGAGAAAACCTGACTACGTACCGAGTAAGGACGGTGTGTTGCAAAAAGTTCATGACGATCGATTTATTTACACATTCTAGGAGAATTATGTCTGGATTAGGCTAACTTAAAATAACAGGCCGATTAGAGCTTGCTTGTAGAAATTCTGCATAACGGTATTGTTATGAACTTATTATTTTATTATAATCAAGAAATTTTATTTATATTGGTATTCGGCTTCTTCTTTATTTTAATGCATCAGTTTGGTACCAATGGTGATTGATTCTATAAAATCTACATGTACAATAGTATAGTGTAGGTATATGTATTCAAGAATTAAACCGTACATTGTGAAGTAAGCAATTCCATTTGCTCTACTGTGTAGGCCTACGTGATATATTATTACTGGTACATTGTCAAACTCATTATACACGCCAAGAAATTTTGATTCACAAAACCCTCCCTCACATCATGATATTCTGAAATAACATAAATCTCAGAAAAGTTGTAATTCCTGCTTGATATAATTGCCGAGAAAATGTTTGATACATTCCAGGATGTTTCCAGTTATACTCCCAAAAGGCTGGAGGCTTGGCCTGTGGTACTTTGCCTCAACATGGTTGAGCTCTAATTAATTACTATCTGTGGCCTTAGTGCATTAATAATTAATGTATTTTTAGTCGCAGCATAGGGCCTACAGTGCGAAGCGCATAAAATATAGATTCACAACTATTTAAAATTGACTCTTTGATTACTTGTGATCATCTTAAAACTGAAAATGTGGCCCGGGAAAAGTAACGTTCATGCTTAAATAGGCCATTATTTCATTCTCGATGGAGCGCAGATATTCTCACAAGATTGAAAAGCCATGCTCTGTAGTAACGTAACTTTTAAAACTGGATGAAAGATAGATTGAAACCGGATTCAATCTTAATTAAGCTCGCTATAGAAGCTGTGCTAGAATATCGATTGAATCGTAGGTTTGAATTCACCGACGGAAAATATCTGCGGCTCCACATCTTTGATTGCACTGTAAAGGTTCTGAATCAATCGGACTGAACACTCACAAAATTTTAGACAATGAAATTTCTCGTTGATTTTTGCCATGAGACAGACATAACATTGAATTCACATTGTCTTAGACATAACATTGAATTCACATTGTCTTCATTGATTTACAGGACGCGCCTGAATTCCACAGTCTTTTCATGACCTTTCTGGAACGTCACATGGCCTCCCCGACCTCAGCTACTGTCCGGTCCTTACTGGAGGGCAGTTTCATGTACACCAATCATTGTCTCACGTGTGGATACAACTCCAATCAGCAGACAACATTCTTAGAGCTCACGTTAGAACTGAACGACATGAGCCATCTCACCCAGTGTATTGAACAATCTTTAGAGGTAAGTTGAAAATTTATAAGTGAGATTTTCTCATGAAAATGTAGTGTGAATAATTGCATTTGGTCTTAGAGAAAAATCAACAGCAGTCTTCGCAATATCATGCATATTCGATCTTGCTAAAACACATTCATTTTCGCAGGAAAGAAATCGTGCTGTTGTCGCTTAATATTTACCAGAATACTTCTGTAGGACAGGAGACTTGCAAAACGACACGCAGTGAGTAATTGCCACGCAGGCTTGCTGGTGGTATGGAGTGTACCCAGGAGTTGGTTGTAACCCGAGGATTAGGGATATATTTGGTCATAGCGACAGGTCTAGACATCCTAGAATCGTAGGTTCGAGTCCTACCAGTGACACATCTTTTGGATAGCAGTTTTGCCTAACGTTTATTTCATCTCATTCTAATTCACATGTTGCTAACTGTAATCCGAACAAATCCAGCAACAGCTAATTTTGGTTCATCAGTGACTTCAGCAGCGTTCATACCGCCTCTTAGGTCGTACAATTGATGATGAAGGGATGAACTTCGGTGGAATGATAATAGGTCGAAAGACGAGTCTGTGCACTTAGAGTATTTCTACCTTTCTCTATATTGGTTTGTAACCCTAACATGGTGATAGTTCTCAAGTGCATGAAGGCTACCCAACCCCTAGCTTGCTTAAGTGTGGAGGTGTGGCTTCTCTGATTGGGTCGGTCGGGGAATAGTAAAGAAACAGGGGCATTTACCCAAAAACGGGCCCTTCTCGAGAGACGGTGGCTATCTCGGAGGGTACATAATAATCGTCATGGCTTAATATGTCATACTCATCAACGGAGCGCTTTTTTGCCAAATTCAACAGCTAGTAAATTATCTGTTTGGTCTACTTAATATTCCTGCAGCCGGAGTGAGTTTCTGCAGGTAACGAGGCATCTGTTGTGTTATCTCATATGCGTATTCGGTTTACTGCAACATCTCTCTATATTTGAAAAATAAGCTTTTGGACGTCTGGAAAAAAAGAATCTTGCGAATCATTGACGATCCTAAACTTGAATTCAAGTCATTTGACGTTTGTGATCAAATGATGTGTAATAAGTTATTTGAACAGATACTGTCACGCCATGATCATCCCCTAAGGGATCTTTTTGACGAGCGCGTCTCTCGGACACTTAACGACTGCCCTTCGAAAAGAAAGCGAATTCATGCGCAACGTCTTGCCAATAGTTTTATTAGATTCTGTCCTGCTTAAACAATCTGAATGCTTAATTCTGAACTGCTAACAATCAGTTTTATTGCTTATATTTTTCCAATTTAATTGTGAATTGACGTGATCGATTTGTTTGTGAATTTTTGAATTTTGTCAAATTCAACATGATTGTGATGTGTTCACTGACCTGTGAAGCAAATATATGACTTCATTCATTCATCCATTTATAGGAATTAAGGAATTATACAAGAGAAATGTCACACAAGATACCTTGAAGTTAATCCTCACTGATTTTCAATTAAGATGGAATTATCAACCAAGCTGCTGATTTTTTTGCTCTCGACACTTATGATCGGTGATAGATACCTAGTCTCGGAGACTTGCCAAGTCTCTGGGAGACCTAGGTGCATTCGGAGGATATGTGCACTTCCGAGAAGCGCTGTTTTCTGCAGCTTGTGAATTACATAGCTACCTGGTAGTCTGCGGAGGTAGTCCTTCAACCTTGGAGTTATTGCTCCAAGCGCGCCGAAAATTTAAACTTCTTTAAGTGAACAATGGTGACAAATTTTATAATGAAAACTGTCATATCAGCGGCTTGGCTTATATTTCCATCTTAATGGAAAATTTTTAAATAATGCTGCTTAAAGAGAATTACATTTTGATTCTCATTGAACTTGCGTCACCGCCACATTAACTCATAAGCATGAATCACCACAATCGGCATCATTTCTCTTGTTTATGTGTCCTTGATAACCGCGCGTGCTGCATCGCCATTTCATGAACACCGTCACAAAATTCCTCTAGTTTGTAAAATATTTGACAGCATATCGTTCACTGCAGACAGCAATCCCACGAAGTTGATGATCACAACGCATTCTTATCTTTTAAGTGGTATCTAGAGGACCAATCCTTCATGCCGTGGTTCAGGGAAGACTTCATCGTGCTGTTGCATTATCACTCTGTGACAGATTATGCCTGTCCTAAACTTAATGCAGATAATTGCGACGAATTTAGAAAATGTGGGGCATAGCAGTACAGATATTTGACTCTTCCTGACAGGGGTTATCAAAAATTAATTGCAATTAATTGGGACTGAGCAATCAATTAATTTTAATTGCATCTTGGAGCAATCAGTTAATTGCAATTATCAGGTGTCACCAATCAATTAATTGCAATTATTAGTCGGTACCAATCAATTAATTGCAATTAATCATCGCCATTAATCAATTAATTGCTACCAATTAATTGCAATTACTACAATTCAGATAATCTCAACTAACCCCTTGACCACCGTGCTGCTGTGAGTTTCTCGTTATAGCTTGCGTCGAATACTTCTAAACATTCATGTAGGTCTACATTCATATAGATAATGCCACCACACTCCTATAGAGTACTTTGTTCGAGTGCATCGAAGTTATCCTCCGGCTGACTCACTATGACAACGCGACAACCCCTAACCAGCATCTGTATGTGAATCGCTAAGCGCACGCCAAAATAGCCATCATAAATGAGGGACTTGTTCATTGAGTATGACTAGTCTGAGACAGTGCAATACAGAGCAGAAAAACATCCATATCGTCAGTCTGATAACAGTATATCAAAAATCAATTGCAATTAACTGGGACTGAGCAATCAATTAATTTTAATTGCCTCTTGGTGCAATCAATTAATTGCAAATAGCGGCCACTACCAATCAATTAATTGCAAATAGCGGCCACTACCAATCAATTAATTGCTACCAATTAATTGCAATTAATTTTTGATAACCCCTGCTTCCTGAACAGCTAATTTAGATACGTGTTTCTGATCCTAGATTCATGATGATGCACCTTTACTTTCGACCATTTTCACACTTCGCATCCTGAATTCTACAAATGAATTAACACTGTACTCTTTCAGACCGAAGCTCTGACGGGTGACAATCAGTATAGCTGTCCAATGTGTGAAGGAAAACGTGATGGAGAGCGTCGAGCTCGAATCACCCGCCTTCCTCCTTTACTGTGTTTCCACCTCCTTCGATTCACCTACGATCGTAAACGAGGCTGTAAACGGAAGAACAAAGCACGGATACAAATTCCATCGCATTTGGATATGGCCCGGTTTATTGGGGAGGGTGGAGATCGGCGCAGATTTGTTCTGAAGGGAATTCTCATCCATCTAGGGCCGCAACCCTTCTCTGGGCATTATGTGGCTGTTGTGCGGGATTATCGGCACGGATGGATCGTATTCAATGATGAGCAAACAACGCGTCTCAAGAATCTCAATCTATCTCGCATCGAGACTGAGGCCATGCGGAATCGAGGGGGTGGAGGAACGGTAGGAAGACCAACAGCTGATTCCAGCAAGGAGAGCGAGAAACTTCACGAATCTCGCAATGCATACATGCTTTTGTACGAGCTGGAAAAGCAATTTGATGAAAGAGTGACGCGTGGATATGAAGTTGAGGTGCCAAAAGTATTGAGAGGTAAGAATTCGATTGCTGTTGTAGATAATAATTGTCTTAATTATGCATAAACCAATACATGTTATGACTCGATGCCGTCATAGTGACAAGTGGAAGCGTAAAAATTCCGATATGAGCCTTAACCTAATATTCATCTAGCTTTAACGTAGAACTTCATAAGTAACATGGGAAGTCTGGAGCATCATTCATCAAAATGTGTAGAACTCACTATCCGAATCTCTACTACTGACAATGTTACTCAGGGCTATCAAGAAATAATTGCATTTGATGGGAGCAATCAATGAATTGCATGCAGTTAATTTGTGTGACCAATGAGTTCATTGCAATCGTTTATCATCGCTGTTTGAATAGACTAATTCTTGATTTTCAATTTTATACTCTGCTATTTCAATTTAGAGAATTAGGCTTCATGAACCTAATTACAGCTTATTATTAATTTGGATAGTGACTTAATTGAAGTGCATGTAGCTATGTTCTTCATTGGATGTGAATGTCGATAAGTTTTATTGCAAACTTAAGTTCATGCATCGTGACGGTGATAGTTCTCAAGTGCATGAAGGCTACCCAACCCCTAGCTTGGTAAAGTGTAGAAGTATGGCTTCTCTGATTCGGTAATAGTAAAGAAACAGGGGCATTAACCCAAAAACGGTCCCTTCTCGAGAGACGGTGGCTATCTCGGAGGGTACTTAATAATCGTCATGGCTTAATATGTCATACTCACCAACGGAGAGCTTTTTTGCCAAATTCAACAGTTAGTAAATTATCTGTTTGGTCTACTTAATATTCCTGCAACCAGAGTGAGTTTCTGCAGGTAACGAGGCATCTGTTCTGTTATCTCATATGCGTATCCGGTCTACTGTAACATTCCTCTTTACCTGAAAAATAAGCTTTTAAGACTGGAAAAAAGAATCTTGCGAATCATTGACGATCCTGAACTTGAATTCAAGTATCTTTTTTTTATGTTTGTTGAACTGAAACTGCATTCTGGTGCTCTATTAATATGCATTATACATTAATAACAAGTCTTGGAGGTCCTAAAAAGTTCTTTGAAAGTGTTGGAGAGGTCACACTCTTAATCTCCTATTTGTGTACAAACCAAAAGACATGAATCTGTGATCCGCACAGGGTGACCACTCGGTCTATTTTCGGTCCATTTTTCTCTCGTGAGTCTATTTTTAGTCTATTTATTCACAGGAGTCTATTCTACCGGCAAATTTTTGCAAAAACGGTTTTTAGCGTTTCTCATCAACGTAGGATTTTTAATCAAATTAGGCGTTTCAAATGTTTTTATCAAATCACAATTTAAAACATATATCCTCCCTCAAGTGTTTTTTCCATGATGAAATTTCTTAAATTCTTAAGTAGTCTTACTGTGTATGCGTTATGTTGTGTCATATGTTCCATCTTTGTGCATGTTGTATTTCAGATTTTATAAGCCTAATGCATAAAATAAAACTCATATAGCCTATTCATTGCTTTTCATATTCCACTTCTTCAACTGAACAGGTAACAAAACGCTTGTTATTGTTTGGATATTTGAGTCTCGTTTCTTCGCTATGGAAATGGTCAATTTTATTGATCAATGCAATTTGCAGACATTTTGAATTTTTTATTATACAGTGTTTTCATTAGACAATATTTTCCAGTTCACAACATGTTTATGTTAATTGTTTATGTAATCATTCTAATTGAAATCGTGATAGAGTTGATTACTACAGTATATTTGAATTCGATGTCATACACGTGTAATTCCCCTTTCCTTGGGGGTTAGGGGGTAGTCTATTTTTTCTCCAAAATAGAGTGGACGCCCTGGATCCGCATCAGATTTAATGACACCTGCATGACTTGTTATACATGCATAATACATATTAATTGAGCCCCAGGCTGTAGTTTCGGCTACATGTCCGCCAATTTGAATTTTTCTCATTTCTCGAAACGGGCTCCATATAATATACCAACAGTGACAACAAAAGAGCGGGTTAAACTACATAGAAAGCTGTCGACGAAATAGTTAAGATTTTTCAATCGAGCCTCCGCAATTAGTTTTTGAAAGCATTGATGCTATTTAAGTAGAATGTTTTCTCATTTCAGAATCTGTTGAAACACAGAACCGGATGGTGCGTGAGCAATGGCAGGAAGCAATGAGGAATAGAACTGAAGCTCGTGAACGCACCCTGGTACGTAATCAGGCGATGCGAGATGTGGTACACAAACTCTACTCCGAACGTAAAGCGGAAGAAGAAGATGAGTTTGTACCAACTGAATGGCTTACCCGATGTCTGCGCCTTTCTCCGCCGCAATCGATGGAATGGACGGACCGGCTGCTGTGCAATCATGGTCGTCTGAGGCCTGATACTGCACCGGAGCGGGTCAAACTGCTGCCAGCCAAGCTGGTGGAGGAGTTGCTGGACGGCTCAAAAGACTGTCGACGTATGCCTGTGTCCAAAGCTCTTTGTCTGCCCTGTGTTCGTCTTCACGCTGCTTTGGGACAGTTTCAGAGTCGTGCCACTGAAGTTGGGAGGAAGGTTGAGGCGTGGAGGAAGCGAGGAGGAGTTGGAGGAGACATGTGGATAGGCAGGTCGTCGTTAAATCGCTGGAGAGTGCTTGGACGGCGGACTATTCACGAACGGTTTGCTTCGGGTTCTCCTGATACCGGCGCTGAATCAGATGAAGAGGAGGTTCTTCAGTTCAATCACGACCTTCTTTGCAAACATGGCAATCTTACACTCGATGAAAGCAAGCGCCGACTACTACCCTCTGAATTATGGAGTGGAATTTGTGATATCTTCCTCCCTTCAAACGCTCCAGTTCCTTCAAGTCCTTGGCCAAGGTAAGCAAAGCTATGGGAAATATGTTTTTTTCCTTGAATAAAAACATTCATTGAATGTTTTGGTAGGTCACAGGGTTGGCATATTTAAAAAAACCCGTGGGTTTCTTAAATAGGAATTTTGGTGGCTTTCTAAATTTAAAGTTATTTTAAGTAGTAGATCGTGATTTTTGAAGTGCAAGTTGTATATCATCAGATCGGAACTTCAATATCCTACCCAACTTTGAAACTCCATTGAGCTGACGATTTGATATCGGACATAACCTACTATCAATATCTGTCTCAAATTCGATCGTGCGTCTATCAATTGTGAACGTATTTAAAAGCCCACCTATTTAAAAAAATCAAGGGAAAAACTGACCTATTTAAAAAAACCATGGGTTTTTCAAATAGGGGTGGGTTTTTTTTACCAACACTCATGGGTGACCACATTTCGATGAAAATTGATCTGAACTTGTTCAAACATTTTCACATCCGCGCAATAAAGTGGGGGCGACTCGCTTCTTACCCATCGACGGAATTCATTTCAAGTCTAAGATTTGGACCACAATTTAAGCAGATATTCTTCTCTGCTGTAATCCACTCGTCACTCAAGCTCATCCATGTACATGCCTGATATATACACATTCAGTTAATGTAGGTTTCACTGTGATGACTGGAATAGGGAGCCGATCGACAGCTGCCTACTTTTCTAAGTACCGACAACCGAATCAGACATAAAGACCGTGTAGTTCGCCTTCAGCGACATGTTTGAGGTGACAGATAAAAAGAATAGGAAGATTGAATCTGATGACCAGCAGATAAAAAGTCAATACGCAAAATCAGCTGCGATCAGACTTAAACGGATCTATCAGAAAAATTCGTCGACGGCAGAAATTCAATGAAACTTCATAATCATTGTTTGATGCATTTCCACGGCCAACATTTTTGAAATTTGTGTTTCCTTTCCTTGTATTCTGTTGCTGCTGAGAAGTATGTATGAACTAAAGATGGTTGTGGTGGTCATATTTTCCACGGCTCGGTATCCTTGTTTCAATGCGGATAAGTTAAGGTTGCCTGCTATACGCGTAGAAAAGTATTTCTAAGTGTATGCCTGAAAATGTGTTAAATGTAGCAAGGAGCAAGTATCTACCTTGCTCTTACATAGCTAGTCGCTCCTGTAAAGTAGGCCAGGAAGTTGACATTTTTTACTGGATAATGCCCGCGATCGCAGGAAAATAGACATGTTTCATCATTTAAGTATTCTATATCGTCGTGAGGGCACAATGAAGCATGATGTTTGTATGATAGGATATAGCCTATTTTTCTGTTAAATGAACGCTGGAAAAAGGTTTTACTCAGTTATTGATTACTGTATCTACGCCGTGTTTTATCCTGCACGGTTATGAAATTTTGACCACATATATTTTGGACTTAGTACCACAGTTTTATGCAATTGCTGCGGTATTACATGTTTAGAAAAATATTTAGTAATATCAACATTGCAAATAAGAAATTATTTAATGATAAATTTTTTAAAAATGATTTCATGAATAACATACGAAACGTTATTTAATGGAAATTATGGTTACTGGTGCCAGAATTTGCCCACATTGCAGTAAAGTTGCATTAAATAGGACAATTAATAGGATTAGGCAGAGAATGAAAATTCCCACTCATCAGTTCGGTCTGCATCAAATGACAGTACTGAGTATTAAATTATGTTTGCTATTAATTTCTTTCGTGACATCTTGCCTCTTGATAACAACAAAAATAGCACTGAAGACATCCAGCCTTTATAACATGGCAACCGTTCTAGGGGAAATACAACCATTCGAATCGTCATCGATTTTTTGGGAATAGACAGACGTTTCAAAGCCGACATCTATCACATCTCCCTAGTAGCTGTTCCTGTGCAAAATGACACTATCTGAATCCTCGCTGCCGGTTAAGTAGGGACAGAGTTAATTTTGATTTCATCTAAGTTATAGATTTTAAGAGAATATTTTTGTCATGCTTGAGTCAGCTCTGGGCCACTGATGGAGACTTGCACGTTCATTGCATTTCAAACAACATGGAATCGGGTGCGGAAAGGCTTGCTTTTCACTCTCGAAATAGTGTAGTAGATATTTGAAGAACTTTCTTGTAGCGATTCTGCTGTGGTCTTCCGTCATTGCTGACTAGCGAATCACTGAAACTATTTGGCTGCTTGATTGTTTGCAGCCGCCACCCAGTGATGACCGCTAATCATTCGACCACAAGATCGCCGCACTGAATCATGTTGTTGAAAGCCTTTGCTCTTTAATTTCCAGTTTTCCCGCCGACTCCCAACCTTGCCCGATGTGTGGAGAGGAAGTTCGGAGACAAGAGATCGGTGTTGCCCAACAAAGAGACCGCTTGTCCGCACTTCTTAGCCTGAAGAAAGGACGAACAGGGCCAGTACGAAGACTTCAAGAACCAGACGACCACTGGCTACTTCCAAACGATTTCCTGACACGGTGGAGACGATATTTGAGACAACCTTCGCCTGAGCTAAGGCCTCTCAATATCGATACGGAGTCCAGTCTTTGTCCTCATCATCTGCTTGGCAGGCCGGTCTCAGAACTGGTGATGAGCGTGAAGGTGAGACCAATCTTTCACGTGTCATTCGAATATAGGAAGAACTGATTTGTGATATCACGTGGGTCACCACAATCAAATTCATCTGCGCATATCCAAAGGGTGATAACAAAGGTGAATTATGAGTGTATAATCTACGGTAAATATGAAAAATCTGCTAATATTTCTATGGCAGTGATATCTTTGATCTTCTTATCCAGGTAGTATCTAGATATCTATGGATATATATACATCCAAAATCTCCGGTGAAAGATAGATGTTTGAAGATGATCAAAATCGCTCATGTCTATGTTTCAATTGATTTAATTGGGAATCGTTGGATATATACCTCTACCTCTATGGCGGAGATATGTGCATAGACCATGGACTCGTCGGCTGTCAGCGTATATGGAGGTAGTTATCTAATACATAATAGTTCTGATAAGTATATCACGTCGACATTGTTTCATTTATTCTCATATTCATCAATTCTTACAAGTGAAGAAGTTGGAAGCTAACTTCGTATTGAGATTACCAAATATATTTTTGTGAATTAAGACTTTGGAACTAACTGAAAAATTCAAAATATTTATGTGCGAAATTATTCATTTACTGAGAAAGTTATCGTCACAAGGACACACCGAAACTTAGGTTTGAGAGATGATAATTTATTGACAGGAAGACGATTAAATATCACATCATTGTCAATTGAAAATCCGTCTGTGAAGCTAGCCCGGCGACTTAAAGATGCGTGTGCCACTCCTGAAAGACATCCTGCCACCTTTTTTGACGACAAAAATTGCATCCCTCGCAGCGGAAATGTGATTGAAAAATTCAAATGACCTGGCTGTAAAGTTAGCTCAACCAAAAGATACATAACTCCTCAAGGCACATCAACCAAACCTTGCAAACTTGCTAAAATATTTCTGAAATGGAAGTGACAGCAGTTTATTTCATGAAAATCGATCGATCTCGAATAAAGAATGCACCGGATTTAGCCAGTTCAATGGCCGGGATCTGACGTTTGTCCGAACACTTTAAAATAATTGCTGCGCCAACGTTGCAAATCTACTCCTTTGAAGTGTGCCAACTTGTGCCACCGCAATGCTTCCTTGAATCTCACACAACAAGTTTGCTGCTCGGCCCGGTTGACCATGCTACAAGTTGATAAGTCACTCACTCCACGATTTATCGTCCATTTTCCCCGTAAAATGTATATAAATACATGATAAACTCCTAAAAGTTTTTTGTCATTTAAAAAGTTTCGAAGTTTCTACAAAAATGTTTGCAGAACTTTCAACATAACTGTTATATTCACAGATGACTGTCCTTTGAATTCAGCTTGCTGCCGTTTGTAGAGATATTCCTTGTCATTTCTGTAAAAATACTCCATGGTGATAATATATTCCTACATCCTTCCTTGCGCAATCTGGATGTGTGCATTCATCCTACAGTGTTGTTTGGATGAGAACATGCGATCACAGTTTGAGTTTCATTTTATATTTGTGTGCGTAATAAAACAGTTGTCATGGCATCGGATGATGATGCGTGAATTATTTCTTTGCATAAATTATAATTGATATTAAAACTACTGATTAAATTTTGAATAGTAGAGTAGAAAATGCTTCCATCATTTTATGTATAAGAAAACTAGTATCAACTTTAAGTCGTATTTTCTTCTGACTCTGGATTTGAATGAATCATGTCTGCAGATATTTTTTATTTGTGTTCAGCATATCAGTGAGGTCAATTTCAAAGATTTTTTTCAGTTCCATTTCTTAGTACAAGTTCTATCTTTCAAGCATAATTTCGATGATTGCCACGTACAAGTTAGATTTTTCAATCATTTTCTTTGACAGGCACCTCTGACACCTCTCTCCAGTGAAGAATGGGAACTTCTTTCTTCCTTCTATCCCGTCTCCGGTCCTCCTTTACGTGTCTCGTGGTATGGTACGACAGAGGGATGGCGCTCGGAGCCTGAACTCTGTGGCACGTGTTTTGCCGATTTAGCCAGTCAACGCGAACGATACAAAGATGCCACTATACATATCCGTAAGGTAGACGCCCCTGGCATCATTCAGGAAGAGGAGGAGGAAACGGAAGACACAAAGCCTGCCAAAGTCTCCCGCTCCGATGGTCCCAATGAGAATTCCGCTCGCAGATCAGGTCGACAAAGGCGTCTGGCGTCGGATCGCGCCGTTCGAGTTTCTTCAGACTGGACGCTTCGACAACTGAAGGTGGAACTGATGAATATGTTTGCCGCCGCGCCATTTGATCAGCATTTAATGATGCCCGATGGTACAGATTTGTCCCTCACTGACTGTACACTTCAGACGTTAGGAATCCGCCCAGGAGACCTGCTTCTTCTCTGGACAGAAGAAGCGACTGTAAATTGTTACAATGACTGCAGTATAGAAGATGGTGGAAAGGGTAGGTTGCCAATGCAGCTAGAATATGGTCCTTAACCTCTTGAGACTCGATAAACTGCATGAGTGCACGTTATGTGAGCACTTAGGGGTGCTCGACTAACCGCGGGCAACACTGCCCCAACTACTCATGACGTGCACGTCATGGGTAGTTGGAGAAGTTTATCTGATCTGTCTCGCAATTCGTTCCAAAAAACTGACATATTTGAATTGTGTTTCTTATGAGCTGAAAATTGTGTTATTCCTAATTATTTAGCGAAGGCAAAATGTCTGTTTGACATGTAAGTCATTATAAGGACGCAATAGCACGACACATTTGCCGTGTTGATTATAATTGGCGACATTTAGTAGTAAAGACAATTAAATTTCCAAATTATCGTGAGTTACCACTTTTGCAGTTATCCAGTAAGGAGGAAATATTTCGAATTGTTATTGCAAGTTTTTAGGTTGAACATAGGAAGTGTAGCAGATTTAGCATAATGTGGCATAATTTGGTAGCTTCCAAATCAATATATATCTGGGACCTGCGATACTTCGAGATATGATTCTCGGTTCGATATGAAATGCATCTTATTCTTAACTCGAGGTTTTAGTATAATTGCTCACTGTTTTTTTTTCAACAAGCCCGAGTTTGCGAACTTATCATCTCAAGCAACTACTTTGAGCAAACATGGTCAATGGAAAGTCGCGAGTCAAGTCAATATCCATTGTCTAATACCACATTTTAGCGTCAAGATGTCATTAGAAATAGATTGAGTTTCATAGTGACTATGATTATCTCAGAAAAATGGACCTGCAAATATTTCCATGATTGTCAGGGTGCTACAATATCTTTCAATGGCCATTTAATAAACTCGAATATTATTTAGTGATCTATATTTTCCTGATGTCTAACAGCTGGATAAGGAAATCGCATTTCAGTACATGATTTATGTAACTTTTCTATGGTTCGACTCGCGACCCAAGGCCCGATTCGATTCAAAAATTCGCCGATTCGCAGGTCCCTAATATAAGTAACCCTTTAGTACATAAGCTGATGTTTCTACATCCACTCATTGGTCTGACCTGGGACAGGTTATAACTTACGATTGCTTGATGCATTATTTCGTAGCAAAAAGGTCCGAGAGAAAATCCGATTGTCATAAGTAAGAAAACTGTGTACAAGTATAAAATGTGACTGAATCAATATGAAATCAGACATTCCTTTATGCATGCGTGTACATGTCAGTCGTGTTCTGCAATTCATCAAAGACAAACATTTTTATAACTTAATGTGCACATCAGATGATTTCATTTTTCATTCTTACAATCGAAGGGTTAATGAATTTTCAGGATTTTGATTGCTAGATCATTTTTCAAAAATGATTTGTAAGCACATGACAATCTTATAATGATAGTTCACTGGGAATGGGAATCGAAAATCCTATAAACATGGCAATACTATTGGAGGGTTATTCCTATTTCCTCCATCTTTCAAAATTACTGGGCTAGAATAGACGAGGACTAGACACTGTGCATGCAAACTCATTGTGTAAACACGAAACTCAATCATTGCTGTACAGTAATTAGTGTGTTCATAGTGCATGAATTTATGCATTTCGCTTCGCGAACTAAAAGACCAGTTTTCGGAACTCGTGGTGTGGATGGACACCAGTGTTTCCCATTTTCTTTAACATTTTGCAATTAGTTTACTTTGTGTGATCCACTTTTCACTTAACCCGGGAGGCAGTGGGCCCTCCAGACATTGGGGGCATATTTATGCCCCTTCAAATTTTCCTGATTTCTTCCAAACGCTTTGCAGTAGCAGCACAACAGTTCGATGAATATCTTGAGCGCATTTAGGTGAGATCTTACGCGCATAGCTGGCTAAGAAAGGTCGGACTTAAGTCGAAGGTCAAATCAAAGCTGGTTCTCTGGTTGCTTCTTGCTTATTTGTGCATTCATGTGCATGTGTCGATAGAGGTCTTCATGCAACCCAATTGCACAGTTATACACTTTTGACTTGTGTTTTTATCAATCGATAACTTCCTACGAATATCAAGTCTCTGATAGTTCTGGAAAAGGCGAAAACAAACCGAATCATGCTCGACCTAGTAACCTACATGTAGCTTGATCACTGAAGCCGATGCTGATCTTCAATCTTTCTGAAATGTTGTTCCATAGATGTTCTGTTCAAATATGCAAGATGCTTTAGTTCAAAAGCACATGTATGTACATGAAAGCTCACCTTGTTAAAATGGTGACCGATTGAAGTGGTGCTGGACACCAAAGGCCCTGTTATTTTCACGATGTTAAAACGTAAAGAGAGCGGAAATATCCCCACCGCATGGAAGTTAATATCCCAGCTCAATGTGGAACTGTAAATCTAAATGAAAACGTGATCAGATTTCTGTTGTGAGATAGAAAGGTCCAGGGTTCGAGTCTGTTCGCCTCGGGAAGTACTACCTTCCGTTCTGGAGGTGACTTGTCTTAGCTTGGTGAGGGATGTGTTGTAGTGAAAGTGTCCCTCCCCTGCGTTGCTTGCATTACTCTTCTAGGTTGGGGGGGGGAGACCATGAATAAAATGAACCCACCACTCTTCCCAACTGACAGTGAAGTAGTCAAGAAATATTTTCTAAAAGTTCAGTAAGCAGCTTGCGATCGCTTAATTATCATATGTCTGCTGATTGCTTCATTTGGATTAAGCAAAACATTTCAAAATTCATTAATTTGTTACTTAGCTCGTAATGATAATGGTAAACTGTTGGTCGACCTCTATTTGCTTTGTTAAAAGGATTGTAGTCTGTCGAATGCTAATTCCTACTAATGTTCTTTGAAATCATGTGGAATAAATTTTCTCACATTTATAGATATGAATCTTTGGAAAATTGAATGTGAAACTTGATGTGGAGCTTAATTTGAAATTTAATTGACTTCATAAGTCAATACAACCCATCCAGTCATGACAGAGCTCATAATATTATTACAAGTAATAAATATCGGAATTTCAGAGTGTCCAGCTGTACTTATTTTGCGCTTGCCACTGATGGATGTACTTATTTCATAGCTATACCTAAAATATGGAAATATATGAGTGACATTTCAAATTGCTCTAACTCATTTTCTACACCATTGATTGTGATGCGAGTGTACGAGTATAATTGAAAAAGGTTTCGAACAAAGCTATCATCCCCATTCATTTGCGACAGACTTTCAATACACTTGTATGATGGAAATTATTTTTGCATTAGAGTAGAAAGAGTTCATTATCAAAACAAGATATATCCATTTTTTTGACAATTGAGTTGATAACATGCATCTTCATGATGCGCCCTATAACCTGCTCAAAGCATTTGATCTGAAGCGAATTCAATTTGACTGTGCCTGTCATCGAGGTTAGTTAAAAGAGTTTCTGACTCGATAAAATTTATTGGTCAAAAGTAAAAAATAGTAAGTTACATTTCGTTCGCACAGCTTGACGGGCCTTCGGCGTCCAGCGCTTTCTTAACGGTCGATGGTCAAATGGCGGTCTGCAAACTCGCTGTGAAGATTTATAGAGTGAATGATATCAAGAATTGCGTTGCTTGTTGAATGTGAAGTGATCAAAGTGAGAGGACAGACTGTAGCAAGGTAATTCATGTCTTTTATTGATTGTTGGCTTCAAGTGTGTAATAGCTTTTGCTTCAGTGAATGTTGTGTCTCGAGTGCTCGTCAGCTTAGCAATGAAATCGACCTGAAAATCCTCGATGCTACCTAGATCGCTATGTTTATTTTTAATATGCTCATAGAGAGCGCAGGATGCAGACTTATTAACAATTGCACGTCTATGTTCTGCGTGCCGAGTGGAGAATTTTCTTACAGTCTTTCCAATGTAGCATTCTCCACATTTATTACATGTGTATCTATAAATTACGTATTTATCACTACATTTATACTTAGGTAAACATTTACAGATTTGACAGCTACAAGTATTAGAGAAATTTTTATTTTTTCTTATTTGGTTCACCGTCTGTCTGCCGTATTCATTAGTAACTAATAGGTAAATAAAACTTCTTAACAGCTTTATTAATTTTTCTATTACATTTATCGCTTCGAAGCATTCGAAGCCATGTTAGGCATTTACACACCGGAAATATAGCTGAAGAAAAAGTTAGGTAGACAAATATTGAACAAATAATAATTTTCATCATTTTAATTGCTTCTATCATTCCGTTTCAGCTGTGGCAGAGGAGACAGGTTTTCGTGGAACAAAGTTGATGGCGAGTTGACAAAGAGAAGAAAATTAGATTGATATTTTTTATGTATATCCCTCACCAATGGAAGTCTCAAGAATATTTATTGCTTTCTGAAGGGTTTTATATCTTGATGTTAAGCGAGTAAATGTCCTCATTTTGTGAGGCTTCTCGTCAGACTCGTTGTTGAAAGTGCACAATTAACTTCAAGTCTTTGGCAATAAACCTGTTCGACGAAAGTGTTGTTCAACAATCTTGAAGTCATTACTTTTTTTGTCATTCATTTCATAAATAAAGATGTTTATAAAAATATCGTCTTCTCATTGTCCATAATGGCTAGGAGAAAGGGTTGAGAAATGCAAATGATTGGACCCTTGTCTTAAAATGAAATCTGACTCTGAACATCGAGATAACTGAGACGAAGTTGTCAGAACCTCAGTCATGCGAATCTTAACATGAGTTACTGTAAGATATTAGGCCTACCCGTATCGACAGTCTAAAACGAGAGTAGAAACTAAACGCCTAAAGTAAAACGACATCCTGGATGTTGGGGAGAAGAGCATTGCAAAGCAGGGATGCGGAGTCCTATCATTTTGATACGACTCCGGGTGGCCAGTACAGCCCAGTTTTTTAAAAAAATCAACTGGTAGCCTACGTCTTAGATCATAGGCTTACCTGAACCTATTTTTAGGGATCATTTCGATGAAAGTTTGTCAAATGTCGCTTTCAGTTGGATGCATGCGACTCGGCTCCTCCCATCTTGTTGATGTGTGCTTCACACGGTTTTTCTCCAGTCTCTATCAGGCAGGAAAATCCCCATCCATCTAAACAAAATGAGTACACTTTCGATTTTAACATGCGCTTTAGAGGCCCCATCACACACGATTAACGTGAGGGCAAGAGGATAATGTTCTCAAACAAACTAGTATTTCATTTTTGTATCCGATGTGACCTTTGGTGCGTAGGTGTGATCGAGGCTAGGATGTCTTCTCTACTGAATCACCGAGTGAAAAGACAATCCCTTTTTCACTATCACGGGTCTTTCCTTCAACTATTTCAAGCTTTGCATGCAATGCTGTCTCTGTACTTTTGCTTGACGGAGAAAGTTGATATCAAGACGTGACAGGTATTCATGAGAACAAAGAATTTGTTTGTATTATGTTTCTGGTCTAGGCCGGAGTTCTATCATTTGATAGGACTCCGACTCCAGCAAAAATGATAGGACTCCGACTCAACTCCCTGGTGCAAAAAGTGCTTATAACCATTTAAAACTCATTTTAATAAGAGGCTTGAGGAAATGCGACCTTGAAAAGGCTACTTGATGTCGAGCTGCTGTGGTGAGGTAAAATAGGTTTCACAATTGCATCGACACTGTAACATGCCACGCGTAATTACGGAGTACCCTAAACATCCGTGTTTACATTCTATTCTTCTACCCGCGTACGTACGCGGTGCACTAAGAGTCAGAAATCACTTGATCTGATGCTGTTAAAACATGGAAAATGTTTATGAATACGCGCGGGCGAGCGTTTATAGTTTGCGCGTCGTATACGGTTGTCTGCGGTGCCGCTTAAACCACGGATGAGCCGCTACGCATGTTCTGTCTTCTCTGTGCATGAAATTGAGGTCCTACCACATTGTTTAGCCTCTGATGCATGCAGACACATGAGACACAAAGTCTATACATAACAGGACTGCCAACTATACTAACTCATATAACAGATTTTGCAGCAATATCCCGCATAGCCACGGATGTTTAGGGTAATGTATAATTACGCGTAGTTTACGCGTGAATTGCGCGTAATTGCGCGTGGCATGTAACCGACAGTGTATCATATTTTTTGCATGTTCGCTGGCGCGCGATTTTGCGCTCTATGCAGCCTTTTAATCTCGCCTCTTACTTTCACGAATCATCCTTGTCTTCCGCCTCTAGTGCCAGGGCTCTTATTTCCCCCGTACCTCATCTTCCATATCACATGTGGACTATCTGACAAATATAATTAGTTATGGTTGTCTTTGAGATAGATTCTGCTTATGGGCAATTCCACGTGAAATGGAGTGGGAAAATCATTAATGCATTTCTTTTAGTGTTTTGTACATCAAAATTATCTGAATTTTTCATTTCTGGGTTTGATTATTGCGTATTTTGATCAGAAATTATCCTTTTCTAGATTTTATGATGATCCACGAAAATGTCAGAAAAAGCGCATAATTTACTTTAAATTCTCATACGATGATGAAAATCATCACAGCAGTCATTTATGATAGAATACAATGTTTACTAATTCAAATTAATAATTGAAGTAGTCCTAATGAGGATTGATGGCGTTCTCCAATACGCAAGTGTACAAAGGCAATGCTACTGTAACCATTGGATTAATCAGTTCTTAAAAGAACTCAAGCTTTCTTGTGGCAACGAAATAAAATTGATCAGTTTTGGCCCAATGTCTGGTAAAAATGGAAATCTTAAGACTTGTACTAATACCATAGATTCCAAACACTGCCGTATACACGTTCGAAACAGACGTGTAATATACTGTACCGACTACAGATGCTGGTAGTGGAAATAGAATAGGACAAAGGTCACCATAGGTTAAGGAAATTAAAAATGTCTATTATAAAACAACAGGAAACCGATGAATAAAAATTGGAAAAGTGGAGGTAAAATATGGAAATACAACGATGCTACTACACCGATTATAAGTGAACTATATCTGACACTACACAGGATAATGGTAATAGTGGAAAGTGGATAATGGGGGCAAACAATAGAACTACAATGACACTCAACTACACCGAAAGCAATGAAACTATACACACTATACCTAAGACTACACATGGAAAATACTATTTCTTCACTTGAATTTGTTATCGCCAGTTTCTTAATCCGTCTATAATGTAAGATGTATGTAAGATATGCCAGTCGAAATGTATCAAACATGCAACGTTTTATTGAGTTATTGCGTTTAAGATTGTATTATGTAAGTTTGTATTATGTATCACTCGTTACTATGGTAAGTATAGTAGTTGATATCAACTATTAACATTTACTTTCGATACAAGGTCGCATGAAAAGCAATTTCAAAAATGTAACGTACGAACGCAAAACTATCATTTACTTTAATTTTGAAAAGATTAATTGACTATTTTCTTTCAAATTGGGGATATCTTTGTTTATCCCCTTAATAACAAATACAACTAGGCCTACACTATAGGTCATTCGTACATCTTTCGTTGCAATACGACATAGCGCAATTGAGTAGAGTGCGAACGATTATAGGCCTGTTCAGAAACAGCTTGCACCAACAGCCGTGGTTTACTGCGTTCTGACAATCCCTTTTGAAGATATTAGTTATGAGATATCTAGGTGACTACGTCTGACGTTTAATGATGCCGATTTGATAGGTAATGTGAATTTAACGGATAACAACACGCACGATGAAATACACAGCAAGTACCTTATATGTATCCGGGCTTCACCATAGACCTATCGAATGAATGGTGTTTCTCCGAACGTGAAAAATGATTTCGAATGAAGCGAAACAATCCTGAACAGAAAGAAGCTCACATGAATTACTGACGCTTGAAGAGTATAGGTCTATATAGCCTACAATAATGGACCATGTCTAAAATTAATTAACCAACCAACTAGTAAAGAAGTTCAAAACAAAAAATCGATTGTACATGAAGTCAATGCAAATCCAAATGCTCTTAGATGAAAACTAAACACCGGGTAACCAACGATGTTTACCAACATCACGGAAAAAGCAGAAAGTTAAATTGTTCCTTGCCGTGCTGAAGCATTTCCATCGCTCCCAACTATATATCAGCAACTTCTCATAAGTTGACAAGGAAGAGGTAATAAAATTTGATTGTCATAATGATGCAAGCTTGTCCAATAGTAGTATTGACTAACAGACGCTTGTGTGACCAGCCGATGAGTGAACTCAAAGCTGAGGCCGGCTAAGGATGTTTGTGGATGACTTCCTTAAATTTTAAAGTTCGAACTATGATTTTGGAATCCCTGTAAATTTCGTTCACAACGCGTTTAGAGATTCTCAAAGAATCCAATGAATGCTGCTGGGGTGTTGTCCATGCATGAGAACATTTGCTAAATGCTGTGTTGCAGATGCGTGATGTTGAGAAACATGCCTACTTGGAGTCTTCCTGTAGGCTAGTTACTACTTATGTACCGGTACACTGTCTATAAGTTAACATGATGCTAAAGTAATGCATATGTATTCACATGCGTGTTTGGGAATGCGACCAATTCCTTTCTTATAATGCTATTAATAAATTTAGGGAGTGCTGAAATGATTATCTTCACTATGCAACGTACAAACGTTCTTTAAATGCATCGTGAAGCTCATCCACTTGCTTGATCAGAATAACTATGCATTCACGTAGTAAAGTGGATCATTAATTATATTTCTGGGAAATATTGGCTTTCCATCACTTGTAGGAGAGCAGAAAATTTTGATAGCGCAATAGAAAATGCTTTTTCGTGTCTCTTGAGTGAAACGTATGAAACATTTTTTCTCCATGACAAATACATATTTTAAAGATAAAGTCTGCAAGTATTAACTACATGTTTTGCAGGTACATGGCAGCAGCTGCTGATAAATATCTTTCTTCTATCAAAATATATACACAGAAATATGTTGCAAAATAACATTGCAACGTAATATAATATAATAACATAATATGTTGCAAATTATAGAAATTGCAGTAATAACAAAGATTTGAATCATTTCATAGTATTTGCTGCGACATTTCATGGAAAATAAATTTTTTTGCTCAAACTTTCGTGAATTTCAAAAAAAGTCCTTTTAACTGATCAGGTTAAGTATACAGTGTATTTTCATATGAAGCTAGCATACAAACATTACTGTACTGCTAACTGCAGTTACTACAATATCCGCTACTTCGTCGCTGGCGAAAATCGATTCAGATTAGTAAATAAATGTCCATCAATTGGTTATAGCAACCTATTCGCCACCTGCATGCAGCTTCTGGATTTTAGACGTTTATATAAAAAATCTGACGATGGTTTTATCACGAAGATGAGTAAAACAAATTTAGTCACAAAATCGATAATTCACTAAATGATCTTTTGACATTCGCAAGCGACGTTCCCACAGGGTTGTTGGTGAAAGGCGACTAGGCTGCAGTGTGATGGAATATCAGGTCAAGAGGCGCTACCTCCGTAATACAAGCAAAATAATCGATCTGCAAAGTTTTGGCAGACTGAACATGCAGTAGATAGCGTTGTATATAACGTTGTATGAAATTTTGTCATATCAATATACTCTTCTCTTGTTAAACATCATCTGTTTTGATTTTTCAATGCAATGTAATCTCTTTGAGGGTTATTTGACAGTTATCCGTCTCAATCTATCTACAAGGCGCTTCGTCCGACAGATGTTCTTCTCTCACGTGCATACTGTAAAAAATGACAGTCTAAACAGCTGATACAATTAGAAGGAAATGTTGTGAAATCGATAGGCACGTGACATATCATTTTATTCAATGTGCAGATCTGTTTGATTTTTCTTTTTGCTATATTATTTCCGTTTGCGTTATACTACATCTTAAAGTTGTAGTGATTGAACGTGTATCTTCGTCTTCATGGCAGGTGGATGACTAGCTGGTGTCGTTGTCCTTGTACACGATCCGCTTATCATTATGATAACATCCGGATTGTGACACTGTCAGACAATCTGTAATCGAAATAGACATCCAATGGGTAGTTCTTGAAAAGCCTACGCTGACGAACTGTGCATATCCGTAGTAAATGTGTTTTCATTATAACTGCATGCGATTTCTGGGTGCATGCGAATTATCTAATGAACTACAAAGCTCTCAGTGAATCAGACAAAGACTGAAAAGCTCGAATTTTGTGCTGTTTCCTGCGGTTATAAAGCAAAATATGTCATCGTCGAGCGAAAGCTCCCCGAGCAACAGCTATGACTCAGATATCTCTCAAATCAACATCAGTGACTCAGACAGTTCTCCGAGCAACGGCAGTGACTCAGACAGTTCTCCGAGCAACGACAGTAACTCAGATAGCTCCCAAATCAACATCAGTGACTCAGAATGTTCTCCGAGCAACGGCAGTGACTCAGATAGCTCCCAAATCAACATCAGTGACTCCGACAGTTCTCCGAGCAATGACAGTGACTCAGATAGCTCTCCAAGCAACGACAGTAACTCAGACAGCTCTCAAATCAACATCGGTGACTCAGACAGTTCCCCGAGCAACAACAGTGACTCAGACAGCTCCCAGGACCATAACAGTGACTCAGATAACTCTCCAAGCAACGACAGTGACTCAGACAGCTCCCAGGACAGTAACAGTGACTCAGATAGTTCTCCGATCAACGACAGTGACTCAGACAGTTCTCCGAGCAACGACAGTAACTCAGATAGTTCTCATAGCAACAACAATGACTCAGATAGCTCTCCGAGAAGCATCTGCGACTCAGACAACTCCTCGCGCAACAGCATTGACTCAGATAGCTCATCAAGCAACAGCATTGAGTTTGATAGTCCGATGATTCATGCTACCGATTTAGAATTCGTTGTGAACGACGACTTGGACGAAGAAAACGCTGAAGATCTTGAGACTATGCAAGTGGTTCTCAGGCACGGTCTTGTTTCATTGTCGAACCGTATTCGACGTCTGCGGTCATCGTCGTCACCTCCACGTGAAGCAGAAAGTACTAGCATCTTAAATAGAGGTGGCTATGATACCTCGCGCTTTGAATCACCGCCACCAGACGAACTTGTCTGTTCCATCTGCCAAGGTGTCCTCAATGATCCAGTACAGACCAAATGTCAGCATCTTTTCTGTCGTCATTGCATCGGAGAATGGCTGAAACACCGGCAAATATGTCCGCTGGACCGTAAACCTCTCTATCCCACAGACATGACTGGGGTTCCACGCTACCTCGCTCGCATACTCGGAGGCCTAAAATTACGCTGCGAATTCGCCGAGAGGGGATGTGAAAGTGTTGTGACATTGGATGATCTTGCAGGTCATGTCAAGAGATGTTCGCATTCACAATAATGATATCAGAGTTCTCCATTAATAAGTACTTGATAGACAATCATTTGCAAGGCTACCTGTTCAATTCCCGCCACAGACATCGCAATCAAGACATTGCTTTCTGCAGTTCTGCGTTGGCATACAACTGGAAGTCAAAGTTCCATTAACCAGTTGGCATTTATCTCTCCATAAACTTGTTGCTACAATGTTTCTCTTATAGGAAAATGGTTGAAACAGTGAACACCATGACCTCACTAGTGACAAGAATTTTCGAGATATCTATGACATCAGACGATGAACATCCTCAATACATACACATGTCTTCTTTGCACGTACGCCTGTATCCAATGCAAAAAGACACCAGTAATGACGGAAATAGACATAAAAAGGTGACTTTCAGATAGCTATCAATAGATATCAAAACATAAAGTAAATATATCAAAGAATACTACGCAATTATTAATTTCCTATACTGCATGTTATACAAACATACAATCTTATGTTTTTCCACTGATCCACTGTATTTCTTCTACCTCTGTTTTCGCTTCATCATTGTGTTTGTTATTCTTGCAAATAAAATGTTGAAGTGTCTTTGATGAAACACTTGAGATCGATAGGGGATGGCTTTTTATATATTTTCCTTCAAGCTATGAATTGCATGAAGTTCCCTCCTTAATCAAAATATTGGCTAGTTTCAAGAATCATGTACTCGCGTCACTGTGTACAACCTCAAAGATATGCTTTTCATAGCGCATTTCCTCTGTTCTACACGAAAATTTGGCATTTACAATATAGATTTTGGTTGGTTTGATGAAGAAAGTCTCGCGTTGCTGATAATATCAAATTATAGAGAGAGTTGTTGTCAATAGATAGGAACAGAACATACATCGGAAGAGCATGGCCAAGAGATATTGACGGCAAACCCATTGAATGCATTTGCTCATTGCTCGAATTAATAGTTCTGTAAAGATTGCACAATTTAGAGTTTGAAATGATAGAAAGGTTCGATGACAAGCTCTATTTCAAGTGAGAGAGTCCTGGAATTGTTGTAAATGGATTCTCGTTATGTCATGATTGTAGCGAAAATAGTGGACAATTTTCAAAGCATCTATGCCCAGCTTCTCGTGCGATGGCAATTTTGCATTGCTCAGAAGATAAAAACAATAATGGTGTCATCCTGGACATTTCAATAAATTATCATTACTTCATCTGATCAACTGCCTAAA
>CAJQUW010000084.1:0-295902 GCA_907163375.1 Prostheceraeus crozeri
AAATACTTGCTGGAACGAATTTGACCAAATACCACTAAGGGACTGGCAGGCTGAGGGTACTACCCAATTTACATTGTACAATATCAGCTTGCTAAGATAAAAGGGAACACATTGTAATCAATCAACGCTGTGCGAGTTAGAACAGAAGACCTGTACATACTGAAAATCTGAGTAGGCCCTATTTAGACCCAATCTAACATTTTCTGGAATCTTTAAATCAAATAGATGGCTAAATCAATGCCTCAATCATAGTGTCAATTTGCCTTTGACGTTTGAACTTGACAGAATTTCACATTCGCTATGTGCATCAGTTTCTACGGCTTACTTCATTCTCTTGCTTATGTAGGTCTGCATATAAGTTACTCTGGTGTAGACAATCGCATCCTACGATCAGAATGAAAGAATGGTAATTCAGTTCCAACCACGCATGGCTTTCGTAGCATTTCATAAAATCATTATGACTCATTAGGCTGCACACATTGCTATTTGGAAAACAAGTCAAGTCATCAAAATAAAGTTCACCAGAAGCCACCCCAGAAATTTAGAATCTCTATCTTTTGCTTTCACATCCAATGAAAGGATAATTGAAGACTACATGTCAACATTTGCTTCTATATGGCTCAATATAATTCATTTTACATAAGCATTGCACATCAAATGCTCTTTCAGTGCTTTTAGCCGAAATAGTGGGCGTTTTCGTAAATGCAGAAACAGGCGAAACTGTTTTTGACCTTGAGAATCTGTTTTTGACCTTGAGAAACAGGGAAATCCATCTCAATCAGCTGATTCAGAAACAGTTAATACTTTCGTTTTTAATATTCAGAGAAAGTTGGTCTGAGCGAATTTTCATGTTCAGCAATGGTGCTTTTTAATCAAAAATTCCGTTGTTTGTTGTCATGATTCTTCATGAATTTGATTTCATCACGTGTATTCCACGTGAACCTCTGGATTGACTTGCGTGTCTCATTCAAAAATGAATTAACACCGGCTGATTCACCAGAATATTCGTCCACGTCTATTTACACGCCTCAATTCTCATCTATAAGAGACTCCAAATCACGGTGCTTCTATTCTTCCCCCCACCACATTTTTGTTGTTGACACCCGAGAGTTTTGCATCGTCTCTCGATGCACGATCTTCTCTTGCTCCTGTCTCACTACTGTCGCAAAAGCGTTGTGTGTAGAATGAGCTTGCAACAGTCTCAGAACTAGACAACTGCTTCTCATTGTCTGTAGACAACAATCCCACGAAGTTCATGATCACAGCTGTACCTTGTATTCTGGCTGAGTATCCAAGGGACCAATCCTTCATCCCAGGTTCAAGTAAGACTTCTCAGTGGTGCTGTACTGTCACTCAGTGACAGATGAAGTCCATTCTAAATCCTATGTGACTGTTTGACGAAATTTGATGAAAATGGAAAAGTTGGAAGATGTGTGCGTGTGGGGGGGGGAAAAGAGGAAGTACCCAAATCACGCACAACAGGTAGCAAGAAACGCGCATCAGAAAGTGTCTTAACTCGATCGTTTGTCTCTATTTTCATCACTTGGTTCTGCTCCTTCCTCTACGTTATGAAAATTCGTTGCGCGATCGTTTGCCGCTATTTTTACCATTTTCTATGCATTTAGTGGTTATGAGAGTAGAGTTTATTATGAGATTGTTAACCGTGAAGTTTTGAGAGTAGAGTTTGAAACGATCATACTCATTGAAGCGTTATTTTGATATTGAATATGACAGCAAAGGCGTGCTCAAGTATCCTTCCTATTGAAGAAATGCACAGGATAATGAAATCATCTTTTGGTTGAAAAGGCTTCAAGCCCCTCAGAACAGTAAAACTGAGAAATTCGATGTTGGACTTCAGTGGCATATTTGATGGACTATCTTGACAAGTCGAGATGCCTGTTGCTGGAAATATACACTGTTAAATACATTATTTTATTTTAATACTCCCTGCTTGCTGAATTTGAGGTTTTACATTTAAGAGAGAACGACAACTCTGATCCACGTATAACTGTATTGTGAAAATCAAGTCCACACGTAACTGACACTTCGCAACGAGCATTAATCAGATAAAGCAAATCAATGGCATAGCATGTACAATGAAGGAATTAATTGAATGAATGACGCAACCATAGAGATAGAGCTTAGTAGAGTGCTGACTTGCCTTTTCACTGCGAGCCGATTATGAAGTTAGCTGTATGGCAAGAAGCGCGAGGAACGCACCACTGCGTAGTGTATGAGATGACTGACTAAAGAAATGTTGTACGAGTGTTTCCCTCGCGTTTCCAAAATATGTCGATCTTGAATAGCAATAACCAATTGTGTATTTTCCTATTTTATTTACTATCGCAAATTCAATTGAAGTTAAAAGTAATAACTATATAAATGAATATCAGAATCACTAATTCAAGTATAAGTTCATTTTCAGGCCTATATGGATAAAGTAATATTTTTTTAATAATTACGAATACGTTAATCTTATCCGCAGACGATATCTTGTACATATATTATTTTATTTTTTATCTCAAATATCATAATAATTTCGTTGATCAGTGTATCTTACCCATGATCATCTTACTCACATATAAGTTGACGATTTCAAATTAAAAGTTTTTGCCGTCTTTTGCAAGTTGCTTTATCTTACCAAAATCAAATGATTCAAATGTTTCGGAAAAAAACTGTATTATTCAGCACCTTTCTTTTAGACGGTCGATTTTTCAAAATAGTTGAATCTTTGTATGACTTCGCATAGTGGAAAAATCTCAGTCGAAACGTAAGCCGATATAATCATCCGTACGAGTTTCAACACGTGGTTCTCATTGATTTCCTGATCTAAGATATGGTTTTTGAGATCAGGAAATAAAATATCTGATTTAATTTTGTCACTGAGAGATGTAATGACGATAGTTTCGACCTTCAAATCAATAAACTTTAATGAATGCAAAACTTGTCCACTTGAGAAGCCAGGAATAGCGTAACGCAGTGTCTTTTCAGTGGCTGTTGTGACTTTGAAGACGCCTTGAGAAGAATAAACAAGACACCACGGTCTTTACGACGAAGAAGAGATGAAGAGGCTTGGAAAACGTCAGTTTGAGAATGTCAAGAATGGCACTACAGTCTTCACATTGGATAGTAGTACGTAATTTTCTAGAAATATAACCAGAGACGTAATGTAATACATTTTGTTTCCATTCTAAAAGGTCACTGTTCAATAAAAAATCAGGAGAATTTTTTTTCAGAATATCAATATCCCAATCGATAGCTTCACTTGGTCTATTATCTTTCAAAGAGATTTTTCTGATCTCAAGATGCGATTCATTTATCTGCAAAGTCACGGCAGTTACTACTGATAGAAGATTCGACTGAGTTTTTTAAAACAAGCGAGCGAATGGCAGCTTTAAATTGAGCAGAACTTGGATTGTTATTCCATCCTCCTTTTCTTCGTATCCTTGAGAATAACAGTTCTAAATCGTCTTGACTGCATCTGTAAGTCAACATATGCTGTAGTCCATCGTTCAATAATGATTGAGCGATGTCACAAACAGATAATATGCTGGTCACAAAACCAATGATGGCAGTCTTTCTACGAGACTGAATGAGAGGAACAAGGTGTGGACCTTCAAGTTTTGAAAGATACAGAATCATTTCTTGCAAGAATGGATGCCATCTCTCCTTATTGTTTAATGAAAGAGGTGCTTTTTGTCCTTTAGAATAAGAATTTCTGGAATTAAGGATATCGAACAAGCGATCGATTCTACGAATGAAGTTCGTGGTAGCCTCACTTCCAGTAAACGCTGGCAATTTTTCATCTTCCCGTAAGAAATCAATTGCGTCTGTTGTTGATGAACTCAATGTCTGAGTAGCGGTCGCGACATGCATCTTAACGGAATGATAGTGAATATGTTTGGCTCTTAATTTGTTTGCCAGGAAGAGCGTGTCATTTGACTGTAATTTGTATAACTGTTCTATGTAAAACCACTTGATAGGTTGACGCTGTCCATTATCATCAATTTCGTATATCACTTTGAAATCACCCAATATGTTTCTAATCAACTTCAACATGTGACAGATATCATAAATCCAATATACTTTATCAGTCGGTCTGTCCGGTAAGGAAAATTATGTATGATATTGAAGCCATCAACAGCTACAACCATCATTTTGGCAGCAGTCTGATTCTTTGATGCACCATCACAAACACATGCCAAAACACGACAACCAATCTCGGTGAGTCTCTTAATGCAATCAAAAAGCACTTGTTGCAGCTGTTTACCACTTGCGCCTTGAGTAAGATAATAAGCAATCGGCATTTTGAAGCGCTTTCGGAAACTCACGGTCATTACCACAAGCGCTTCGGATGCCAGCACATCAGTTAGTTCTCCTCCAAAATCAACGAACCCCGTGAAAGAATGAGATGACGGGTCCCAAACGGTTTCTTTTCTAATGCTCATTTCATCAACCATGATAACCATATCTCTGAAGTCGGCATCAGTTTCCACAAGATTTTTAATGTGAGTAAAAACTTCAGATAAACTACCAGGCTCACAATTTATGGACGAAGATAGAGCACGTAACGTGGACGGATGAGGTAAACAAAGTACCTTTCGAATGTAATTATAAGCCGCAGGCGAATAAAAATTAACTGTCACAGCAAAACTCATAATATCAGAAGTATAGCGATAACCTTTCGGTTGACGTCGAATATTTTTGATTTCATTTTGAATCAATGATAAGTTTGTTCCACTTAAGCAAGACTCGATGACGGTAGCTTCATCACGACTTACTTGATTATTCTTTATCATATTATTGAGAAGATCACTGACTTTCTTTACTTTAACGTTTCTTCGCTTTAATCGCAATTTCGTGTTTTTCTTCTCTCTCTGAAGTAATTGAATCTTTTTTCGAAGCTTAGCTATATATTCATCTTTTGTGTCACAACTTGCACAAGTAACTGTCTCACTCGATGATGGATCAATATTATAATGAAGAAGTCGGCGCTTTTTCGCTGTTGGAGGTTTGAGGTGTTCAGGAAAGTCAAATATACTTGGCACGGCATCAGATTTTAATAATCGTCGATTCGCCGAATCAGGAGGATGGAAATCATTAAGTGTAAAATGCTCGCCACACAAAAAGGAATATTTTGTAGGTCGCCAATCTCTCCGACGCGTCGCGATGACCCATTGCTCCGATCTACTTGTATCATTCGGATAACGATGAAATGATATTGTTGGCTCCTTTGTTTTCCTGTTAAAACAGTTGTATGCACTGCACGATATCACCATCTCTGATGGAGATTGATGTGATTGTGGCTGTATGGCCGATGTCGCTTCTTGCCATACAGCGTCGATAAGAATCGGATCGCAGACGAATAGGGAAAACACGCACGCGTGCCGGTTACTCAGCACTCTACTAAACTCTACCTCTATGGACACACCACACAAACGAATGAAAGTTTATTGTTCATAGATATTCAACACTTTCCCAACAGTGGGAAAATCCAGAATCTGAATTTCAAAAGAAAACTTTTTAATGCATATGATACATACATGCAAAACATAAAGATCAGATAATAACGAAGTTACTCTATCACCAAAATATTGTGGAGGTCTTCTCACACGAGATGGATACCTCCTAGTTGAATGGGAATTAGTTAAAGATAGACATTTACCCTGACTTACATCATCATACGCTAAGTCAGCTGAGAAATCGCGACTAATGCCCTGCCCATGTAACGGCTTTATATTCCTCTGATTATACCTAGCATGACGACCATCAAGATCCACCAGGTAAGTATATTTCCTTATCTTCCTGACAATTTTACCCTCCTGAATATTTGGCTGACCATCACCCTTCCTGATCAAAATACGTTGACCAACATTATAATTTCTGATTCTAGAATATTTACTGGAATATTCCTGGTTCACAGATCTCTTCCTCGACACTGGAGAAGTAGGTTTGTCGTTAAGCATACTTACTTCCGTTAGCATTGGTCTGTTGAAAAATCGCTGAAAAGGTGTCTCGTCATTGACATAATTCGCTGAACTCCGTACATCGAAGAGTGCCTGATCGATTGCAGCCTCTAGAGATATTCTTGATCCATTCCGAATACCCTTCAATCTGTTCTTCAATGTTCCGTGCAAGCGTTCGATTGTTGAATTTCCTCTTGGATAGTAAAGGGAAGCAAATGAATGGGTTATTCCACAACATTTAAGAAAATCAGTAAATTCAGATGATTTAAATACTGAACCATTATCGGAAATTATTACTTTCGGCAGCCCGAATCTGGCAAAAACTGAGCGCAAATGTTGTATAATTTCATGAGATGTACCTCGATTTAAAATAAATATCTCCGGGAACCTTGAATGCAGATCGATGATTGTTAATAGAACCTTGTTATCAAGAACTTGACTAGGCCCAGTTAAATCAATGGATATTTTCTCCCAAATCGTATCCACATTTTCCGCCACTACAGTTGATGGTGCGGGATCACATCTAGTCTGATAGACAGTACAAGCAGTGCACTTCCTGACATAGTCGTCGATATCAGAATTCATACCGATCCAGTAAGCATGGCTACGAATATTAGACTTCATTTTAGATATGCCACAGTGACCCTCATGAGTGACATTCATGACATTTTCTTTCATCGATTGAGGAATTATCACCTGATCGCCTCTACAAATTATAAAGCGATCATTGCATATTTTCAAATTTAATTCAAATCTCTGTAGATAATAGGGACGGATATGAATAGAGTACTTTTGAGTCCAACCACTTTGTATTAGACGCACGACGTCCTGAAGTTCTACGTCTTCGTCTGTAGCTTCTGCAAGCATCTTTAAGTTGAGTGGATTACTTTTCATCAAAAAGCATACTGTATCCTCGGTTATTTCTTCATCAGATGGATCTATCTTGATTGAGTTTCTCGATAAACCATCTGTAAGTACGTTACTCGATCCCTTGATATGTTTAATTTGAAATACATGATGCTGGATCACAATCATCCACCTCTGGAGACTGTTCGATAATACATCTATAGGTTTCTTGAAAAGTTGTACTATCGGCAAGTGGTCATTTTGTACCTCAAACTCAATACCAAAGAATAGTTTACTGAAACGAGTGAGCCCAAATACCAAGCCTATAAATTCTCGTTCTATTTGTGAGTACCTCGCCTCTGTTGCGGTAAGAGCTCTTGATGGGTGGTATACCCTCCTGTAATAATACGCTTCCAATACCAGTCGGACTAGCATCAGTTTGAATCACGACTTTCTTTGTTGGATCAAAGAACGTTCGACATCTGTCTGAAATAATTTCTGATCTAAGTCTTTCGAAAGCAGTAATATTTTCATTGTTCCAGACAAAATTTGATCTTTTCATCATTTCCCAGAGAGTCTTTGTTAATGTGCTGAAATGCGGGATGCCATCATTTCCCAAATAACCAGCTAAACCCAAAAAGGACCTTAGCGCTTCCTGATCTCTAGGAATTGGCAGTTTCCGAATAGCCTCCAATTTTTGGGGATCAGAAAATATACCATCTCAAGACCAAACGTGGCCCAGGAAATCAATACTTTTGGTCGAAATCATACATTTATCTCTATTCAGTTTGACACCAGCTTGAGATAATCGTTCGCATACTTTACGTAATATAGCATTATGAGTCTCGATATTCTTTGCAACAATAGCGATATCATCAACATATACAAGCACATTGTCAATTCCACTAAGTATATCTTGAAGAACCCGTGTAAACACCTCCGGAGCCGAAGCAATACCAAACGGAAGACGTTGATAACAATATCTGCCGAATGGGGTTGAGAAAGTAAGAATCTCCTGGCTATCTTCATGTACAGGCACTTGCCAAAATGAATTCTTGCAATCTAGCCGACTCCATATCTTTGGTTGCGTAACCCTAGCCGCCAGGTCGTTAAATGTTGGTATTTGATACAACTCTTGTCTTAATGAATGATTTAGGCGTCGAAAATCGCAACATACCCTCAAATCACAACTTGACTTGAACGCTATAACCATGGGAGCGCAGTGCTCAGTCGGCTTTTCAATTTTCCTTATGATTCCCTTGTCTACCATATCATCGAGTACATTCCTTAGCTTATTTAATAAGACAGGAGGAACTCGCCTAGTTGGGGCACAGTAGGGCATGAAATTATCCTTAAGTACAACTCGATATTTATATCCCGTATTAATACAATCATCATTAGAAACGGAAAACAGCGTTGGGTATTCAGTGTCGAGACTGTTCAACGTAATATTTCCAAAATCACATTTATCAACATTATTCAACATGGACATTACAGCTGCGTTGTTTAAATCAGTACAAGTATTTGTAGGCTTATCATGCAATTCTGATATCAAGTCGAGCTCACGTAACAATTTGAGTGAAAATAGCGGACTCATCGCGTCAACTTCAACTACATAGAATTCTGCCTCTACTGTACGATTATTGCAGGAAACAGAAAAATATGCACTTCCTAGGACATTCACTTCAAAATTGCCCCAACTTTTGATGCGAACATTTGTAGGGGTTAAAGCTTTGTTTTCAACAAGGTATCTAGGCATAACATTAACCTGAGCGCCGCTATCAAGAATTACAAACTTTGGCACATTGTCAATGAATACTATTTTCTTTACAGTACAGTCTTCAAAAGAAAAAATATTAAATTCAGAGATAGAACCGGCCTTACCTCTCGCACCTGCTTCGGTGGGTTATAACTGGAACGACCAACAGTATCTGTTTTGATTGGTTTCGATCGGCAACACCTCAGAAAATGACCGAGTCTTGAACAGGATCTGCAGATGGAATTCTTCGCGGGACACGCAGCATCGTTCGCCAAGTGACTTGAAGAATCACAGAGATAGCATCTAGCATTGGATATCTTTTCATCTCTTTCAGGAGCAACTTCAACAGTTTGGGCTTGAAGGTTTGTCCCACAGCAGCAATTGTCCGGCTTCTTTCTTTCTTGGCACGTTCGAAGGCTTCTCCTCTCGCAATGGCAAGTTCAAATGTAAGGGACTTCGCATCCTCCGCAAGGAGACGCTCACCCAGACGATCATCCGCGACTCCAATCACGATGAAATCTCGTAAAAGAACTGAAGCAGTTGAACCCAAGTCACAATCGGCTACAAGTCGCCTTAGACGGCATGCAAAGTCTGTAACACTTTCATCAGTACCTTACTTAGCCTCATAAATAAGCTTTCTCTTGAGCAGAACTGAAGTGCGACCTGTAAAGTGGTCATTAGAGCGGTCTATTGTTTCTGCATAATCAGTCTTTGGAGATGGTAACCCGTCGAAAATGAGGATTCTATCACGACCAATGCAGTTCATCAGAAGCGGTAACTTTTGATCTTTGTCTGCTTTGACAATGGCCAGGTAGTTCTCAAATTGTCTTGCAAAGAAAATCCAGTCAGCTTCCTTAGGGTTTGCAGACAGTACTGGAGCAGCAAACTTGTCCATTTCTGCTTTCCTCGTCGCCAATGCTGAATTTGAGGTTTTACATTTAAGAGAGAACGACAACTCTGATCCACGTATAACTGTATTGTGAAAATCAAGTCCGCGTGTAACTGACACTTCGCAACGAGCATTAATCAGATAAAGCAAATCAATGGCATGGCATATACAATGAAGGAATTAAATGAATGAATGACGCAACACACAAACGAATGAAAGTTTATTGTTCATAGATATTCAACACTGCCATACTGCGTTCTGTGCTACTTGGATAACACGCGCAGAATCGTTTCTTCTTAACTTCTTCGCTAACTTAATATCATCACAGGAAATCACCAATTCAGAAAAAATCCAAATGCAAGAGGACCAATCGAGGATCCTCGTAGAACACCGCCTATGATTGATTGGAATCAGCTCCTACCACTTCCCTATTGCACACGTACTGTCGAAGATAGGTAGGGAAGAATTGTGTGACATGACAGCATATCATCCAATTCATCCAAAATGTCCAAATAGTGAAAGAAAAAGCTTAATACTTTGCCCGTGATATGCAGAGTATCTCCCAACTATTTTGTATTAGAACTTCTGTAGGAAGCGTTATTGACATTCTAATTTGAATGTCACCCCATCGATGGGGTGACATGGCAGTATTCAGTCGAACTTCGCATCTCTGTCAATTATTATTCAAATATCAACCAGAATTTAACTAGCTCAATTTTTACACAATCAGATCACATTTGCCAGTAGGCCCACCTATGTAATTTCCTAGTTTCTCAAAATTTGAAACCAGGCAAAAAATATTTTGATAAAATGTCAAATGTCGTTCAGCCTACAGCAATGCATCTAAGCGAATAGAGGAAGCGATTAGAGCTTGCGTTTTTCTACGATATAAATTTACGATTTAGGAACTACATTGATACGAAATCAAGCTTCATCATTAGCTTTTTTAAAGGGGTAGCTACCGTGCTCGCTACCCCCTCCCCCGAGAATAAGAAAATTTTCAAAATTTCATGGAATTTTTACAAAACTTTTTTACACTCCTGCATTTTTAAGTGAATTTCTTGCAGATAGCCCGAGAAAGAAAAAGCTCACCCAGAGAAAATCTTCTGGGGAAGCTACTGAGGCACATTCTCCAACAGGTACAGTTATGAATGAGAAATCTATGCCTCATTGCTATGTTCCGGCTAGATAATAAGTCAAAATCATTGCGATGGATCCTAATGTTTCCTGAAGGACCCTAATGGGTTGAGTTTTTTTTCATAATTTTGACCAAGAATCGCTAAAACGCAAAATTCGATGGTTGCCATGTCACCGACTTTTTGAAATATATTAGCTATCATCTCAAAGTAATGGCAATTGACATCAACAAATCCATGTAATCCATTTAGTCAATCAGTTGTCTTCCTGCAAATGTGTCGTATTGTTTGATATTGATGATATGGTAAGAAATATATACTAATTTTCAAAAATAGAAACATTTTTTTTGAAATGTAAAGAAGTTCATCGATCTCTATTGAGCAGAAAAAGTTAGCTAGGAGAGATTTTCATATCTCCCATGTACGTGGCCTAATAGACATTCATTGCATATATTTCGGATTTTCTTTCTAATGGATAGATTCTGAGGCAGATGGTTAATGCCAAGTCACTTTATCCCTAAGTAAAGTATATCGACAGTAGATGGTATGCAGTTATGTACATGAGATATGAAAATTGTACCTGGCATTCCTCCATCAAATAACTTATACAGCAGTTCGCGCCTCTGTCAAAGTTAGGTTTTTAAAATGTCGAGATACTCAATATGCGTTTTCCTGTACCATTGCAAAGACATCGCTATAATGGTGGCCTGGACATGAAGGCAATCGATTTCATGGAAATTTGTGTACATGATGAGGGATGAATTCCCAGCAAAACACAAGCGATGATGTATAAATTCTTCGTTGGAAGTTGGCTTCTCATCTGTCTTCGAAAGATTTATTACACCAGAAATTTCTTCTAAGTCGTAGTCAGAGTGTGTTATTCATCAATCTCTTTCAAACATTCGCTAGGAATTCCATCTGTCCAAGTGATTGTGAAAATGGTTATCCATTTGCTAAATATATAACAGGATCATTCTTCAATTGCGTCTATAAAAACTTTCTAAATGAACGAGTCATTGTGCGCAGTAATGACACTGTGCTAAAATAACGAACCTCTCGTCGAAGAAACGCTGAGTTTACAAGTATGTGAGAAATGGGAATATACACGAATTCTGATTACCACCGTGTACTTTCGTTTTTGCTCATTCGCTGAAGAAGAATATCATATCAAATAGATGGGATCAGAATGGGTGAAATGAGATTCTTCAGAAGTTAAGTTGGAAATTCTTACTTTATTGGGATTAATAATTGAACCGCATGTACAGCATTTGTGATCGACAATCTGTGAGTGTAATACATATCGCATAAATTAATTGTAAATAATTGGAACACATGATACTAAGAAGTGATCAGAAAGCATCATATGTCAGTGGAAGGTTGACCCTCATGTTGTACACTTGTGCTATTAGCCTCATGTCCAGGCCACCAATGTCTAGGAGTCTATGACCATCGTCAAATTGGTCTGTCGGCACTGAATTTTAAGAAAAAAGAAAAGGGAGAAAGAAACCGGTAAACCACCCAAAGTGCATGTCAGACATTGGCAGTGGTCCCGTGGTATCTTAAGTGTCTGCCCTCTTGACGTCTCGCTCATCTGTTCGCGCCCACACCTGACACTTTAGATGACTGCATGCTGATAACGCTATCCTTTATCGCTCCTTGATATTGCCGCTTTGTAAATCACATAATGTGTTTGCATGCCAAGTCTCACTAACTTCGCTAATGTGAATAAACATTACATCTTACCGCTCGGTTCTCTCAAACGAAAACAGTATCTACCACAAGTCCCTTTTAGTCACCTCTTTCGAGAAGCAGGGATGCGCTTGTACCATTCTAGGGCCGGTAACCGCACGATACATGTCAGAGTATGTTCATAGTATGTACAAACTGATCAAAGCATGGGCTAGAAATATTCAAAATATGAGTGTAATATGCATGTTTGCATTTCATATATCGGTTGTTTACTTGCATCGTCACCTTTTTCTTAGTTCAGAGCCGATACATACGCATTCTACTACACGAGTGCAACATGTTCTGACTGCGATACCTATATTTCAGCTAAAGTTTCTGCGTTATTAGTATAGGCTTAGGCACATGTTAAGCATTAATATTTTTGGTATTCAGTTATTTATGTTCTACTGCTTTTTCATTCAAGGTTATTTTTCAGAGGTGCATGTTAAGTGTATGCTCATGGACCAATATATTATTTTCTTTAACATGTACTCTTTTTTTCAGATGAATTTACTGTCTTTCGCTAGTATGGCACCAGTCAAAAATTTCGATCGGTGAATGATCAACACAGCCATCTCTAGAAGCTTGCGGTTGGACTGCAATCGAAGCTGGAAAAATGGCCATTTATCCACTTCACTTCTTCATCAGATGTAAGTTATTGATCACTCCAGGAATCTGTCGTGGTTGCTTCAAAGGACGTAGTCACGAATTGATGAGGGGACTGTCAAAATGTAACTGATACTGTTCATTTGCGAGTATCTGCATTATCATACATTTGTAAGATGAATAGATTTTTTTCGTCTCCACCATATGGCAAAATGCATGGTATGAAATCGCACTGTGGAAGTACAAGAGGCAGGCTGTGTTATTAAGAAGCACGTTAAAAGCTTACATGTATTTACAAACGACCCCATGTAGTACTAAAACTTCTGATCATAATCCATTCTACTGCAAAAATACCACCTACATAATTTGTAATAGCCAAAAACCACATATCTCAATTATTTGTTGTTAAATTTCAAAATTCAGCAATTAGTTAAATGCTAGAAATCATTTTTAAAGCTACTTTTATTTTACGTGCAGGCTACTCGTAAACTGAAAAATGATTCACATCACAGTCGATATCTACAGGTCTATTGCCGTAGATCGACAGCAATTCTAGTTTATTGATTTGATTCTCTGTCATGCTATTTTGCAAGCAAGCCTTAAGCAATCTGAAAACGCATGATGCATGCATTGAAGTTACGCTTGAATCGTAACCAGGGCAACGAGTTAAGCTAAAATAAGCGAATTTGTAGTCATGTTCCTGGAATTATCAAATATTGCGTTGCATCCTCAATGATGAAATTGAAGAAGTGGGAACATACTTGAATGACCGGCGCTCATCCAATATCTGGAATCGTGATATGAGACCCAGTTCACATCCCCAACGTCAACGTCAACATGACTTCCTATTCCAAATGCTGCCATACCCTGCGTAAATTTAAGTACACAATGAGCAAGCCGGCATTGCTTGAAATTTCTTGCGTATTTGTCCAATGATCCTTTAGCACACTACCAGCATGCCGTCTAATTCAGCAGTAATAATCTATAAATTCTGCTTTGAAAAACACAATTAGATCACGCAGAGCAATGTCCCATTATTCAATTGAGAAACGCAGACATATATTTAATTATTCTATTTGCATGAAGGATTCTGTAGGACCAACAGTGGGGTGGATTGCTGACAGGATTTTCTTCGTTGGAAGTCTGTATGACACAGGTGCAAGCGAATCGGAGCTTAGGAGCTTGATGGGGACCTTATAACATCAGAAGGACACAATTTTTGTTAAAGTCATTCCTCCTGTTTGTCTTGATAATGGCTGCGGATATAGATGTAGTCGAAATATATAAATAAAAATAATGAAGTTCTTATGATATCTTGCAACTTGACTTTCCTATAAAATAATTGAAATATCAGTTGTCTCTATCAGGTGCACTGAGTACATTCGTAAGGCAAGGATTTATGACTGATGCCACTTACGCGCTAAACAATCAAAATATTTCTCTCAATCCAAAATATCTACTTCTTGCTGAATTATATTCTTTGATTTTGAGTTAGAACACATTTGATCACTCATCGGGCTCTATTTTTTAGCCAAAAAAAATTTCTCTAACTTAAGAACAGTACAGAGATGAATAAGTCGTGGCTCCCTGCCTCCCTTTGGCTACTGCTTTGGTTAAAAGCATTTTTATTGAGCGTTTGGTTAAGTGGCTAATTCATATAAGCATTATTGCGTTACTTCTAATTCTCAACGACTCGACTTGTTCTATGCTTCATTCGAAGTCCAATTAAAATTTCACATTTGTATCAAGTGATAATCTTTAGGGGTTATGCACAAAAGTGATGCACCGAATAGTGATTTTGATATGCGGCCGAATAATTTAACTAGCAATTAAGTTCACTGTTGCAACTAGGGCTAAAAACAATGTTTTTCAACAAAAGTCATTGCTGCACAGAAACTAAATATGCCACATCAACGAGCTACATTTGTTTTCATAGGATTCAGCACATCTTCGGGCGGTCTGCACGCATTGAATTTCATTCTGTCTACTTCCCTTTTGTTGTCATGCTGACGTTTCTTTTGGAAAGTTTTCTAAAAATTTATGGAATGATAATTTGCAATCCGCGCCCGGATCTGCCCCAAACAAAGAAAATCCCAGTCATCCCGCTTCCATTATGTTACCTAAAACTTCTCCCAGAGGTGTGCCCGGCGCTATTACCGTACACTGACGCAGGATGTCCATCTCGATCTCTGTAGATGTTAGCCGTTTCTGTCATCAAATAATTGGGAAACAACGCCACTACACTTGAACTATTCAAATTCATGATTTCAATAATAGCACAGGTTTACTGCAGATTGAAACACGACTACATCTGAGCGACTGATGATTCATTGACAAGAGGAATGAAGGACTTATTCAATCTGCATACTGAAATCTGACTCGATTCGTTCTCCTACTAACATAACAAGTTCTGTCTTGTTGTTCATTATTATGTTCGCACGAGTGAGCTGCGCTCACATCAGTTAAGGAGTTACGACTAAATATTAGTACCAAAAGAGAAATTCTATTGCATGAAGTAACAAACTCTGGTCATTTTGTTCCCTTGTGAGCAAATCCGTGGAAAACGATGGACATTTAATGCATGCGCTTTATCGAGTTCTTTCAATCGCTGCACGCGACCATCATCAGGACATGAATTCTTTTTTAATTTTATGTGCTGAAAGTGCAGGAAGTGCATTCACTCCCCATGAAATGATCCCAAATACCAATAAAAGCAGACAACACTTGATACTAAGATTTCTGTAATATCTAAACCTTCAATAATTAGTTTTTCTAATCGAAAGTTAAATCAAATGTCCTAAGAAACCATTATAATTTATTAATTATTGATTAATTGAATATCAAAACCAATGTTTTTTAACCCTAGTAGCAACAAAAAAATCAGTCTGTTTTGTTGCCAAGATACGTCCTGTATATTTCAATACATTTATTAAATTTTATACTGTAAATAACACCGGGTCACGAACTTCGGGAGATCACAAGCGTCTTTGTGCTTCAGGACTTGATCAAAGCATGCAGATATTACACTTCACAAATAAGTCTATATAATATGGATTGGCTCTAAGATCAAGTGTTATAGTGTTTTAAGACGTGTGCGAAATCAATGGCCAAGTGATTTGGTTGGATGAGACTTTCTCTGCAATTGCAGCACTATATATCCATGATTTAAATTCCTATTCAATTGCTACAGATATTTCATTCTACTCATCCATCATTAGATTTAGATTTGATTTATCGTAATATTTGATGCACCATGGAAATGTATGAATGAGATATAAAATGAAGTACAACCGTATCTGCATTGAAGCACTTTGCTTCGTTACATAACTTATCTAATAAAGCTATATTATCGCCACCCTAGAATTGCTCATATAACGCAATGATACATCGATGTGCAAATTGCCATTAACGTGGCCCTCATTTCATTTGTTTAGCATATTTTCAGTGCAACTAAATCAGCTGCAGGCTACGTGTATTTAATGGGTCCGGTAATATTCCTCTGATTTCTCCCATCATATTTCTATGACGACATTTTTTGCTCGCATTGAGCCTTTCCCCGTGCATCGGCTGGGGCATGTCCATGAACCATGCTGTTGCATTCATCATACCCAAGTCCAAGGAAATGCTCTATGATGGAATATAATTCATAACCAAATCCTGTGTACGACAGAGACAGTGATGGTTCGACTATTTCTATTATCAGTGATTCACCTGAGGTCTCAATGTTGAAAATAATGAACTCCACGGGATTTTAAAATGCAAACTGATTTTATATGTATATCCCCCTATTCCTCAATTTAAGTTTCATATCAGATAACTATGCGAAAGCTTACTCGGGACAGCGGCTCAGTTTAGTAACGCTTAACAGCTGACGCTTTCATGCACATGCATATGTGCAGTTTACATGAAATGGAGAACTTAATATGTGAAATATTGATCTTATTGACATACACTCACAGAGGACTTTTGAATGTCAACTCATGAATAATGCAGAACATTTTCGGATACTTAGCAGGCTTCTGATGCGATAATTGATGCTATCATTGAACTGTTGTATAATGTAAGTGTGTTAACATATGGCTTCAAATGCGCTTTTCTTCTTGCAGCTGGAACCTGATCTTCACAATGGCGAAACAAGAAATAGAAAATGCCATAGCTGAATGTTCTTTAACTCCAGAGACCGATGAGGTGGTCGAAAGCGATGGGGAAGCCATGACTCTCCAACCATGTGTCGAACGTACTGCTTCGCATTTTACCTATCTAAATTCTTTTTGAGATATTGTAATTGACAGTTGAAAATTGTCGTAACATAAAGCTGAATGATACATTGTCACATGTGCTTTTCATTTTACTCTGCGAGTCGTTGATCTATTTATTAAGGCTACATATATATTTCGCTAATTTTCATGTTCAGAAAATGCAATTTTTGTGCATAATTCGGATGAATGCAGTTGACTTTAGATTTGGAGTTAGTGTGGGCGAATTGATGGTTACAGCAGCTGTACGGGATAATAGCAGTAATAAGGTGGTAGCTGCACAGTTTAGTTGACTGAATAAGCAACCCGAGATAATGATCAATTCATCATCATTTTGACAATTTGAGAAAAAAATCCCAACAGACAGATGACTATCGCCCATAATAATTTCGCACATTCGAAGGTCTAAAAGCAAATGTTAGAAAATTAAATAACTACTGCTATTAACCGGTTGAAGACAGCTCGCCCTCGTTATTTTCATCTGACTGCCGAGTTGTGCAAATAAAAAACTATGTCTCAAGTGCTGAAGACGAACTGGACCCATCATACCCGTCCTGCTTACAATAAATGTGCGGTAACTGCAGTTGCGTTTTGATCATAGGACGAGAAGCGCTCGTCCTCCGCACTTACTACAATGATAAATATTCTATATCCGTCATCACCGTTTTTGGACAAAATGTAGTTCAATCATTATTACGCGTGGTTTGGATGATTGAGTCCCTGATTTCGAATGAGGTTTGCCGAGGCGGCAAAAATGTGGCCTATGGGCTGCGTATGCGGTATTAATCCAACTATTCTAAGAAACTTTTATTGTCACAAGTACAAGCTCATTCTCGGTGAAGTGTTAGTTGGCCTTTAATAGTCAATAAATGCCAAGAATATGCATAGCCTAAAAAATGTTTTAATTAATCCCACTATCGCATTATTTCGCTGTGAAGGTTGTTTCGCTGTCAAATGTTTTGCCTGTGAAAAAGGTTTTCCTGAAGCTAGTTGAATGAGGCGAGTGGCTACAATTTACGAGGTGTTCCTGAACATTGATAAAGTCATCCAAAAAAAGCCATCGGAAATTAAGTGTTCGCCTGCGATTGGAGTCCTGCGAAGTCCCAAATACGCGTGTTTCTGTTTTTTGACATTGCAAGACAGGTGAAGATCTCATACCTACACAGGGGTGTAGTCGTATATTCCTAGGAAGTATAACGGCGTTAAACCGCGTTACCCCTCCACCACATCCCTGTACCTACATGAATGATTAAGTTTTGTAGGCATAAAGAATAAAAGAAAATGAAGATATAGGAGCCTCACCAATTAAATATTTTTTGAAGTGCCGGTATAGCGAAGTCAAGAATGATGTCATAAAAGAAACAAGAAGCTAGCTTAAGTTTGAAAGTCACTATGGTGACCTTCGAAAACTTCAAATTAAAATTTTATCCATATTCTCCTTCATTTTCACCTGGCTGTCATCCGAGATATGGAAGAAATTCATGGTATGAATGATTTCTTGATTGAATCAGAGACATCATGATGTGCCCACTGAAACATAGACCGCTCTCCTTGCTTGAGGAAAACCATGGTTTGATCATTTTTGTTTAACTTCTTTGATGACTGACTTCTAGATAATCAATTTGAGGATAATGTAAAAGGGTTATTCGTAGAAACTCATGCCTATGCTAAAAGTAAGTGGGTTCAATTGCACACTCCTTACCCAGCTACCTTTCATCGGCCACAGTGGTTAGAAGCAGAATCTCATAATGATTACTTTTCAATGTTTGAAAATCAGTCATTTTCAGATAACTTTGTTGATGCTGAAAACAAGTGCATAAGGCGAGAAAATAACTATTAGCAAGGGCTAATAGCAAGGGCAGTTACCGCGAGAAAATAACTATTTCATTTATACTTTCATAGTTTATACGTAGATGTAATGACCGATCGTGAAAAATTAGAAAAGGCATTGATGGCTGTCAAGCAGTAGCCACCTAGTCATCAGTGTTCAACAGCTCATGATACGTTGTTGAAACCATGGCAATCAAAACCATGGTTATCGAAACTGTAAATAACAGCTGATTCCGCCATCTTGAAAAAGTGGAACAGGGGCATGGGTGTTTCACATTTTTCGCAGAATTGTTTCTGACATGTTTCTGCTTTCGTTTTCATGACTGATGACGCAATAAATAATCAATAAACAATCGGAGCACGTCATCAGATAATAACTGACATCTATTGTTGAAAATGAAAGAGATCTTGTGTGTTTCGGCTGTTTCTCATGTTTCTGAAACTGCTTCTGCGTTGCTATTGACAATGCAGAAACACTTTCTAAATTTAGAAACCTGTTTCTGCCTGTTTCTGACCTGTTTCGAAACACTTTCGAAACACCTGGAACTGTTTCTGCATTTACGAAAACGCCCAGTCATCAATCTCTCCGAAAATTCAAATAGATGGACATAAAATATTATCTGTCATTGGCGCATTTTAACAAACAAGTTCTACTTGTATGGTTTAGACTTGCAGGTAATACAGGTTCAAGACTGATTTTCTAAATAAATAGGAAATCAGGGCATTCTAAGTTATAACAAGATTGTATATGAACCTTTCATTACTTTAACTCAATAAACATACACATTTCATTTCTCAGAGACGGGAAAATCGCGATAGAGTACAGCGGAAGTCTATAACGGATATAGACTTCCGAAAGTTATAGACTTACGGTTTCAGAACCTGTACAAGTTATAGACTTGTAGGTATTACGAGCCCACAAGAACCGCCAGCACCCTTGACACTGTCCACAGGACGAAACGCGTCGGGTTTTTATTGTTATTTACAAAAATAAACACTACGTGTCGAAACAAAGTGAGAGACCGTTTTTCTTTTTGAAACATGACTTTGAAGAACCTCCCGTACCGACAGATGCTGACCTATGAATTAACTACATTATGCTGTATTAGTTATATTTTCACGAAATTATATGATTTAAATGTTGAAGCTTCATGAAATCGCAAAAAAAGAAAAATTATTTTCCCAAGCAACCATGAAAGTGTTCTACACGTGCGGCGCACGTGTCTCATGAACGTGTCCGACACGTCGAAAGTGTCGCGTCAGAGCACGTTCTAAACACGTGGTGGGAAAGTGCATACCACGTTCAGTTATCACATTCAAAAAGTTTTCCCCACGTGCAGTTATCACGTCAAAAAGCCACGTTTGTCAAATTTAGCACTAGCCCCCTACTGGCTTACATTTTATTACTATCTCTTATTTCTACCCCATTCTAGGTCAATTATGAAATTATTCAATGTACTAGTGCCTCTCATTTCTGTCGAAGTTATCAAATTACTGAATATAGCCTACTTGTTAAACATTTATCCTCAATCAAAAATGAATTCTACACTTCTCATCAGCCTTGTCACTTTCTAATTCGCATTATAAAACTACTAATTACAGTTTACAATTATAGCTTTATTCACGATCACTAATTCTTGGCCCTGCAAACATTTAACATTTACATAAAAAATAAAAAAAACATTGTTGTTCTACGTCATACTGCCACGAAATGTTCCAAGGATTTGCAGCTTATTATAGCATCACTGCAAAACCATAACATTCGGAGACAGTGACAAAAATGTGCAAGAAATCACTCACCTCTCAGAAACAAGTCCAGGCCTACACAGTGATCAAAAGATTCTCCCTCGCCATATGGACGAACTCGTTGAATTGATTTGGTTAAATCCATTCATACTTTCACTATTGATCATCTTGTGGCCGTGGGGCAGCGATTCTTTCTCTGAAATAGACAATAAAGATTTTGTTTTGTAAGCAAAAAAACAAGTTTGCAAAACATCTTTCGAATTGCACAATTCGTTAATATTTATAGTATATTTTAAAAAACAATTCACATCATTAAAACACTTACAGAGAATTTCAGAAAGTCTTTTTCTTAGATAATGAAACAGAATTTTAAACAGATGATGGGACAATTCATAGACACATGGATTTGTACTCAATTTGCATGATGACTTACATGGCACAACTAATCCACATACTGCCGACTGGTTCAAATTACACTCATGTGACATTTGTAGGATATGAAAAATAGATGCACACATAATCATAACATACTGCATGCATAAAAGTCCAAAAATATTAAGAATTGTGTACACGCACGTATATATAACAGTAGTCTCAGCAATAATTATTAAATTATTCCCGCGACTGGTGATCAATGTCATTTATCACATTCCAAGATTACAAAACATTTGGAGAATGTCAGCTTCTAATTATGATAAATTATCTTAAGCTTGAGGAAGCTATCTTACTCGGATAGAATTCAAGAGCGAAGAAATTCGCAACAAATTAATTGATATGAGATGACGCTATCGTTTTATTGACAACAAAATCAAATTTCTTTTATATTTGCGATTTCATGAAGCTTCAAAATTTAAATCAAATGATTTCGTGAAAATATAACTAATATACAGCATAATGCAGTTAATTCAATTCAAATTAGGCAATGAAAGGAGCATAAACATATCTCACCTGCAGCTCTGGCAATTGATGATGTTAATCATCCAAAAACGTTTGGTTGTAAGAATGCATCAAACTATTGTCTTGTCTCTCACGAGATGACACTCAAAGCCTTGGTTTTCAGCGACGAATGTAGGAGATAAAGTCAAGTCACTAAATGAGGTGATCCAAATCACAATATATTTTGTAAGATGATAACGTCAAAAGCTTCGGTGACTTGAAAATACAAAATAAATGATCTGTAAATTGATTGTGGAGGTCGAATGTGGTTCGCGGATTTGAGTTCCTCTAAATGTCCAAATAAAAGACGGTGATCAAGACGTCGTTCAAGAAAATTTGGTCTAAGTCGTAGACGCTTCACTGAAGCAGTAATGCCAGATATGAATCACGTTCGATGCGCAGAGCAGGAATGAAATGAAGACCATTTGCACGTTTCTTTTCTCTCTGTCATGTGATTATCGATGGTGACGCGTCGATTGAAGGTCAGTCGCTCAGGCGGGAGTGGGGAAATAATCTGTGCGCAGTTCTCCTCTATTCGGAAATGAAATGCGATGGGCATGCAATGACCGCTTTATCTTAACGCTGCGTAAACCATCGAAAGACGACTCAGTCCATGCATCGAATTAGCACAGCCATAAAAGCCTCATCGCATGATAATATCAAAATGCTGTAATTATAATCTATTCCAAATGCAGTATCAAAATTGTGATTCTTCAGATGCCAAGTATGAATCCTATTAATATAAGAGATGCATGGGTAGAATTATTAATGATGAATATCACTTTCGAAGATAAACATCAATTCAAAAACAAATCATGATAGAGAGAGAGAGATGAAGGAAAGCTAGATTCAGAGACGTGAGGCGAGAAAAGAAATGAAGGAGGAAGATAAAGATGAGAATTGAAGAGAATTAATCAAGGAATAAGAAATAGAAGTATAAAAAGGAGTGATGAGGAAAGAGAAGAATAAGAGGAAGATAAAGGTGAGAAATAAGGAGACAGAGAAGAGAAGGAAGAAAATGAGGAGAAATCGAGAGAGAGAAAGAAAGAAAAGACGAGAAATACTGAGAGAGAAGTAAAATGAGGAAAAAAGATAAGAGGAGGAAAAAAGAAGAGAAATTATGACATAGAAAAAGTATCAAGAGAAGCGAGGAGAGAGACAAAGTGATGGAATGAGCGATATAAAAGAGATTGGAAATGAAAAAAGTTAGTCTCAAAGCTAGTGCAATTAAAGTGGAAATGATTCATCATAGCGGGAACGTCATAATTTCTTAATTCATCGCAATTGTGGCTCGTTGATCATGTGTTTGGTCATACGGATGTACATGGGCGGTCATTCTGACGTCTATGATGTGAGGTCAGTGACATCCCGCTCTGGTCATATAGACGTCTTATGGTACGTGACATCAATATAGGACGACACAATGACGTCATATGTTTGCTGGGCACTTTCTTAAAAAATTGTGTTAATAGCAAGTGCACGACACGTGCGAGACGTGTTGCGAATTCACCAAAAATGGTGTGTTTTGACAACGTGTCACACACGTGGCCATCACGTCACGAATTCACTAAAAAATTGCGTGTTTTGACAACGTGTCACACACGTGGCCATCACGTCACGAATTCACCAAAAAATTGCGTGTTTTCCCTAGTGATCATTTTCTATGGAAATCCCATAAAATTTCGCAGTAGAATTATCGCGCATTGTCTACTGCAAAAAGCACTAATTTTCTACTGCCAAAAAGACCTACAGACATCAATCGTCTACTGCCAAAAAGGCCTACAGACATCAATTTATAAACGCATTCAGACAAGCAACAATTTTCACGATATTTTGCGATTAATTAGGAATAACATAAATGCCGATCGAACCTCAAGCAAGCGTAATTTTAAGTCCCGTGGATACATTAAATCATACACCAGGATTCAAAACTACCGAATTTGAGGTATTGAACAGTACCTAAAAATAATAATAAAACTCACATTATATTTTCCATATTCTCCAATCCTCCTTCAGAGATTCAACTTGTATTATTCAACTTGTATTTGTTCGACTGTAGCTGTGTGTGGATCGAATATTTGATTACAATATAATTTCACTTCAAATGACTTTTCAGCAATGTAATCAATCACTTGTTTAATGGTTTTCAGCGAAAGTGAAAAGATATTAGGTAGTTGAGTCAGAATGATGCGAATCAAAACGTGTAGATGAAGATGATGTTGAAGGTTAGGAACAGGAGGTAGTTCAATTTTCCTGGCATTGTGCTAAAAACAAGCTGGTCTCTCGTTTGTATTTGCCTTTTATTTGAGGTTATGTGCAAGATAGAAATCCAGCAAGGTAACACCACAGCGCTTCTAGTGTCAGGTGGGACCGTGCAGTAAACATTCGCACTGCAAGGTTAAACCCCTTGATGTGTCTGTGACACGAAGCGCTGTGGTTTTACATTATTGATTTTCTATCTTGTGCATAACTTCAAAGGCAAATACAAAGGAGTGACCCGCTTGGTTTTAGTACAATGCCAGGAAAAGAGAATATCGATAGTGAAAAGATTTCCATAGTGAAAAAATGCGTCGGCGTAATCCTGAAATTGGTTGTGAAAGTCGAATTACGACAGAATCCTCTGAATGTCCAAAGCACAAATGACTGACTTGAGGCGTAGTTAAAAGTTTTGTAAATCCACAAGTATAAGACAGAAGAACGACATGCATTGACGCTGCTGGGATGACTGAAACATGCACGATGCACTGAGAGGAATGACTCTGCAATTGATGACGCCTGGTTGATATAGCATACACAGTCTGTCCGCTTGCATCCTCTTTGTCGTGTGACTCATGGACCGAAGGTCGTTATGAAGGCATTCATTAGTCATTAACAGGCAGGCGATCGACGAGTTGTTCATTCCACAGTAGGGAGAGAGATGTGTGTAGAGGAAAATTGTGACGGATACCGGTATATACATTACGTCTTTTAGTCATCATAGTCTTGCAAATAGGGGAACAACTGATCCGCATTGTGACCTTGAATATTCCAGCTGAGATACATTCAAAATCAGAAAATCAGCTTTTAAATGGAGAAAAGAAAATAAAAGAAGATGAATGGAGAGATGGAGATAAGGAGAGAGAGAGTGTGTGTGTGTGTGTGTGTGTGAGAGAGAGAAAAAAGAGGAAGCTTTTTCCCCTGTGCTTCGCGCACTATGGCCCCGATCAAAAACAAACAGTTCGAGGAGACTCCGGAGAGAGAAAGAGAGATAAGAAGAGACTAGAAGGACTTAGTTCTGTGCCTCGTGCATTGTGACACTCCATCAAAAGCGAATCATTTAGAGGAGACAAAGTAGCAAGAGAAGGGACGCATGTATAAAACCAAATGTTCTTTTTACTGGTGTAAAGCAAGTAATAAATGAATATAATACATGCACATTTACATATCACATTCATTTATTCATGTGATACTTAATATAATAAGTATTAAATGTGATGTAGACATAATATCAATATATCAAATATATAAACATAACAATATATTTGATAAGATAGAATTTTGTAATTGCGTATAAAATTGTATTACATGTATATATTCCTATGAATACATTAGATGGTAATAATACGAGATTTATATACAAATATCTTTCTTTTGTATATTACAGCAAAAGAATTGCTGTATTATACAAAGATGTTTGAGTTCAACGTTCTTGTAGAGGTTATGTCTGTCGTCGATAAATGTTTAGAGACACGTGTCTCCAGCAAACATTTACAGATATATTTGCCTGCTAAACATTCTATGGATGCCATGAATGCCAGTAAGAATTCTCTAGAATTGCAGTAAGCATTATTAGCTCATACAAATGTCTCTAAAAACCATAAAAAGTTTACTGCCAAATCAAATATCTGTAGCGATTTTGAAACGCAATAGAAAATCGTAAAATCTCTAGAAAATGATCACTCGGGTTGACAACGTGTCACACACGTTGTCAACAAGTGATGAATCCCCGGCCACGTTCGGAACGTGGCGGCCACGTTCCCTACACGTTTTGTGTTGCTTGGGTTGTTGTCAATAAAACTATAGCGTCATCTGATATCAATTAATTTGTTGCGAATTCCTTCGCTCTTGAATTCTATCCGAGTCAGATTGCTTCCTCACGCCCAAGATAATTTATCATAATTAGAAGCTGACATACGTACTCCGAATGTTTTCTAATCCTGGAATATTCTGTGATAAATGACATTGATCACCAGTCGCGGGAATATAGTCCGGGAGCCAGCGTGAAGTTGTGCAGGGAACGAGGTAGTACATAAAACTTTCACATAGCATAGTACACCTCTAACCTACTGCAAAACTTCGCGTCTGCCGGATCAGATCATTTGCTTTTCAGAAATAGAGATGATAACAAAATCCTATGTATTTCCAATGGTAAAATTGTGACATTTAAGGTGCTGACTCCATTTTTTCGAATTTTTGCTCATAAAAGTTACACAAATTGGTATTTTGTTGAACTGGTTATTATAGAAATCATCTACAGATCAAGATCTTTCAAATGAGCTATCATTCAGTGACAGAGGATGAAGTAAAGTGTACAAGCAGACACTTTTCGTTGGTGTAACTGCAAATTTTAACATAGAAATTTCAGGAAAATTGTTGATATACTTTAACGAAAAGTGTCTGTTTGTACACTTTACTTCATCCTCTGTCACTGAATGATAACTCATTTGAAAGATCATGATCTGTAGATGATTTCTATAATAACCAGTTCAACAAAATACCAATTTGTGTAACTTTTATGAGCAAAAATTTGAAAAAATGGAGTCAACACCTCAGATGTCACAATTTTACCATTGGAAATACATAGGATTTTGTTATCATCTCTATTTCTGAAAAGCAAATGATCTGATCCGGCAGACGCGAAGTTTTGCAGTAGGTTAGAGGTGTACTATGCTATGTGAAAGTTTTATGTACTACCTCGTTCCCTGCACAACTTCACGCTGGCTACCGGACTAAATAATTCAATAATTATTGCTGAAACTGTACTGCTATATATACGTGCGTGTACACAATTCTTAATATTTTTGAACTTATGGATGCAGTATGCTATGATTATGTGTGCATCCATTCGTCGAAAATCAATTTTTTATTTTCTACTAATTGTCACATTGGTATGTGGATTAGTTGTGCCATGAAAGTCATCATGCAAATTGAGTACAAATCCATGTGTCTATGAATTGTCCCATTATTTTATTAAAACTCTGTTTCATTATCTAAGACGAAAACTTTCTGAAATTCTCTGTAAATCTTTTAATGATGTAAATTGTTTTTTTACAATATACTATGAATGTTAACGAATTGTGCCATGTTCGAAAGATGTTTTGCAAACTTATGTTCATTGCATACAGAACAGTATCTTAATTGTGTGTTTCAGACATGAATCGGTGTCCTACAAGAATCAATACTGAAATTATGAATGGATTTAACCAAATCAATTCAACGAGTCCGTCCATATGGCAAGGGAGAATCTTTTGATCACTGTGTAGGCCTGGACTTGTTTCTGAGAGGTGAGTGATTTCTTGCACATTTTTGTCACTGTCTCCGAATGTTATGATTATGCAGTGATGCTATAATGAGCTGTAAATCCTTGGAACATTTCGCGGCAGTATGACGTTGAACAACAATGTTTTTTTTAAATTTTATATACATTGCTATATAATTGTTATATATTGTTATGTATTGTACTATATTGTTATATGGTACATGCTCTGTGCATCGTTCTTTTTGTACGTATTCAAATAAAAACTCTTACGAAATTTTGTCTTTTATGTAATGACGACACGGGGCCATATTAATTGTAGCTTTCATTTCGCCGTTATGGCGGATAAAAGGGAGAGGGATACGTGAGGTCAAGGTTAATCGAACACCTTTAGGCAACGTCCAAGCAACCACTAATTTACTTCTGTTTCACACTTAAGCAACCGATAGGCAACGTTAAAGCAACCGTGAGGCAACGTGTTGGCGACATTGCCTGCCGCGACAAATAGCACGTGTAGGCAACCGTCTTGGGTACCGTTGCCTACACGTGCAGGCAAGTAAGTGTGCTCATTGGGCATGTGTATTTTTTGCAGTGAAATAGCTCCATATTTTTGTCTTCAGTGTGCGATTGAACCTCTCAACCATGGCAGCTTTATAAGCACTTTTGACACTAAACAATTCCACATTATGACTTTTAAGGAGACTTCGAACATGAGAGTTTTCGAATTCCTTCCATTGATCGGTCTGTATTCTTTGCGGAACACGCCCCTCATCCAAAATGCTCTGAAAAGCCGCTTCAACTTCTGGTCCTCGTTTAGATTTCAGCGCACGTGCCCAAGCATAGCGAGATAAAATATCTATTGCGGTTAAGATGTATTTATAGCCATCATTGTACTGTGATATCTGTTGCATGTCAGCCAAGTCCGCTTGCCATTGACTATCTATATTGTTAACAACATATTTTCTCGTTGGAAACCGCTTGCTCGCATTTTTGTGAAGAGTGTAAGTCGGTTCACTCCTTAACCACTTCCTGACTTTCTCTATTCCCACACCTGCTGCACGAGCTAGAACTTCCGGACGACTGAAACTTGCGGGGTGATTTAAGTCGTAATAAATCTTTCTGAGTTTCACTGCTGTATTCATCGTCTTTGTTCTGATTTGCACGCGTATTACTCGCACAGCAACTGCTAACACAATTGATATCAACCTCTGCCCTCTTCTCCTTTACCTTCGAGCGCAGATTTCAAACAACAGCAAAATTTTTGTAACGACATGATATGATAGAAGCAAGGCTTAATTCATAATTGCTTAATAATTACTATACTCCTTACAACACGCATTGAGCGCCTAGTATCTCTTTTTGGTTGCAGATCATCGGGATCATGAAGCTCTCGCTTGACCGCCATCGTGGGTGTTTTACTTTTTGATCCATCTTGTAAGTGACCCTTATCCAACTCATTCACAGTCAGTCCTCCAATAATATCGTGAGGTACATTTTGATCAGATAAAATTTTCTGAAAATATGTCCACCCTTGTGGTGCACCTAGTTTTCGCCTTACATCTCTGACAGCATATTGTAGAAGGTTATCTATGTGACTATTTCTAATAACATCACCAGTTGTTTCATCCTCTCTCATTGAACTTCACATGTGGATCAATGAAGTCAAATAATCGCTCAACGCGCACACGATATGGTCGAGGTGTTGACAAGGTTATAAATCGTCGCAACTTGTCACGAATCTGTCGCCTCTCATCAATGTTTTCAGCTGCTAACTGCATTCGTCGATAGGGATCCTCAATCTTCTGAATTTCCATATCCTTTTGTGTTAGTTCCTTAAGTTGATTCGTAATAGGTTGATCTATATTTTTGACTTCCTGTGCACTTTGTAATGTTGTCAATTGTACATACTCCTCTTGAGGAATGACTACCATCTTTGAATACGACATGTTTGAAAATAATAAGGCAACAAAGTACATTGCTTAAAACTAACTGTGAACCGAGAAAACTGTCATTGGTTCAGCGGAATTAGGTATGATATTTGTTCGAAATCGAAGTCGTTCCGGACATTCCTGGGTTAGATCAATAAATAGATAGCCATGTGGTTTCTTTGTTACATCTTCATATATTTTTGAAAGTACTTTAGGTTGTTGAGGTAATATCTGTCTACTGAGATGATGTATCTGACTGCTATCTCTTGGATTTTTAAATATTGCCAAATAATGTGTATTCAAACTTCTAGTTCTTTGCTCTTTCCCTCCATCGAAGATGTTTTGGGTGATGTAGATAATAAAAGCTTCCCTATGATGTGCAGTTTGAATGAACATTTCAGTTACATCCTGTGAAGATTTGCTTTCATGTAATAGATCATCTAATACTAGTAAGTCACCTGCTTTGATATCCTCAGTTGATGGCAACCCTTGCTTCACCTCACAACCTTTCTGGCGAAGTGCAGAATGTAGTTGTGGTTGAAATATTCCATAATACCATTTGACTCTCTTAATTTCCTTGTTAAACATTTCATTTCTATATTGTAGCAATTGAGTTACAAATGTAGTTTTACCGGACTGACTTGGTCCAGCGACACACATTGTGCGATCAGTGAATAGACGAAAATCTGTCATCTTAAAATTCCATTAACATTAAACTCATCATCCCGCTAATTTTGCTTAGAACAACAAAACAGACACATGTTCCAGATCACGTTTATTTACATTCAGAATAGAAACTTTCAAGTTACATTTACAAATTAAAACATTTGTGTTTCCTCATCACAATTAGGATTATAGAAAGTTTTCAAGTCAGCATCTTGGCTCTTCAACTTCAATTTAAGATTCCCATCTTTAGATTTCCGCCCTTGCTTTTTGCTCTCTTCCTTCCCATCACTTGAAGCAGTCTTATCAATGTTAATTAAGCATTTATCAATTGGTAGTGGTTCATAGACTAGTTGAAGAACCTTCATTTGTAAAGACCACCAGTCGAACCATGTGAGCCAATAAAGTCCGGTAACGTGCACTAAGCCCATATAGTGACCCCGTTTGAGATCCTCACATTCCATCGCGTTTGTAAAGAGATCGAATGTTTGAAAATGATCAGATAGTTTTAAAAACAGTATATCGAATTCCGGCAATTCTTTGTAACCAACTCCTTCCTCTAATGCCTTTCTCCAATGAGTGGGAGCAGCTCAACACATTCTTTCGCGAAAGAGTCAATAGTTTTAAGAATCACCTGTTGCCATTTTGGAAAAGTCACTCGCATTTGTCTCATATTGCTATACCCTGATGTAGACATGCCATTACTGTGGAAGAATGGAACTTGAAGATAAAAGCCATCATCACCATAATTCAAGGTTTGAAAGTAGAATGTATTTCCAATCCCTTGCACCTTTCGTGTCGGACGAAGCTTCAAGAGATCTTGCTCAAAAGCGTCACCTTCCTCTCTGATTGTATACATTTTCTGAGTCATGTTTCAACAAGTACTAATTCGGAGCTTTCAACCAGCGCAAATGAATTGGCACTTGAAAGTGATAAAATATATACACCTATATATGACTCATCAATCAAAGTGATGACGTGTCACTTTATGATTCCTTAACGTTATATTAACATTGCAGCAGTTGCTGCAATCCTTCCAAGCGGACTATTGATTACACCATTAATACTGTTTCCAATATCATTTAACATACTTAGAAACCCACCACCACCGCGCTGAATTAAGTTTCGTCTTTTCTTATCACTACTCCTTGGATTTGAAAACTTTTTTATGTTAGTCAAAGAGCCAGCATTCAATAGAGGCTTGTAAATAGGTAGACATTTGTGTATTGCAAAAGCTAAATCGCGAATGAAATCATCACTTGAATTTTGAATCAATTTACACTTCTTCTAATTATCATGTATCCTGTTTAACTTTCGCAGAGCCTTTTTAAACTGACTTGAAGGTTTGAAGGAGCGCTTCGATTGACGAGAAGATGCCTTCCGTTTTACATTTTTATTCTAATATGAAAATATATAATACAATTACAATTTTTGCTTAGTACTTACATTATACAAAAAAGTTTACAAGCATTCACATGTCACACAGAGTTTGTTGCTGGTACTTATAAAATTACATAAAACACTTAACAAGTTGTAGAGGGAAACTGATACACACTCACATCGGCTAGAGTCTGATTTGTAGCAGTTATGAGCTTCTAAATGTCTTTCATTAGATGATTTGAAATAGGACAGCACATACAGCAGGGCTTTGAATGGAAAGTCTTTAGTATATTGGCATAGTATGTCCGCAACCTGATCACCTCAGAATGTCCTTGAGCAGCCACATTGATGCCTATTGATGGCGGTCCACTGAACAAGTCCAATTTACATTTCTCACCCTTCTCGTCAAAGTAGCTGGAGGTGATAATGTCATGGAGACATGTGTTGTGTTTCCGTTGGATACTGCTGCAGCAACAGCGAGAGTATTCCGGTACAATCTCAGTTTGAGCTAGTGGGCGAAATACTTCATTGAGCCAAAATCTTGCAACTTGTGTAAGAGCGTTGTTCACGACTCTCATTAACATTCTCTGCACCACAACGTCTTCTCCGCAGCGGAAATACTTCACTATTTCCTCCATCAGATCCACCAAAAAACCGCTTTATAGCCAGTTATATTTACGGCAGAATAGAATATATTACCGGTGAAGAGTTGACTTCGGTAAATTATTGAAATGGGAATGTTGAATGACATGCTGATTGACATTGTGTTATCTGATATATCCTGCGCTAGCCAACGTTCCGTTTACTTAACAAAGCAAGTCTCGTTCATTCACGTGTTTTCTATTTCGTCTCAGATCGTCGTATATTTAAATTGTTCTGTTACAAGCGTTAGTTAAACAAAAACATTCATTGTTATTTATGCGATACATCATTCTTCCCCCCCCCTAAGAATTTATTGTCACATAACCACATTCAGTCACTGAATCCATAGCGAATAGGAGGATCACGCTTTCGACGAGGATTTCTGCGTGGAGTGTCGGTGATGTCAGGCTGAGTTAACACATTTGAGTCAGTGTTCGGTTGCACAAATGTTTGATCACGAGCTGAAGATTCTTCGCGCTCTCTCTCATCCTCGACCAGTCGCATCTGTAGTTGGTTCACATGTTGCTTGACCACGCTTCTATCAGTTTGTAGGATCCTCACCATTCTTCCTCTGCACTCGATTACAATGCCAGGTAGCCAATTGGGTCCTTTGCCATAATTCTTGTAGTATACATGTGTATCTACCTAGAACTGACATTTTCTATTGGTGGGACAACTTTCTTCCGCCTTCCTTTGTTTTGATACAAGGGATAGCAGATTTCTCGGCTTTCTACCATGAAGGCTTTCAGCGGGAGATAGACCGTCTAGTCCAGGGTGTGGCATTGTGCGATACATGAATACCCAGTGGAAAATGCGACATCGAAATTACGTCGTTTCGAGATCTCTTCCTCGAAAACAGGGAAAGAACATAAAAGTATGTGGAATGTGCAAACAAACCCCCTAATGATTGAACGTCTTAATATTTGTAGATTTTAACCGGTAAAACCCAAATTTAAGTAGTACGTTTTTAGCCAGAAAATTGTCATACAATTCGATATCGATCATGCAATATAGATTCTACTTTGATTTAAACTGCTCAATGGTTTTGTTATAAAATGAGTTGTAATATCTAGGCTATACATTTATCCATATCAATGCATGAGTCTTTTCGAATAAACGCCACCTGAAAAGCAGTCAACCTTCACATACAATCGCATAGTCGCTGAGATAATAAATTTCAATATAAATTTTTGAGGTGCTTCTGATATTCTCATTTGGTGTAAAAGGTTATGTGAGATGAATGATATTATCTGATTTGGTATGTTATTATGAAAATTATTTCCGCTTGTCGTAAAACGTTAGCGTTTCAAAATAATTGTGGAGAAAACAAAAAAATTAAAAAAATATAAATTAATATATTATTGTTTATGTACGTCAAGTTTTTAACATGATTGTAGACAGAAATTTGATTTTGCGAAAATACGGTAACCGGTATGGGTCACTTGATTCGGTTTCGCTTGGTTGGGAAGGTCGATTGCCTGCAAATGCTGCCTATAGTTCGCTACTTATGTTTTAGAATGAGCAAAAGGCATAAATCTATGTATTTGTGTAATGTTGTTAAACTTGTTAGAAAGTGGGGAGACATTGTATTAATTTAGTAAGGCATGCAAGCCTCAACTTACAGCATATCGGATGTGAAGGGATAGGCCCGTAGGCTCATTACGTGCATGTAAAGTAATGTTGAACTAATAGTCCGGGAGCTAGCGTGAAGTTGTGCAGGGAACGAGGTAGTACATAAAACTTTCACATAGCATAGTACACCTCTAACCTACTGCAAAACTTCGCGTCTGCCGGATCAGATCATTTGCTTTTAAGAAATAGAGATGATAACAAAATCCTATGTATTTCCAATGGTAAAATTGTGACATCTGAGGTGTTGACTCCATTTTTTCGAGTTTTTGCTCATAAAAAATGTACAAGTTGGTATTTTGTTGAATTGGTTATTATAGAAATCATCTACAGATCATGATCTTTCAAATGAGTTATCATTCAGTGACAGAGGATGAAGTAAAGTGTGCAAGCAGACACTTTTCGTTGGTGTAACTGCAAATTTTAACATAGAAATTTCAGGAAAATTGTTGATATACTTTAACGAAAAGTGTCTGTTTGTACACTTTACTTCATCCTCTGTCACTGAATGATAACTCATTTGAAAGATCATGATCTGTAGATGATTTCTATAATAACCAGTTCAACAAAATACCAATTTGTGTAACTTTTATGAGCAAAAATTTGAAAAAATGGAGTCAACACCTCAGATGTCACAATTTTACCATTGGAAATACATAGGATTTTGTTATCATCTCTATTTCTGAAAAGCAAATGATCTGATCCGGCAGACGCGAAGTTTTGCAGTAGGTTAGAGGTGTACTATGCTATGTGAAAGTTTTATGTATTACCTCGTTCCCTGCACAACTTCACGCTAGCTCCCGGACTATAATTGGAAAGGGAAGAATAAAGATTAAATCTATCAAGTCATGTATGCGTGATAGAATTTTGGATGCATAATCTAGGATCTAGGTTTTTTAAGTTGTGACTCGAAATATCTTGCATCTCGAAATATCATTTTTCAGGATTACCAGTATGTTTGCGGTCTATCTGAAGCAGAAGAGAAATTTGTTGAAGATAAGAATTAACACGTGGTTGACACAAATTTACATGTACTTCCACAAATTATTACATGACCTGAAAAACTAATAAGCTTAGAAGATATTTTCGTTTTATGCGATTAATATTTTACTTTCTCTAATCGTAATAATCGTTAAAATAGTAATAAAAATTAAAGATTTTTAACGGATTTATATAGCTTTGGTCACATGTCTCCATGTGCCTCTATTCACCAAGCTGTAAAGTTTGGCTGTAAATGTCGAGCAGTTAGGCCGTGAGATCAGAAACGGGCAGAATGACCCGAAATTCACCCCGATGCCGAGCGGTTTGGCCTTGAAGTCTTTAAGATATGGGAGTAAGTACCAGAATTTTACGTGTACGTCAGATACAGCACGTAGACTTTTGACGATCCGTTATATTGCGCCTTTGTTAGATGTTATGCAAGATGTAGGCCCCACCGTAGACTGCGAACTTATGAGCCTGCATATCAATTGTACTTGTATCCTGCTACTTTCCGATATTTACATAAAATTCCGGTGTATTACCTTTTTACTGAAGTATGACGGAGGGGATTATGCTAATAAGAGGATTAGAAGAGAAGTATATGGCTCCTGAATATTTCCTAGTTTTCATGAATACCGGTAGGGTGCCGGTATTTTAAATGTGACCTATTATAGACTATATATAGAAACTAAATTGGCTTTAATAAGTACCGGTATCTGCAACCTGTTGATGTTCGGTTGCTTTTGAACATAGAAGACGATATTTCCGTAGTATGCAGGGTTTAGGCCTACCCAATATGTTATCTTCTATAAGCATTAGTTTTTACGGTGTTAGTAATAGACATACGTGATGTAGGCCTATGAGTAGGCCTATACCGGCATATACATGCACTTGTTACCCTGGTTATGTAGATAGATATGTTGGTGACTATATTAGGTCAAAATACGCATCAAACAAAGGAAGGCCCTCATCGCGTGTAATGCAAATGTGTGTGGCAAAATTGAGAACTTGTGAAAGTGACCGACTTTTATTGGTGAATTTATTGATGTAGGCATATACCGTAGGGTAGGTTGGGGTAATTTGGACACATGATGCGAAAGTTCCAGGCACACATTTTTAACGCAACCTAAACAAATTCCAATTGTAGAATAAATTTGTGCATACGCTTAGCTTTATTAATCATAGTTGTTATTAATCTATCACGCAGAGAAACATCAGAAAAAAATATTGAAGTGTTAATTTTCAAAACCCACAAAAATTGAGCTTGCAAAAACTTCTGTCTCATTTGTACAAATTTGATATGCAGCCAAGCTAAGTACTTCTGTCTAATCGTCATTGATATAGAGTCCATGAATCCTTATTTCATTATTCATGTATTTCGTTTAGGCTACTTTAAAAATAATGAAGAATATTCAAAATGGGATAATTTCGATATACTGAGTTTTGCACCGTGGGGTAATTTGGATAGATAACATTTTCGACTTAAAACAAAGAATCAGTCACTGTTCACGGAACATATGATGCCAAAAGTTACTCGGATTACATGTCACGCCCTGGAGTTTATGGAGACAATCCAGAAGTTGCAGCGCTGAGTACAGTGTATGGAATCTGCCTAAAGGTGCTCGTCGGACCGATGAATGAAGAGCATGGAGATTCATTGTACAATCGAGAAAAGATGTAATCCGGTATCACCATTTTGCATTATGATCAGGAAAGAAAACATTATGACCTCTTCAAACGACAATCAGCAAATTTGCGCGGACCTACACAAGAAAAGGAAAATGTCAACACATGCAACGAAAGCATGGAGTACGAAAGTACGTGATCGGGGATTGGGTTTCGTTCATGTATGATACACAGTGTTATCCGGGTCAAATTACCAATACACTGGACGAGGAACTTCAGGTGAAATGTATGCAAGTGATCGGAAATGGTCCGGGTGTCAAGTGGCCGCTGCACGATGATGTCCACTGGTATCCAAAGACGGATGTTCTTTGCCGGATTCAACCACCAGTGCCAGTGTCAAATCGGGGGCTTCGGTTGCTTCAAAGTGACATGGAATCCATTCTCATGAACCTATCTGAATGGTCCTAACTCTCGACTGTGCCGGCTTCGAATGTCAATTTGCCTACCCTTCATAATTAATATCATCCTTTACGTCGAGAAAGTTCTTCTCTGCTAATTTGCGCACACAGATTTTTGTGTCTTAGACCATTATGTTTTTACATAGGCCCTAGGCCTAGTCTATAAGCTCATTCAATTGAACAGTTTTGGAGATTTTTTACACACTGTTCCAATATCATGGAAGATAATAACTATAAGCTTATTTTGACTTGTGATTGCGATGTAATGTCGTAAGTAAGACATCATGTACAAGTTTGACATGCTAAACCGTCTAACCAGGTCTAGATCATTTTGAGCTAATCACACATGTGGTTTGTTTACCGAGTTTAACCCTTAACAGGCCGAGGTCGGTCAAAACGACCGACCTAGCACAACTTCTTATTGCTGTGATGATTTTACCATCGCCTGAACTTGACGCCACGTGACTTTTATTCTTTCACTTTGAGCATGCAGAATATGCTATTGGAACACTGATTGGCCAGTCATCTGGCGCGTATGTGATAACTTGTCTCACACGTGATCAAGATATTGCCTGCTAAATGAATCATTTCGACTGTCATGACGTCGAGACCTGCACGACGGGCGCGCGTAGAAGCTATTGAGCGAATGCAGAATGACAACTGGCAAGCAGAAGATGAAATTGAAGCCGACTTGGATTCAAAAGCAAGCCTGGCAGACGATATTGGTGACTATGAAGGCCAAAGCTTTGGTCAAGGCGACGCTGTTCCACATGAGAATGTGATCTAAAGCAGTGATGATGACGATCAGTCCATCTCCGACACAGAAATCTACGTTGACAAAAATGGCAACCGTTGGAATGCTGAGCCTCAAATTATCAGAGGTAGACGTGATGCCGCGAATGTGTTGCGGCAAAGACCGGGACCGACGAGATCTGCTCACAAAGACTCTTTATTTGAGACTTGGTCGCTTTTCTTTCATGAACCCATACTGAGACATGTACTCGAATGCACTAGATTGAAAATGATGCGCGATGAAGAAGACGCTGACAAGATTACGATGGACGGTCTTCTGGCGTTTATATCTATCTTATATTTCCGAGGAGCTAATATGGACCAAAAACTGACAGTTGACGATCTCTGGTCCGAGGATACGGCTGACTTTTACAATGCAGCAATGTCGAGGAATGATTTCAAGAAATGGATAAAGTATATACGCTTTGACGACGCCGAAACGCGAGCATCTCGCAGAAGCATCGACTCTTTCGCCGCCTTTCGTTTCGTGTTCGATTCTTGGAATGACAGACTGAACGATTTCTTCACGGCTAGTGACTCTCTAACGATTGATGAACAACTGATTTCTTCTCGAACCAGATCACCTCACAGAATTTATAACCCGAAGAAACCTGGCAAATACGGTGACATGTATCGCTGGATTTATGACTTGAAATTTCGATATGTGTACAAAGGCAACCCTGACGAGACGCCCTATGGATCCAGAAAGTGCAGACGCTCACAAGAGTGCAAACAAAGCCAATAGTCTGGTTTTGGATCTCTGTGCTCCTTTCTTAGGGTCAGGTCGAAACGTGACTGGAGACCGATTTTTTACTGCTGTCGACACCGTCTTGAGAAGAATACCGAATTCTCTTTTTATTTGTTTGGAAATTTGTTTTTATATGAGCATAATGCGACTACGGTTATTAAAATAATTGCTTTCTCACTTCAAACTATATTAAGCATAATGAATTTAAGAAAAAAGACAAATATTCTATCTTACAAGACTCTTTTTTCTTTAATCATCACATAAATATGAGTTTTCAAGAAACATACTTCCGAAATTCTTTACATGAGTTTACAGTTCGACATTATCAGGTGGTCTGAATCAATCACTGCTTCACATATATACATTTGTAGACAGGAATGGCGCTATGGGAAAATGGCCTGCATGTAGGTACATTTCACATTTCCGTCGCATCTCAAAATTAAGACACAGCGCGTCCTTGAAGGTTAGGAAACAAAATGTCAGCGTTGTTCTGTGACTCATATCAATGTTAGAATCTGACCTGGCTGTCCCAAGCGATCCCGCGAGGTTGTATTCTATTTTAAAGTAGCCTCTACCCTAAGGACACAAGCGGAATTTCATTGGCTGCCAAAGTTGTCGTGATTCGCTTCTGTCGATCATGGTAATGTTGGCATCATAGCATAGTATTCGTGAGCTCATGAGTGTCCTCATATGCGTCGAATCTTATCCACGAGTGAGAAGCGCAGCAAAGAAATTCTGGTGAAAGGTGATAGGGTTTCTATTACAAAAACATACTTCGACGGACCAGAAGATTTAGTTCCTTACTCAAGCTACCTTCCTGATGGGTATCAGAAAATATGTGGTACGCAGTTGAATTTTATTACTGGAATACTAGGAAAGCACGCATTCAATGGGATATAGATGGAAAATACTCAAACGCCCCCTTAGAAGATTTCACAAAAGAAAGCAATGATGTGCCCAAGCAGGTAAGTGACCGTTTATGCTGTCTACTCTATATACTACACAAGCTTGTGATATACTAGTTAGCGCTCCATCTACATGCTATACGCCGTACTTACGAGCATGTATACTTTGTATGTGCATCCGTATGCAACTAACTGATCTATTGTACGAGTATTGCAAGTGGCTTAAGCTGACTATCGATCTGCTACTCTATATAATTTCTGTCTTCCGTTATTAATAAGGATGAACGCGATATGTCCATTCGCCTGGTCGCAGCAAAGTCAGAGGACCTGATGCACAATTATTAATATTGAAATGTTTATGAGATTTCATCCGCATTCCATCAATTCTGTACGTGCTTGCCTATTTGCCTATCACGCAAACTAATTAGTTATACATGTATTAATTAAGAAGCAGTAGTATTGAGGCTACGGGCAATTTCTCTCTCTACATGCCTTGTTAATTTTTTATTTCTTGATTGATTGTGATCATACACTTTCATATAAACGAGTCGCAGGCCTACAATGCGGCATATAAATATGATTAAATCTTAATAAAAATGCATGCATACAGCATGTTTCATACATTGTATACTGGTTCTATTCTAATAATGTTTATATAACAGCATCATTTGTCGACTCGGTCAAGTAGGACTGCTGCAAATATTTCTATACGTTTATAGGCCTATTTAAATTTGCAGATTCCTCCTACGTCATCTTCCGTTGATGATGAGGCTCAAAGTGCAGGAAGTGACATTGATTTGGACGAGGATACGAAAAGTGTAAGCTGTAAAGATTTAGGAATTTAGTCTAAACATATGAACCCAACTTCATTCTTTTTTAGGATTATCAAGAACCTCCATGCAAGAAGAGAAGGATAGCGAAGGTCAATAGTAGCAGTCTCCTCCGCAAGAGTAACCTAAACAGTCTGAAGGCAAGGCTTAGGAGGAAAGGATTGCAGTTAAGTTCTTCTGACGATAGTGAGGACAGTGAGGTCGACGTTTCTTCAAGCTCTAAAGAATCGGAAAGTGAAAATGCAGAGGAAGTTGAGCAAGATAAGGAATTGACTAGAGGAGGATGGACAATCGATCCTAGAGAACGAGGACGAAATCGATCTTACGGACCGCGACTGAATATGGATTCCCTTTCGGACTTCGCTGAACCAGACTTCTTTCTTCACTTTCTTCCTCAAGTCTACATGAGAGAAGTGATGATACCATCCACTAATCGTCACGCCGGACAATCAGATAACACTTTTCGAGAATTGACATTCTCAGAGCTGCTCCATTTCTTCGGACTTCTCTACTCAATGGAGTCTTATCAGCTGCCAGAAAGACGAATGTACTGGAGAGAAGATGATAACTACCCCATCTGTGCTCCGACTACACGTGATTGCTGGACCCTACACGTTCAGAAAGGAATGCCGCAGAAAAGACGCTTCCATCATAAGAAGATTTGATTGAAATTAGATTGAATGTGACTTGTTTATGTAGTTTCAGTATGCTACATGAATAAGCATCGTGTCTGTTAGAGATATTCTGGTTCTTACTTGTGAATCAATGATAATGCCGTTTTGTTAGCAGCCTATGTCTTTTCAGTTAATTTTTGTATATTAGCCTAACTGAACATAGTTGATAAAATAATCTTTGCCTTAAGTTATGAATGAATAAGCATAAGGAATCATAAAATTTATTGTTATCTTTTAAATCTAGCTTTTTTAATAAGCGCTTTTCAGTAAAATTTTGGCTTCCCAATCCATAGTTGCATTTTGAATGATTGTACAGCAATAGCCATGCATTACATATCAATTTGTCCAAAAATCCTTAAACAAAAGTACCTACATGTAGGTCATTTTCTAAAATTTGAACTATTTCGTTCAATTTGGATATTGGGCTTCATGATAAGAATATTTGATATAAGTGCTATGTAAATTATATCAGCTTGTTAAAATAAGTGAGAAACGTACCTTAGAAAGGATATTTTGATAAAGAAGCTAAGAGAAACGATGATTTGTTTAAATAGGTTATCACTCCATCTCATATTTCAGTTCTGTGTCTATAGCTTAAGATGAAATAAATGAATCTATACTCTAATGGTTGCTCTGCATTTGTCCTCATCAAAATTACAGCACTAAATATTTTCAGGATTATCAGCCTATAGGCTAAAAATGTTAAAGAGTTAAAATGGCCTACATGTAGGTACATTTCAGTCGAAGTCTTCCAGATGCTCCATAAAGTTGTAACTTGCATTCCAGACCAATTGAATGGTACAGTAGTATTGTCCATTCTTTGTGTTATTGCGCAACGCGAAAAATTCCACCTCACCGGTATTTTAAATGATGGTTTTACTCTCAAACATATTTAGTCCTCATAAAACTCATCAGTTATTTTCCATGAGCTGCTAGTAATCGCCTCTTGGGAACCATGTAAGGTAAATAATATGTCGCAATATTAATCTGGAAGGCTTTGTGAAAAAGATGGTGTGATTTTTGCAAATCTCAGCGCTGCAGTTTGTGATAAAACGCTATTGAGAAAACAGTTGGTTTTGTGAAAGTTTTGACAAATTCCCACTTTTTTGTTTCGAATTGACTTCATCTATTTACAAATGAGATGAAGCTATGAAAATTTCAAACACATTTTCTGAATTGTTTGATCGTTATCTTTTCAGTGGTATAAGTTGTTACACACTCGAGCAATTCTATCAACACGAAAATTGTTGAAGAGTGAGATCAATAGAAAAGTACCTACATGTAGGCATTTATACCTACATGTAGGTACTTGGTCAAATTATCATTAACCGTTGACATGGTCTCTTCACTGTATCATCTGTCCAAGTTCACCACTATTTTTTGAAGGCGGCCAGAAATGTATTCCAATATATTTATGGAAAACGTAAGAGCATAATCTTTTGCAGTACCCTACCTTCCCTCCTTTGTCTTTACATATCCAAATTTTATTCAAACAAATGTAGCGAGGCAGACACCATCTTCCTATATTTATGTGTCGTGCCGTCGATATTTTGCTTTCATGTGAGATGATAGACATTATTGTAATTATTAATATTGAAAATTGTTATATATTTTTCAATAACTTTTGATCAGAATTTTGATGAAGTTGTGAAAACATGTTCTCTACATGCGTTGAGTCATTTGTTAGACCAGACGAAAACCTTGCTAGACTGTCCACGACGACGGCGAAACTGCTATAAGTAATGCAGCTTGGGGTCCTTTAAAAGACTTTGGAACTGCTTTCTTAAACTTAAGGAAGTATTTCACTGAAGAGACTTAGAGGGCCAGACATTTTTCATCCAAATTTGAGGAAAGTCCATGCATTCGACTACTAATTTTATTCTTTAGCGAGGCCTTTCAGTCACTAGGAGGCTAAGATAGCCGAAGACAGCTTCTTGTAGTGATGAAAGGCCTCGCAAAAACAATGTAAATTGGAAGTCGACAACATCTCTCGCTTTCGGGCTTTCCTCAAATTAAGGAAGTATGTTTCTCTTACCTTTTATATGAATGTTTACTTTTATCTAGTTATTTATTTCAGCGCATCGTAGAATTGGAACAACTGCATGCATGCTCTTATCTGATGTGAATAAATTTTTTCCACTATCCAGTTGTATATTGTGCATGAGTCCTAGCTGTTGCTATGTCAATACATGAAAAGTTTCATTATTAATTGTTTTGTAAATTTCATCGGCAGCAACTGCGGGAAGCGCACTGATCTCATGATGTTGTCATATTTAACACACAGCTTGCTGGGTCTAACAGTCCCATTCTAAGCAATTAATATTAAACTTCGAAGTTTACTTATAGTGTTTATGTTAGGCAGAACATTGACAGCCTACGCAGCACCCTAGGCAATTATCATAAAACTTGCCAGTTTATCTATGGTGCTTACTAGGCAGAACATTGGTTGCCTACGCAGCACCACACTAGCCAATTATTATAAAACTTGGCAGTTTATGTATGGTGCTTACTAAGCAAAACATGGATAGCCTACGCAGCGCCATACTAGGCAGTTATTATAAAACTTGGCAGTTTATCTATGGTGTTTACTAAACTACCTATTAAGCATAGCATATTTTTTTTACTCGGGATGTTGGCAGGGCACAACCGGAGCATGAGCGACGACGATAAATAAAAAGACGCTCGTGTGGAGTTTCATTTGTTGAGGTACATAGCAATGATCGAATTGAATGAAGGGCATCAGGGAGAACTGATTCCCAAGATGAGAGAGAAAGATGACGGCTCTCTAAAGCTAGGAGAATCGTGTTCCATATAATTCCATTGAATCTGTCATTGTGAGTTGCCTCGTGGATTGTATGGAGTGGTTCTACTGGTGTTAATGCCTCGACTACTGAGAAAAGACCTTACTTCACTAGACATAAAGGAAGAGCCTCTATCGGAGTGCACATACGTTGGCAGGCCAAAGATTGAAAATAGTTGTGTCAAACATCGGATAACAGTGGAGCTATTCATATCGCGAGTTGGAAAGGCAAACGGAAAACGAGAGTATTCATCGATGATAGTGAGTAAATATGTACTGGAAAACTCAGATCTTGGCAGAGGACCTTTGAAATCTATGCTTATTCTTTCGAATGGAGAGGTCGCTTTGATGAGCTGGCTTTCAGGTGGCTTGTAGAATCGGGGCTTTATTTTTGCGCAAACTTGGCAAGATTGTGTAATTCGGCGGACATCATCAGCTGTATATGGCAAATTTCGGGCTCTAACAAAATGAAACAGGCGCTTGATGCCGGTGTGTATCAAATTGCCATGAAGAGTTTTCAGTGCCTGAAGATCGTTGGATTTCGTGGTTACAGAAGCGATCTGAACCCTGGACAAAGCATCAGCCGCAATGTTTTGGCTGCCGGGTCGATAAATGATGTCAGTAGTAAGCAAGTGACAAACACCAGATAGCGCAAGATGGCGGCCGTTTCCCACCCTACCCCTACCCCCCTACCCCTACCCCCCCTACCCCTACCCCTACCCCCCCTCCTCTCTTCCTCCTCCTCCTCCCTGTCCTGGGGTGTTGTGCCGCCCGGGTGGGCTTCGGTGCCGGCCTGGTGGACGTGGTGTGCCGGCCTGGTGGACGTGGTGTCCATCGTCTTCCTCGTCAAAAATGGTCTCAACAAGTTTTTCCACCCCGGGGGGGGGTAGGGTGGGAGGAAATCCAAAGTGTCGAATTTCGATGCGCCAGTGCTACCATCGTCTTTCTCGTCAAAAGTTAGCTCGACAAGTTTTTCCCACCCTACCCCCCCCTACCCCCCCGGGAGAGCTAGCTGCTATCTCGGCTTCTAGTGGACGGATTTTGTTCGTTCGGATTGCATTCGAAAGAGGATGAAAAACTAACCTATGACATTTTTTGGCGCGAGTCAATCCAATCAGCCGTTCAAAAGTTAGAGCGGTTACAAGATTTTAGGAAAGGTTGAAAAAATCCTAAGTGTCAGAGTGACTAGTAATGGGCAAAAGACCGTTCCAGGACAGGACAGGTCAAAAAAAAAATTGGTATCTTTAAAAACGACATAAATTCATGAATTTAGTCCCTTTTTCAGGTTTTTAAGACCTGAATTCATGAATTTAGTCCATTCAAAAAGTACCATTTTTTCAAAAAATGGTATTTTTAAAAACAACATAAATTCATGAATTTGAACCCTTTTTCAGGTTATGAAGACCTAAATTCATAAATTTGGGCGTTTTTAAAAATACCCAGTTTTTCAAATTTTTCAAAATCTCAAATTTGAGAATTGCAATTTTCACCCTTAAAATCATGACCGTTCTAGGACACCGAAAATCATAAAAGTTGAAAATCTCAAATTTGAGAATTACAATTTTTACCTTGAAAATCATGACCGTTCTAGGACACCGAAAAAATCATAAAAGTTAAGAATCTCAAAATTTGAGAATTACAATCGGGCGAAGCCCTAGAACCTTCGGTTCGATTTTCATTGCTTAAATCATGACCGTTCAAGGTCATGTAGAACCGGACACCAAAAATCATAAAAGTTGAGAATTTCAAATTCATGAATTTTATCCATCTTTCAGGTTTTTAAAATATATCATGTGACTAATAATATTTCTTTAAAAGTGGAAGAAACAAAAGTGGAAGAAGCCGCAAGAATATATCCTTCAATATCATATGAACGTAGTTCTACTACCCCCTCCCTTCTAACTTCTAGGGGTCCCTTCTGACTTCAAGGGGTCCCTTAAGAAATTTTTTTATTATAAAATGAACAACATAAATGAGTTTTTAAAATTATATGGAACGCAAACTACGACAAATTTCGACCTAAAGAAAATCGCAAATGAATTAGGAATAAAGAATTTTCATGTTCTAATGAGAGACGAATTACAATTCCTAAAAAATAAGCCAACAGGAACCTTCAGTTCCCGGAACAAAGTTCCATCATTAACTGTAAATTTCGTAACCAATCTTCACACTTCAGACCAAAAAGGCGTACATTGGTCAGCAGGCGTTAAAAATCATCAGCAGAACTATTATTTTGATCGCCCGGAGGCTGAGAACTATTGGTTCGATTCATACGGTTTGCCCCCTACAAATGAAGTAAAAGAATTACTTGGAACGGGAACATACAATACGTTTCAAATTCAAACACCAGGCACTACTTATTGTGGACAATTATGTTTATACGTTTTGTACAAATTACAAAAAGGAGTACCATTTCTAGATATTATGTTAGAGTTAAGCAATCTATAACTCAAGCGAAGCTAGCTAAAGCGCCACCTAAAGGTTAAAGCTCTGTTTTCTGTAATTCATTTTGATAAAAACGACCTCTGATATCCTCATTATCTAAATCTTTAATTTCATAAGTAATCGGATAAGTTTTATTTATTTTGCAAACTTCAAATATTTCTTTAGTCCAATAGCCAACAAAGCCTTTTTCAAATTTATTCTTATATTTAAATATTCTAACTCTATCTCCAATTTTAAATTTCGGCTTAAGTTTCTGCAAATTCGGATTACTCTCATTCAAATTATTATTCTCGAATATTTTCTTTCGTATCAAATCAGGGTCGTCAGAAGCATTCTTTGGAGTTTCTTCAATAGCAGAATGAACTTTATTATTGTACTCTTCTACAACTCCTGGTAATATCTTCAACCATTTCTGATTTCTTTGCTCAGTAAATTTCTTGAATAATTTATTTTTTAACGTCCGATTGAATCTTTCTATCACTACAGCTTTTCCAGCATTTTCAGTTGAATAAACAATTTCAAATAGTGGCTGAACGTTTCTGTTATAAAATTCCGACCCTTTATCAACAAACAATTTCCTTGGCTTTCTCTTACTTTCTTTAAAGATTTCTTCAAACGCATATTTAACTGAAAGACCACTTTTATTTTTTAAAGGCTTTACCCAAGCGTATCGTGTATATAAATCTATAACGGTCAATGCGTATTTGTAGTCCCTTTCATTCGGCATATGAATAAGATCAGCACTCCAAATATCATCTTTATTAAATACTTTTACTTTCAATAAATATTTAGGCCTTCTATATTCCTTGTGGATTTCGGACGCGTAGGTTCGAGCGTTGCTCTCAGAGTTATTAGTTCGTGCGTTGCTCTCAGAGTTATTAGTTCGAGCGTTGCTCTCAGACAGCTTTGCTGTCGTTTCATTTAAACCCTGACCGAATAATATTTTAGCTTGTAAAGCTTTCTTAACAAACATTCTTTCAATTCTTTCTCTAAATGTAGGATTCTGAATACTATCTAATTCTTGTATCATCTTCTTATCAGCTGCATGTCGAGAACTTAGATCATGATTTCGATAAGCTAAATCATGCCTGTAAGCGGCGGCATCTACTCTATTTATTGGTTCTTCACCTGGTTTCGGATTATTATTCTCATCTAGTCTTATATCTAATCGAGTTCCTGGGCCGGTATATGAATGACCAGGAAGATGTTTTTCTTGCGAATATTTACTCCAAATAAATCCAGGAAAGTTTTCTAATGTTTTTTGTATGTCACCACCGTAGGTAGTAGCCAAACTTTGTTTGTCGTCGTTACCTTCATAAATTTTACAATTTGAGTTTTTATTTTTGTTTAATAGATAATTCAATAAATCTAAATTAGAAATTTTTAATTTAGTTAAATTTTCGGAATTTGTAGAATTCATTTTAAAAGATAAAAAAAATTAAAAAGATAAAATAAAATAAAATAAATGTTTTACCGAAAAGAACCAAAGGTTCTGAGGTTATTACCTTATCATACTAGGACTTAGATATATTCCAGAACCATCTTTAGTTTCTTTAATTTCAATTAAATCATCAACATTGTGGAGAATATTTTTAAGAACTCGTTTTCCTTCATCAACTAATTTTAATTTACTAATAAAATTATCTACTATTCCGTCACCCCTAGCAACTTTCTCTAACTCTCTATTATGTCGTTTTTGTTCTTCTAATGCTGCCTTCTCTGGTTTATTTTTATTTACTGCTTGGACAATACCAGCTGTCCCACCTGCAACACTTCCTGCTGCTGCTATGCCTCCTATTATTAGTGGAATTAATGGGAGAATCCCGCCATTCTTTTCTTCTTGTAATTGAATATTCTCTATCATTGGTTTACTTATGTAATACTTTTTTTTATTAATAGTAATAGTTTTAGGGGTATTTTTGTCAACAATATTACGTAATTTTAATTCAACAGTTTTATTATTAATATTACTTTTCGCTTGCGACATTTTTAATAAAAAAAATTTAAGTTATCAAAAATTTAAATCTATTCTAGTTATGAAAAATTTTAAGTAATCAAAATTTTTAATCTATTCTAGTTACCAAAAATTTTAAGTTACTAAAATTTTTAATCTATTCTAGTTATGAAAAAGTTTTAAGTTAAGAATTTTTAATCTATTCTTGTTATGAAAAAATTTTAATTAATTTATTCTAGTCATCTTCCCATTAAGAATTTCAATAGAATATTTTACATCTTCTAGCAATAAACCATAAGCCATCAATGAAGTTGTGGAATCTTTCTTTTCAATATTAATTGTTACATCACAACCATTTTTAATAATATCTTCAGATTGTGCACTTAAATCGAAACAGAAAATTGGATATAAATGTCTCCAATCTCCAGGAGTTAATTGTGGTTCAACTCCAAATTCTATACAAAGATTTCTATAAGCATCATATCCTTCCATAAATTGATTATTGGTATCATCGAATCTTAATGGATCAATTGGATATCGAGTTTGATTTAATGAAACTTGTAAACTTCGAATTGTATTAATATGAAAAATATTATTGTTCTTATCAAAACTTGGAGAATTATTTCTTTGAAATGTTAGTAATAAATATCTTGGAGTATTCGCAGTTCTAGTAAAATGCCAGTTAAATCTTTGTTCGGAAAAAGTTACTGAACTAGCGGTACGCTTTAGAAAATTAACTGGAATTGGTTTGTTAGTATTTAATCTTTTAGCAATAGCTGTTTCAATCTCTAAACTAGGAGTAATATGCTTAATCCACCATTCAAGTCTATCAATTTTTAAATATGCTTTTTTTTCCAGTCTTACCAAAAAAGATTAATTCATTATTTGCTGTACGATGAATTATTAATTTAAATTTTAACTGATATGATATTTTAACATAATCTAAATATCCGAATAATGGAGACAATGACCAATTTACTGTTTGCTTACTTTTCTTGTTAAATTCACGTCTTTCTTTATATGCAGTATTGTTTGTTTTATTTAAATGTTTTGCAATATTTTCTACATCTTTCGCAATTCCTGCGGCATCTGTTCCAGCGTGAGTTAAATCCTCAATAATTATGCCATCATTAGTATCAGGAAACCAACCTTCGATTTCATGCTTTTTATTATTTTCACCAATTATTACAAATCTAAGCATTGTATCAATTACACCTGGAAAATCACTTATTGTTTCTATATTTTGAGTTGCAACATCTAAACGCATTTGTGTAAATAATCTTGGAAAGAAACTATTCTCTAGTGTAATATTATCGGTATCTGGTAATGGTGTTGTAAAATTAGCATCAGAATATAGAGAATATTCACAGTGTAAAAATGAATCAGGTAAATATAAATAACTCTGCTGATTATCAACTTCAAAGATTAAATCTCCTCCAGTATTTACTCTACTGGAAGATCCGGGATTCATAGCAATTCTTATATAGTCATTCTTTTTTTGATTATAACTGACGAACGGAGGATCGTCTAATCTAAATTTATTTTCGATAAGCGAAGACATTTTTATAAAAAATAATTTGACTTTTTGTTTTTCTCACAGATAGAAAAAAAATTTTTACTAAAATATAATTTTTAGAATTTTGCTAAAATATAATTTTAGAATTTTGCTAGACCAGCTCCGCTACAGCTTTGCTGGTTAGACCGAAGGTTGCTGCTCACGCCATTACCTCTTATTTCTTCAATTGTTTTTTTATTATTTTTATTTTCAATATGTTTACTATCACCATCAACAGCTATGTTAGCAATTTTGTTCTTTGTTTCATCTGAAAGTTTTTTTATTTTTTTTAGTTCTTCAGAATCATTCTTGAGTTTACGAATAGCTTCTAGTTGTTTTAATTCGTTTTGTGATTTAACAGCATTTGATATTGCACTAGCTGTACTACCTATAGCAGCTGCTCCTTTTGCAGCAGATGTAATCAAATCTTTATTATTTTTTATCAAGTTAACGATACTACCAATACCAGAGAAGATCCCAGCTCCTTCTTTTTGAACGGTTTCTCTATTATCATAATGATAAACAGGATTCATACGTGGTTCATGAGCAATTTTTTGATTTGAAGCAAAATGTTTAAGATTGTGTTTATAAATTATAGGCATTTTTTAGTAATAAATTTGACTTTTAGGAAAAACATAAATACGGGCGAAGCCCTGGAAGACATCTCCGATGTCCATTATAAAAAATGTTTATTTTTTGTTCTTAACTTTTACAGATTGCGTTTTTGGTTTAACTTTATCAGGAACCAAACCTGCATCAATCATTCTTTTTATTCTATGATTTTCTTTCATAATATTTCTTTCTTTTATTAACTCTTCTAATTGTTTAATTCTTTTAAATTATTAGCTCTAATTTTATCCATTTTTAAAATTATATACTTTTATATTTTTAAATTTTTTTTAAAAATTATATTTTTAAATTTTTTAAAAAATTATATTTATACTTTTATATTTTTAAAATTATATTTATATTTTTTATTATTCTTACTTTTTGTAGGTAAAAAATATTTAAGTTAATATTTACAATACTCGTTTAAGATTTACGTTTGTGAATGGACAACAACTTCGAGATAACTTTATTAATTGACTGTTGCACTTTATCTATTGCGTCAAGTAGCGTGTGATGTACTTTAATTTCTTTTCTATTAACTTGCATTTTCTGCTGATTAATCTTCAATGCCGTTTTAAGAGCATTTAACTTAATTTTAAGAACATCTAATTGTCTTTGAACAGCATCTAACTGTTCTTTATTTTCTTTAGAGTTTTCTTGTAGATTTTTCTTTAATTCATTTTCTAAATCGATTTTAAGATTTTTCATTTTATCAACTTTTTCATTAAGTGAGTTTACTTCATTTATTATTCTATTCATCTTTTTCATTTGTTGAGTAATTTTAGAACTTAATTCATCAACACTTTTTTGGAATGTAGTTTGTAACTGCTTTAAATTTTTTTTAATTCTTTCAGGAAGTTTTTCTATTTCATCTTCTAATTGTTCTTCTAACATTTTGATCTGATGTTTATTTTTAATGACTGCAGATTTTAAATTTAAAGAAAGTAATATTAAAATTTTTGATTGTTCTGAAATCTTTTTAAAAAGTTTTGCTATATCTGCTTCTAGCTCTCTATCCTTTTTATCAAGTTTTGATAATTTTTCGTTTAATGATTTGTCATTAAGTTTAAGCAACTTTAATTCATTCATCAGTGGAACCATAACATCGTTTATATATTTTTCCTTTAAGTCATTGATTTGTGTATCAACATATTGTTTATTTGTTAACTCTGTATTTTGTTGTGGAAGAATAGAAAGATGCAATGGACCAGATAAAACGTCTCCAGTTTTCATAATATAATTTTCTATCTCTATTTCTAATTCACGATTATTCGGGATATATGCACCTCCACCAACATTTGGTAACATCATTTTTTAACAATAAAAAAGGAAATTTTTTTCTAATAAAAATAAAAATGGAAATGACTCAAATTTGTCAAGTTTGTGGAGTAGATTTTTTAAACCCAACTATGTTGTTTACTCATATGAAAAATACATCATGTGGGAAAATTAATCGAAGTAACTTTTATAAAAAACAGTATGATGGTATTCAATCTAATAATAATCAACTGGAACAACCATTGCAAAAATTAAAACATTTATTTATTTCAGATCAGGGGCAAAATCTTTATACCGCTAGAAAAAATACACCTAGAAAAAATACACCTAGGCAAAATAATAATAATCCTTTTACTCAAAATAATCATTTAGATACAAAAAATAATCCTTTTACTCAAAATAATCATTTAGATACAATAAATAATCCTTTTACTAAAAATAATCATGTAAATCCAAATAATCCCCTTACTCAAAATAATCATGTAAATCCAAATAATAAATCTGTGAAAGGGGATACGAAAAAATGTTCTGGTTGTAATAAAAATATAACGTCCAAAAATTTTGCACGTCATTTAAAAATATGTGAACAAACAGAAGAGGTTAAAAAAGAAAAAAAAGATAAAATGAAAGATCAGTTATGTCGTAATTGTAATAAATATTTTACAATTCAAGGAATTACTAATCATTATAATTCTTGTATAAGTTCTACAAGACAATGTACAAGTTGTCAAAATACTAAACCTAAGACAGAGTTTTATGATAGTAAATATAAGTGTAAGGATTGTTTAAAGGAAAAAGTAAAATGTAGAGGTTGTCAAAAAATTATATTAAAGAAAAATTTTCCAAGACATGTAACACTATGTCCAAAACTTAATGAAGATTTAAATCAAAATATTCCAAATCAAAATATTCCAAATCTTCATCAACGTATAAATACTTTTTATTAGTATTTCTATTAAAATAGTCTTATATATTAAAATAGTCTTATATATTAAAATAGTCTTATATATTAAAATAGTTGTATTTCTACTAAAATAGTTGTATTTCTACTAAAATAGTTGTATTTCTACTAAAATAATCTTATATATAGTAAAATATTATTTTTTTATAAAGAATAAAATATTATTTTATTAAAATATTCTTAAGCATTCCGGAAGAGAGGAGAGGTATAAAAATACTTCTTTTGAGTATAGGAACAAAAATTCCGGCACATTCCGGAGGTTCTACAGAGGTTAAAAACACTCATTAGAGTGTAAGAATGCTAGTCCGGAATCAACAAATAATAACTCCTAAATTTTTTATTTAAAAAATAATAAATGAATAAAAGCGAAAATTTGGAAGATTTATATTCACCGGTTATAATTAAAAGTAATAAAAGTGATAAAAGTAATAAAAGTAATCTAAGTCGTCATAAATCTCTTAATGCAATAAATGAAATGATAAATAATTATATAAATAACACTGAGTTTCAAGATACACTAACTCCTCAAGATCCTAATCTAAATGATATTAATAATATTGTAGATAATCCTAGATATAATCCTAGATATAATACTATAGGTAATAATATATACAATAATATAGATAAAAATATAGATAAAAATACATATAATAATATAGATAAAAAATATATAATAAAAGATATTTAGAAACACTACCCCCTAATTCATCTCTTAATAAAAAAATACCACAATCAGATCTTACACATCTTTGGAATTTTTTAAAATTTCATTGTATAAAAATATTGTTAGCATGTATTTTAATATTTTTTATTTATCATCTTGTTATACACGTATGTATTGGAAATCAATGGGGTTACTTTCTAAAAGAGGAACAAAAGAGAATAATTTTTTATAACCAAGAAAAAAAAACTTTTAAAGGATGGAAGACTGAGGAGGATAAGATTAAGGATAAAACTAATAATAAACAAGGTAAAATGTATCAAGAAAATTCACATTTCATTGTTTACGGTAAAACTGGAAGTGGTAAGACTACGTTTATTAAAAAATATATAAACGAACATTATAAGGATGAAACAAAAGTACATATTTTTTGTATGCATACTTCTGAATGGCCAACTTTTACAAACGTCTATAATGATAAACAATTAGATGAGTTACAAGATATGGAAAGTTTTGCTGGTACACCTGAAAATAAATCTTTATTAATTTTAGATGATGTTGCAAGTTTATCAAAACAAAAAAATATGTCAGAAATATTTACAAACGGAAGACATCAAAATATTGAAATAGTTGTATTAGCTCATAAAGCTTGTGATGTAGATAATAAGATTAGAGAAAACATTCAAACATTTTTTACAACTACACAAAATAATGCAGCATTCTTTAATGATATTAATAAAAATTATAAAATGAATATGCCTTTATCATATTATACACAACATAAATATGGAATAATACGTGTTGACACCATAAGAGGACATATGCAAGTATATGATAAAGACTTAAATATATTAGTAGATACCGAACATGAAATCTATAATAACTCTCAAGATTTTGATATTAGAATGTATGCAAATACAAAACATTTATCAAATCAAGTTATAGAACAAATAATTATCTTTTTAGAATCCGAAGCAAAAGTACCACTAAAAATTATTCCTGATACATTTTATTTTTATTTTGATCATTATTTAAATGCAAAATTTGGTATACCAATACCAAAAAGATTACAAGATAATGAAACATTAAACTATTTAAAAATTGCAATAAATGATGTTAGAAACGCTTTAAGAAAAGCAACACCAATAATATCTGATGTTAAATCTACATTTTCTGATGCTAAATCTACATTTGTTGAAGCCAAAAAAACTTTTAATGATATAAAACCATTAATAAATGGTGTTAGTGAAATACTTAATAATTAAACAAATTTATCATAATTAAACAAATTTATCATAATTAAACAAATTCATCATAATCGAACCGAAGGTCGAATTTTTTTTCTCTAAAAATTAAAACAAAAATTTTTTTTAAAAAAAACTAAAACACAAATTTTTTCTTTAAAAAAAAAATGAAAAAATTTTATTGTGTCTTATGTGAAAAAAAATTACAAAGAAAAAGAAGTTATCAATCTCATCTACAAAGTAAAATGCATTTACAAAATGTAGAACGAGTTGATGAAGGAAATATATTAAAATTAAATAGTTATAAAAACTATCTAGAAACATTACCTACTGATATAAAAGTTAAAAAAATATTTGATGATTATTCACATTCGGAATATAAAAAAGTTTTTAATAGTGAAGATGAACATGTACGAACCGAAGGTTCTAGGGCTTCGCCCGTATCAGATGGAAGATATTTATTTAGCGATACTGATGAATTTAACGAAATAGATGAATTTGATGAAGCTGAACGAACCGATGAAGCCGTAACAGATATAAAATATTTATTTAATGAAACGGTTGAATATAATGAAACCGATAAAACTTTTTCTGATATTCTAACCAACTTTTCTAATATATTTAAGAAATCTTTCAAATGTTATATGAATGTAGAAGTACTTTATACAAAAAATGGATCTGATGGAATTCCTAAAGAAATAATACAAGGACATTTTACAAAGTCACAAGAAATTCATAATGTAAATAATATACAACCCATATTTCAATCGATGATACTTAAATTAGAAAATTGTATAATTGAAGCCCAGTTAAGTGAATCTGGTTGGAGATTTGTTAAAATACTATCAAAGAAAATAGTAATTGATAAATATAAAAATAATACTGGTGGTAGTTATGTTCCTTTACCTTTCAGTTCACCTCAATTAATCAACATAAAAAATGAAGATGATTATTGTTTTCTGTGGAGTATTATAGCACATTTACATCCTGCAAAATATCATAAAGAAAGACTAAGTCATTATAATAAAGAAGAATATATAAAGGAATTTGATCTTTCGGATGGTTTACATGAATTTCCATATGATTATAATAGGTTAATAAAGTTTCATAAAAAGAATAAAAATTTAATTGAAGTAAATGTTTTTGAATTAAATGTGAATTATGTTTCTATTGGTAAAATTACTCCACTTTACTCAGATTCAAAAAAATTTTATTTGAATAATAAAAATTTATGCCAATCAGAAATAGTATATAATGATAGAGGAAATTACATGCATCATAATATTTTTTACCAAGGAAATATAATATGTACTGAAAAATTTGAACTTGTTAAAACACTATCACCAATAATGATTAATCATAATAATTATAAAGGACGTACTGATGATTATAATTACAACTATTCATCTTTATCTTCAGAATATCAACAAAAATTAGAAAATTTAAATAAAAGTTTACAAAAATGTAAAATAGATTATCAACAACAAACAAAAATGTTACTACAAGAATATCACCATAAATATCAAAATAAGATAGAAACAATTCAAAAATTAAATGAAGAAAATAATAAAAAATTAAATGAAGAAAATAATGAAGAAAATGAAACCAATCAAAAAATAAATGAATGTTTAAAAAAATGTCTACAACAATATAAAGAACAATATGATAAAGAATATATTTATCAGCTACAAATATTAAATCAAAATTATTATCAAAATACATTTAATATTACAAAAGAAATTAATGAAACACATGAAATATATAAAGATGAATTTGAAAAACTAGAACAGTCAAAACAACCAGCACAAGCGAATATATTATATTATCAGGGTCATTTTATATTGTGTAAAGATGTTTCTATATTTACAAAAACTTCAGATAATAAAAATTTTCCTTGTCTTCAATGTATGACAAGTTTTAGAACTTTAGAAGAAATGAATAGACATTTGGAGAATTGTCAACAAAACGAAGCAGTTCAAAATACTTTTCCTAAAGATGATTATTTAGAATATAATAAATGGTATTTTAAAAATAAAGTACCCTTTACTATTTATTGTGATTTTGAAGCATATAATGTTAATATAACACAAAATCAAACGGAAAGTTCCAGGGCTCCACCCGATTCTGAAAATTATAATTCTGAAAATTATAATTCTAAAAAAAGTGCGCCTGAAAAAAGTGCACCTGGAAAAAGTTCAGCTGAACAAAGTAAAGAAAAATATTTATTTGAACAAAAACCATTATGTTGGGGAATGTACATTCACTCAAATTATCCTAATTTATTTAAATCAGAATATTTTCAATACTATGGTGAAGATAGTTCAGAAATGTTTACAAAGAAAGTAGAAGAATTACAAAATTATTTTTCACAATTGCTTGAAACAAATATACCAATGCTTCCATTAACGGATGAAGAAAGAAAAGAATTTGATGATGAAATAAATTGTTATTACTGTGGAAAAGGTTTTACAAATAAATATAAAACTGGCAAAGGTAGATATCTTGATAAGGTAAAAGATCATGATCATCTAAATGGATTATATAGAGGTGCAGCACATAATTCTTGTAATCTTAATGCTAATAAATTTAAATATAACTTTGTTCCTTTATATTTCTACAATGGTTCTAAATATGATTTCCATCTAGTAATGAAAGATTTATTTTCATCTGAAAAATTACAACAACAAAAAATAAATGTACTATGTAAAACAGAAGAAGAATATTTTTCAATGCAATTAGGTTGTATTAGAATTTTAGATGCATTTAGATTTTTTACTCCTTATTCATTAGATGTTATGGGAAAAACTTTGAAATCTGAACAATGTAAAATATTAAATAAATATAATTTAAAACCTTTAAAAGGAATATTTCCGTATGAGTATATAGCCTGCGGCTCACAGTCGAAGACTGATATAACTGGAGATTTTAATTCTGTGAATAAAATTATGGAAGAAGAACAACTTCCTCCAATAAATAAATTTAAATCAACATTAAAACAATCACAATTATCTGACGAAGACTATGCAGAAGCTGAAAAGAATTGGAGAGAGTTAAATTGTAAAACAATGTATGATTATACAATGAAATATCTTCAGATAGATGTGTTAATACTAGCTGATCTTTTTGAAAACTTTCGTGACATGTGTTTAGAATATTACGGAATAGATCCATGTTATTGTTATTCTACACCAGGTTTAACATGGCTAGCAGGATTAAAACATACTGGTGTTCAAGCCGATGGCTCTAGGACAAAGTCCGTTAAACTTAAACATTATAAAGAAAATACATATGATAAATTATTATTTTTTGAATCTGGAATTAGAGGTGGTGTTTCATCAGTTTTAGGTAATAGATATGTTAAATGTTATAATAAGAAAGTAAATCCACAAGAATATGGAATAATGAAACCTTTATCTCCAGAAGAAAGCGATCAGTTTATAAAATTGTTTAATCAAAATATAGAAGGACTTATATCAAATGAAGATAGTCAAGCAGCAGTTGATGAAATCATGAGAGAAAACTATTTATTATATTATGATTTTAATAGCTTATATTCTTCTTGCATGATACAAGAATTACCAACAGGTGAAATGACATGGTGTAATAATCTAGATTATCAAAGAACATATGATGGTGAAAATAATTTTGGTTATGTATATGAAGTTGATTTAGTATACCCTGATTATATAAAAGACGCAACAAAATATTTTCCTTTCTGTCCAGAAAACAAAATTCCCAATATAGAAGATTTTTCAGATTATCAAAAATCTATAATGCCGAAAAAATACAGACCAACAAAAAAACTTATGTTAACACAAAGCAATAAAGGAAAGTATGTTGTTGAAGGAAGAATGCTAGATTGGTATTTAGATCATGGTATGATTCTCACCAAAATACATCGAAAACTAGAGTATAGAAAATCTAGGTGGTTAAAAAATTATATAGAGTTCAATATTGAAAAACGTAAAATAGCTAAAAGAAATAAAGATGATTTTGGAAACGTTTTCTTCAAATTAATGAATAATGCATTTTATGGTAAGACTTTAGAAAATGTGCGTAATAGACAAAATATTGAAATAGTTTATGATAGAGATAGATTTCAAAATTTAACAAGGAAACCTACATATAAAAGAACTACTAGATTCAGTGATGAACTTTGTGCTGTTCATCTAAGAAGAAGCATTGTAAAACATGATAAGTTTAATTTCATTGGTTTCACTATATTAGAATTAGCTAAACTATTTATGTATAGTTTTATATATGATTATTTAGCACCTGCTTATGGCAAAAACTATAAATTACACTTTACAGATACCGATTCTATTTTCTTAGAATTAACAGTACCATATGGTTCTTCACTTGATAAAGAAATTAATAAAATAAAAGATATTATTCATCCTTCTGATTTATGTAAAGTAAAAGATGAATTAGAAGGAAATGAAGATTTCATAACAGAAGCTATATTTTTAAAATCTAAATGTTACTGTTATGATACAACTAATAATATTAAAACACATAAAACATTGAAAGGAATTTCAAAGGCATCAGTAGCTAATCAAATAACATTTCAAGATTATAAAAATGCATTATTTAATAATGAAATAAAAACAGCATGTAATTATAGACTTAATTCAAAAAAACATAAAATGTATTTAAAAGAAGAACATAAATTAGCATTAGATCCATTTGATGATAAAAGAAAAATTTTACCTGATGGAATAACTACTTCACCTTTTTAATTTTCTAATTTCTATTTTCTAAATATAACAATATAACAATATAAAATATTATAAAATAATATAACATAAAATAATATAACATAAAATAATAATATAAAATAATAATATAAAATAATAATATAAAATTAACATATAAAAATGGATAAAGTTAGAGCTGATAATTTTAAAAGAATAAAACAATTAGACGAATTAATAAAACAAAGAAATATTATGAAAGAAAATCATCTTCAACATAGAATGACAAAAGCTGGTATTCAATCTGATATGTTTGAACAATTAAAATTAACTGAAGAAGTAAAAACTGATTATGAAAAAACTGTCGAACCATTTAAAACTCTTGAAAAAGAACTTAATGAAAAACGTGTTGATATAGCGGATCCTATACTTAAAACACTATTAGATGACTATGGTTTGTTAGAGGCAAACATAGATAAAAAATTACCAAAATCTATGTTATTCGAACATTCTACTTTCTTTTTAGATAAAAAATTATTTGCAAGATTTTATCTTGGTGGTAAAGAAATATTTCCACAACCTTTACGGGGATTAATTTTTACTCCAGATAAAAAACCTATTAGTTTAGATAGAAATTTTGTTGATCTTTTAAGAGGAGCAGATTTAAAAAATTATGCTGTAGAAGATCTAATAAAATATAAAACTATATTAGATAGAGTAGGTGTAGTAAAAACTCTTAAACGTTATAAACAATTAGAAAATTTATTATCAACGGGAGTTAAAGTAGGAAAAGGTTTATCTGAAAAACAGAAAACAGAAAAACAGAAAACAGAAACAACCATATTTTTACCAGATGATCCACAAGAATTACTAAATAGATTAAATATTTTAATATCTGCAATAAAAGAAGGACATAATTCTAGTTTCAATGAAATTCATGCTATATTGAAAAGACTGTTAGAAAAGAAGATTCTAAATGAAGAGGATTATAAAAGTGTAACTGGACATCTCTGATGTCCTCCAGGGCTTCGCCCGTAGCTGAAATATGTTGTTTCTAATTTTTATCTATGATTTTTATTTATGATTTTTATCTATGATTTTTATTTATGATTTTTATCTATGATTTTTATTTATGATTTTTATCTACGATTTTTATGTATAATATTTATTTAATTTTTTAGTTTAAAAATGTGTTCAGCAGATTTAGACAAAATTAATAATCATTTAGAAAATTTGATAGAGATTTTGGGTTCATCAAAATTTAGTACGACGTTAAAAATTATAACAACTACTTCATCACACACTTGTAATTTAGAACCTATTCTACATTTGGAACAAAATAAAAATTATCAAATTGCATTGACTAGTTTCTCTACATTTAACACTATTCAAAACGTTATCAAAGATGTGAATGATCAATTTAGATATTCTACTGATAAAGGCAAAACATGGAAAATACTAACTTTTCTTCCTGGTTCTTACGAAGTTGAATCAATATCAAATGAAATTAAGAGACATTTAGGGATACCATTTAAAGATAAGAAACAATTACATTTTGCAGTTGAACCGGCAGTTAATAAATTTTCTCTTACTTTAGACGAAAATCATCAAGTTGATTTTAATCATGATAGATCATTGTCAAAGCTATTAGGATTTAATAAACAAACTTATAGTCAAGGTTATCATTTAAGTGAGAAGATTCCAAAAATAACTGAAATAAATTCAATTGTTGTACATTGTGACATTATTGAAGGAGGTTATATAAATGGTAAATTATCAAATTTAATATTCAGTTTTCCAGCTTTTACTGTGCCCATTGGTTATAGATTAAATGTAATTCCACAAACATTTATATATTTCCCTATTACAAGAAAAACTATTAACAACATTAACATTAGAATCACTGATGAGAAAGGACAAGAAATAAATTTTGGAGGCGAAGAGATTATGATAGATCTTTTGGTTCGAGAGGTATAAACTCCCGTTCGGGAGGTATAAACTCCCGTTCGAGAGGTATAAACTCCCACGCGAAGCTAGAAAAGTTTAATTTTCTTCTTCTTCTTTAAAAATAAAAATAAAATAAAAATAAATTTTTTTATTAAAAAATGAGTGTAATGTCTTTAAATAAAAAAAAACTTAAATTTAATCATCATTCAAATTTATCTAATAAAGTTTTGTCAGTTATTTGTGGAAGATCGGGTTGTGGAAAAACATATCTATTATTTAAAATTTTAACGACTCCAAATTTTTTGGATTATAACAATCTTATAATTTATATAACAACAGCAGAACAACCTGTCTATCAATTTTTAAAATATGGATTTGAAAATAATCTTAAAAAAACAGCAATTGCTTCCCTATTCGAAGAATACGAAAAATCTGAATATGAAGAAGAAATAAGTTCATGGTGTGAGGAAGCAGTAGAAAATAGTCAGTTAGTAGAATCTAATAAAAATAACCATATAAAGATACAATTAATAGATGATAGTGGTAATATGCAAGATCCTAGTAAACTAGATAAAACAATGAAACATTGTGTAATTTTTGATGATTGTGTTAATGATAGAAATCAGTCAGTTCAGAGAAATTATTTTACAAGAGGTAGACATAATAACTGTAGTGTTTTTTATTTAACACAAAGTATGTATTCATTAGACGGAAGTGTTATTAGAAAGAATGCAAATATATTTATACTATTTGAAATAAATGCAAGAAACTTAAGTGATTTGCTAAGAGATTTATGTATAAGAGATAAAGATGAATTTAAACAATCGTGTAATAATGCTTGGGCAAAAGATTATGGATTCATTACAATTAATATTGATAAAAAAATTCATGATAGAGTTATCGAACAATTGTTCTCTGACTAGGCTTCGCCTCGAGGGGCTTTGCCCCGACTGAAAGTCGATCGAAGATTTGTTTACCGAGTGATAAAAAATATACAACATAGGGGTATAATATTTTTTTTAAAATATAATATTTGAATTTTGCGGTAACATTGGAATACAGCAAAAACATTTTACTGAACAAATTATTTTTTTATTGCTCTTTGTTGTCTGATATCTTTTCGTTCAAAGGTTTCTCGTTTAAAGTTTTCCTGTTTTAAGTTTTGTTTAATAAAGTTTTGTTTAATAAAGTTTTGCTTAAATTTTCGCTTAAAGTTTTTAGCTCTTCTAAAAAAATTTTGTCATTTTCTTCATTAGAAATTTTACCATCAGTAAAAGTTTTACCACCCTGTTTATTCTTATCACCAACTTTTTCTGACTGTAATTTAAATGATATTTTATTTACTTCATTAGCTATTTGATCAAATTTTTCAATCTCATCTAACGTAATAACATTATCATCACATACTCTTTGAAAGTAGTAATGTAGTTTATCATAGACTTCTTTAATATGTAAATGCTTAGTTTTTAATGATTTTCGTTTCTTAGTTATTAAAGATTTATCTAACATTGTAACAAGTGAAGTTGCAAAAACGCCCGTACCTGTTAAAGCTGTAGCAACTACTGGAATTACTAAAACACCAGAAGATATAACAATTGTTAAAGCACCTAAACTTATTGTTAAGAATATGCCAAATCCTTGTGTTACATTCTTAACTTTAGTCCATCTCTTTCTTAATTTTTTATAATGCTCTAATCTTAATAATAATTGAGATTCCTTATCTTTCATATACCTTACTCTATCTTTGTGTTTTTCAATGTTCATTTTTTCAATGTTAATCTTTTCAATGTCCATTAAAGTAGAACTACGTTCATATGATAACAAAGGATATATTCTTGCGGTTTCTTCCATTTTTGTTTCTTCCATTTTTTAAAGAAATATTTTGAATAAATATTTTGAAAACAATCTTCTGAAATGCTATTTAAATCGAAATACGTAGTTGTTTGTTTGTCGTATATTTCTAAGAACTCAGTCATGTTATTAACCTGAGGTAATATATCACCTATATTACTCAGTATAACTGTCGGATTTTCATCATTCATTTTAAATGAAATAAATTCCAATAACTGTAATAATGTCTACTTCTTGTACAGGAAAATGAAAACAAAGGCAGTGTATTTTGCATCAAATATAATAATACAACAATTAATCTTATCACACAATTGTACAATGACAGTCTACTATCAGTAGACTGGAGAACAAAAGGAAATTTAATTACATTTCAAAATAATCCAAAATGCAATACTACTAAGTTCCATGAATCATTCTTAAATACCAAACATTATGTTACATACTGAAATATAGATCTATACAATGTCAGTCTACTATCAGTAGACTGGAGAACAAAAGGAAATTTAATTACATTTCAAAATAATCCAAAATGTGTTACTACTTATAAATAAGTCTTCATAAATATGTATACATCAAATATGCATGTACATTGCACATATCTTAAAAAGTGAAACAACACAGTTAATGTTCATTCATCTTGGGAACCAAACCTCATTTCTTCTATAGTTGTCAGTTGATTCAATTTTTCTATATAAATTTTGATTTCTTTAAAATGTTTTCTAACAAAACTAATGGGCATTGATGAATTTAAAAATAATACGTGTGGTAGAATTAGATCTGATAAGTTCATCAAGAAATAACAATAACTTACGTTATAGGAAATTCTAAATAGTTCCAAGTTTGCCACAAATCTGTTTTTTTTTTATTGTCACTCAATTCCAGAATTCTTTTAAATCCATAACCTTGATAAGCAGCACTTCTCAGCAACGACCCATGGTGCACTTTATCACTTGCAATCAGTTTTGAAATCATAGTAGCACTATCTTCGATGGTAATGAAATGTTCTTTTGTAACATTGAACTGAGGAATTGTAGTAGTGTTAAGATACTGTTCTATTTTTACTGTAATATCCTCCACTTGTTTTTGAGAGTCCAATTTGTTCTTCTTTCTCGATTGAATTTCTAACTTCCACTCTTCAAAGTATTTATTCGCAGTTTCCTTGTGCTCTTCTTTAATTAAGTTTAGTAAAATCGGCATGTAAAACGAAAAAGCTTCTGCGGCAGTACGTTTTGGCATTTTTGCAATAAGGAAAGAAAACAGTCACTAGTTATGATTAATGGAATTGTAAATGAAGTCTTACTTCCTACATGCTGCAATTATATGCCACGTCTTTACAAATGAATAAGTGGGTGTAGCAGCTGTTTGTTCTTTCATACATTGTTTCCTTTCAAATGTTTGAGTTGGAGGTCACAGCTCTTTACACTGAAATGCTTTTTATTCATAAATGCGAGAAGCAGATGTTCTCTACAATTGAGTGAACATCTGAGTGCAAAGCAGTAACAATAACAGGCATTGTGAGAGATTGTGTTACATTCTTAAAGAAATATTATTAGTCACATGATATATTTTAAAAACCTGAAAGATGGATAAAATTCATGAATTTGAAATTCTCAACTTTTATGATTTTTGGTGTCCGGTTCTACATGACCTTGAACGGTCATGATTTAAGCAATGAAAATCGAACCGAAGGTTCTAGGGCTTCGCCCGATTGTAATTCTCAAATTTTGAGATTCTTAACTTTTATGATTTTTTCGGTGTCCTAGAACGGTCATGATTTTCAAGGTAAAAATTGTAATTCTCAAATTTGAGATTTTCAACTTTTATGATTTTCGGTGTCCTAGAACGGTCATGATTTTAAGGGTGAAAATTGCAATTCTCAAATTTGAGATTTTGAAAAATATGAAAAACTGGGTATTTTTAAAAACGCCCAAATTTATGAATTTAGGTCTTCATAACCTGAAAAAGGGTTCAAATTCATGAATTTATGTTGTTTTTAAAAATATCATTTTTTGAAAAAATGGTACTTTTTGAATGGACTAAATTCATGAATTCAGGTCTTAAAAACCTGAAAAAGGGACTAAATTCATGAATTTATGTCGTTTTTAAAGATACCAATTTTTTTTTTTGACCTGTCCTGTCCTGGAACGGTCTTTTGCCCATTACTGTGACTGTGTACGGTAAAAATGAAAAAATTTTTCCAAAGTGTCGAATTTCGATGCGCCAGTGCTACCATCGTCTTTCTCGTCAAAAGTTAGGTCGTCAAGTTTTTCCCACCCTACCCCTACCCCCCCCGGGAGAGCTAGCTGCTATCTCGGCTTCTAGTGGACGGATTTTGTTCGTTCGGGTTGCATTCGAAAGAGGATGAAAAACTAACCTGTGACATTTTTTGGCGCGAGTCAATCCGATCAGCCGTTCAAAAGTTAGAGCGGTTACAAGATTTTAGGAAAGGTTGAAAAAATCCTAAGTGTCAGAGTGACTGTGTACGGTAAAAATGAAAAATTTTTTCCAAAGTGTCGAATTTCGATGCGCCAGTGCTACCATCGTCTTTCTCGTCAAAAGTTAGGTCGACAAGTTTTTCCCACCCTACCCCTACCCCTATCCCCCTACCCCTACCCCCCCGGGAGAGCTAGCTGCTATCTCGGCTTCTAGTGGACGGATTTTGTTCGTTCGGGTTGCATTCGAAAGAGGATGAAAAACTAACCTATGACATTTTTTGGCGCGAGTCAATCCGATCAGCCGTTCAAAAGTTAGAGCGGTTACAAGATTTTAGGAAAGGTTGAAAAAATCCTAAGTATCAGAGTGACTGTGTACGGTAAAAATGAAAATTTTTTTCCAAAGTGTCGAAATTCGATGCGCCAGTGCTACCATCCATCGTCTTTCTCGTCAAAAGTTAGGTCGACAAGTTTTTCCCACCCTACCCCTACCCCCCCCCCGGGAGAGCTTGCTGCTATCTCGGCTTCTAGTGGACGGATTTTGTCGTGCCATAGCTCGTTTGAAAGCTAAGAGTGAGACAAATTCACTGAAAGAATCGGCTTGTTCCTATCTGTCTTCGTTTAGATGTGAGACGCCATTTAAGATTTTGGGACATTGGCGAAAAACGACAGAGTTAGAATTTGGGACGTTTTGGGCTGTAGCGCCAAAACCAAGCATCGGATTGGAAAACGGATTTCAGATTTGGAATCAGTTTGATGTTATTGTCCAATGAGGATCATCATCCAATGAGAATCAAGCATTTCTATATAAATAGCGAGCCTTCCACAGTGAGAATCATTCCATCGTTGAATCACACGAGTGACGGACGCACATTTTCTCTCTCTCTAGTTCCCTATTCTATTATCCAACTAAAATGGTAAGTCGCTACTTTCCTCCCTCTCCTCCCTTGAACGTAAACTTAATACAATCTTTTTCATTTTCAGGCATCTACTCCATCTGCTACACTAGTAGGACAAAATGGCGGTCAAACGTTACAAGGTTCGCTACGATCAGATCATCTACAATTGAGGCCAGTGGAAGAAACAACCAAGGTACATAATCCTACACCGCTACAGCGTAAATTTAAACAAGTCTTGCGTTATGACGATCATAGCGTAGTACTCTAAACGGGAATGCTCCCTTCCACGGATGTCAAGATAATGCGCAATCAGTATGGGGACTACATACTGATCCCCGTGAGTCCGTACATTCGCCACCAACTTGATATTATTGAGGAGTACGTGACATTAAATATGGACATTCCTACTCCTCTTGCTCAAGAGTGGAAGGCGAGAGATTACAAGGATACTCCCTATAGAAAGATTTGGGATGGTAATCACATTTGCCTACCAGTATCACATTGGTGTACTTACTATAAGAAGGATGGAGATCATTCAATACCCATCAGATGTGATGAGCTCGGAGAAGGTACTTGGGATATCCTTTTCAAAGTGAATGGGCTATATTATGGTCGACACAAGGATAATAAAATAGCCTCTCTCTCCATGCATATGGAATCCATCCTATATATTCCAAAACCACCCAACGTGGATGACATAATTGATCAAATCCTTAACAGCAGTGGTACGAAGCGCAAGTCGGAGAAGAATGCTGCATCAAAACGCAAATCAAAGAAGGAGAATTACTAGTCCTTTCCTAACTCTACCCTATGACAATTCGCTTATGTGCTTTGAGTGTCGTAGACGTGGTCTTATTAGATACATTTTACTTCTTCGTTGCCATCATATCATTTGCGTATTTTGTCGTGAAAAGCATCGATGTAATTCTTCATTTTGTAATATGTTATAGATCGTTTCCTTAGATGTGTAAATTTCCGTTTTAGGCTTCTATCATCATTTTTATGGATTGTGAGGGTGAACCTGTACAGGAGCTCAGTGCAATTGCTATGAACAATTGGACATATCAGATTGTCAGTGTCTATCATCAACATGCCAACTGCAATCCCAATGTTGATCAATGGGCGAGAAAACACATTCATGGACTTAATCTGAAATATTTGCAGGACTTTGGCTTTTCCTGTGAGAGTGCTCTTCTTATTGACTTTAAACGATGGTTAGCTACTTTCAATGTTATACGCATCTTTTGTAATAATCCTGGTAAGGAGAGGAAAGTATTTCCCAATCTAATCATTGATGATATTTTGCTCCCGCCTTGGGATAGTAGAGTGAATCAACACTACCATGAAGTGACGAAACGTTTTAAGGATTTGTGTGTTCCTATTTTGTCTGTTCGTTGTAGTAGCTACGTTCATAACCAATGCTTCTTTCCTCCTTAACTCAACACTGCCAAAGTCCTGTATGGTTATCATTGCTCGCTGTATGATAGTTACCAGCTGTATCTATTTTATCTCTTTCAAACCATTGATTTATAATGCATGCTTGTTACCGTTATTCAATAAATGTTACTATGAGAAGAGTTGTTTTCATGCAATGGATGGGTTAGATAAAGGGCGATCATGTCTTTCTCAAACGACTGCGGAACATTACATTTTTATAGGCAAAGTTTAAAAGGAGCTGTTCAAGATTATGTGATAAATTTTCATAAAGATGAGACCGACATCGAAGCAGTGGTCGATGATGCTAGCACTCTATTTCTAGAGTTAATGAATACATTCTCTGATAGCAATATCATGGCGCGATTAGTTACGAAAATTAAGTTTAGTCATTTTGGAAAGGAAGAGGTGGAAAGTCGCTCTTTCCATTTTGCTTCTTATTCAATGGAAGTGGTAGATCACCCCGAAGAATTTTTTAAAAGACATATGATAAAAATTGCTGAACGTCTTAACGCATTTAACCATCATGGTAGCAGTCTAGTGATTGAAGCGATTTCAGATATTCACATTCAACTTTCCATAAAGAAAAATTGAAAATGCAGTGGTACTTGATTGTAGCACAACTGGTTTTCGAGCTATGTCTGCTCACTCTCGAAGTATATTCCTTCTGTACATGCGTCTATTATTTAGAAAAGGCTAGCAAATTCATATCTTCAAAAAGACTTGCTATAGACATCAGTAACGGTGAAACTATGTGTTGCGATGTATGTAAGCGAAAGGATGGAAATGAAAAGCGCATCTTCAAGAGATGTAAGCATGCTTTTTGTCAACGCTGTTTCATACGTAATTGCATTCAACTTTGCCAATGTAACCACTCTGATATTGCTCATTTCGAGTGTCACTTATGTCGCAATAGTTAGTACCTATGCAAATGTGGTAAAGATAGGTTTTAGCAAAGACTAACACGGAAAATGGCGAAACGTAAAATGACGAAACGTAAAAGTCAAAAGTCTTCAAAGTTTTCTTCAGCCATTCAAGCTCTCCGACGAATGAAAGCAAATCAGCGATACAATGCTATACGACATGCTAACGATAAATTCATTTGTGAAATTATTTCTCATGTGAGGAAGTTGAGGACGAAGAAATTAGCGCCAAAACAACGAAAGTTACTTAAGCGATATGCTACGAAATTGCGTTTCATCTCCAATCCTAAAGTCACCCTTCAAGGAAAGAGGAAAACTCTAACACAAAAGGGCGGTTTCCTTTCAGCAATACTTCCAATGATAGCTCCTGCCGTGGGCAACCTATTGGGTAATATCTTTGGCTCTAAGCGTTAATTATGCAAATGTTGAATCTCAAAGTAATGAAATGGATTTCAGACTTCAATGTGATAAAGTTCTGACTGTATCAGGTCCATCTCATGCAGGTAAAACTGTTTTCACGCTGAATTTATTGGATAAAAGAAGGGAGTTGTTTAAGGAACCTATCAATCGAGTGATTTGGTGTTATGGAATTTATCAACCGTCGCTGTTTCAGGAATTGCAAAGTCGCAACTTTATTCGACATGAAGGAATTATTCCAGTGGATAAACTTCAGTCTAATGATGTTGTTGTATTGGATGATTTATTAAAAGAAAGTAAGAATTCAAAAGATGTTACAGATATGTTCACTCGCGCAGCACATCATAAAAGGTGCTTTATCATCTATATCACACAAAATTTGTTTCCTGATGGAAAAGAAGCTCGTACACGAAACCTGAATACACACTATTATGCTATTTTCAAGAATCCGCGAGATAAAAGTCAATTTGAAATTTTAGCGCGACAAGTTGCACCCAGAGGATCAAAAGCCTTAATTGAAATTTTTCAAGCAGCTACTGAAAGACCATACGGTTACTTATTCATTGACTTTACGCAAGAGTGTCCGGAAGAATTTAGATTTCGAAGTGATATTTTGAAAACTCCCATGATTATCTACAAACTATGAGTTCTTATTCTCGCATGATTGTTATTCCTCAAGATGAATATGTACAATTGACTGCCATGCAGCAAGTAAAGCAACCTCTTGCAAATCAAATGTATAGGAAAGAAATAGATTATCAGCAAAATGTTCACATCAAAGATCCACATCGTGCTGTATTATTACAATCGGAAACTGTTGAGCAATTGAAAAACTTGAAGAATAAGATGCGTGACTCTGTATCGACTGCTACACCTTTAGCATCTCGCGCACATGCCATATCTCTTTTCAACAGTATTGAACCCCATCTCAATGTAAATGATAGAGGAGAAATCATTACAGATGAAAATAAAGTGATTGATGCTTCACGTTATGAAGACTTGATTCAGTATACGACACGTAGAAAGCGCCGTCAGGGCTATGTTCCACCTGGTTGGACATACTTTCTTAAACTATTGAAAAAGCATAATGTACCAAAATTTGCTTTGAATAATGAGACATTGAAGGAACTTGATTCAACAGTGGCTACTGCTCCAATGCTTCAGACGATGAAAATGCCAACAAATTGGTTTAAGACGTCACCTTCTACATCCCCTCCCACACTCACTAAGCAAACAAGAGGAAGAACTCGACGTAGATCTACATCACCACTAAAACTAGTAAAAGGAAAACGTAAAACAGCTCCTCCTAGGAAATACATGTTCTCAGACTATTAATATGAAGCAGATGTGTTGCTTGCCATGTAATGAGCCGCCAGAGGTGAATGTCGTTGTCACTTGCACTTGCTGCGCCAGCTCTCACAATGAAACCCCTAAGCAATGTGAACACGATCGCAAAACCGCTAAAGCTAAATGCTGCAGTTGTTGTAAATGTAGAAAGGCAAGAAAGCAAAAAGATGAGAAGGAGGAAAAAGAGTCAGTCGTCATCGACTGAACGTTTGAAATCAATCTATTATGATGTAAAACATCCGGCAGGATTTGCATCTATCAAGAAATTATCAAAAGCGAGTGGTCTTCCACAATCACAAGTGAAACGATGGTTAAAGGGTCAGGCTACCTATACACTCCACAAACAAGCGAAAAAGAAGTACCGCACCCGCCATTATATTGTTCATGACATCGATGAACAGTGGCAAGCAGATTTGTGCGATGTCGCCTCCATTTCAAAACATAACTCGGGCAATAATTTTATTTTAACCGTCATTGATATTTTCTCGCGTTATGCGTGGGCTCAACCTTTAAAAACTAAAGAAGGGAAAGGAGTAGCAAAAGCATTCCAAACAATTTTTCGAGAAGGCCGCATTCCAAAAAGAATTCAGAGTGATCAAGGAAAAGAGTTTGAAAATCAGCATGTGAGAAGATTATTTGAGAGGCATGACATTGAGTTGTTTAGTGTAAAGAGTGCTTATAAAGCTGCACTCGTTGAACGTTTTAATCGCACATTAAAAAATCGCTTGTGGCGACATTTTACTGCCAACTTGACAAAAAATTGGACAAAGGTTCTACAAGATACACTCCATGCCTACAATCACTCTATCCATCGTTCTATTGGACTCAGACCAGTAGATGTAAATGCTGACAATGTAGATAAAGTGCGCGAATCATTCCAACGTAAACGCACTCATGTGAAAAGTGATGTGAAAATTGGTGATAAAGTTCGTATCTCAAAAGTGAAAAGTCTTTTTGCTAAAGGGTACCTTCCGAATTGGACAGAGGAGGTATTTACAGTATCAAGGATTAATCAAAAAGACTCTCCAACCACCTACAAGTTGAAAGATTACGATAATGAAGAAATTGAGGGTAGCTTTTACCGCGATGAGATTGAGGTAGTCACTGAAAGTGAAACATATTTGGTAGAGAAAATCATTCGATGTAAAAAACGCCAAGGTGAAGAATGGTGTCTTGTTAAATGGACTGGTTATCCTTCAAGTATGAACTCTTGGATGCGTCGTGCCGACATCTTTCATCTAAGTGATCGACAGTGATTCATGCAAAGTTGTAACTAACAATGTTTAGGGTTTGAGCTATGAATCCAACTGCTTCATTTTATTCACGACCATCCTATGTAAGTGGTGGAGGACAAATTTACATCGGCGCTCGCCGCCAACGTGGAGGTAGCATACTTGGTGCACTGAAATCTGTTGTAGCACCTCTCATATCCAATGTCGGTAGATCTTTAAAACGAAATGTTTTAAGTAATGCCGTTGGATTTGCTGGTGATGTTGCTAGTGATCTTTCCAGAGGTAGAAGTTTTAAGAGCAGTTTGTTGAATCGTGGGAAGGAACGCGGTTTAAAAACATTGAAGCAGACCATTGCTGGTGTTACTCAAGGAAAGAAATCACCTAAACGAATGAGAAAAGGAAGGAGGAAACATCGCGGAGCTGGTAAGGTGCGATCTTCAGTCAAAAGGCATTCACGCAAACGTCGCAGAGGCTCTAATCATTCATCAGGCGCTAAACGACGACGCTGCTATAACTTCTAATCATGGAGTGTAAAACTTCCGGTTTTTGTTTGTTTGATCAACAAGCCATACAGACAGATATTCTTAGTTCAAGTATTGTAGATTATCATCCTCGAACAGCTGAGAATGCTGGCCCCATTGAATTTGTTATTCCTGGTGGTAGTGATGACTACATAGATTTGAGTTATGCGATGCTTGATTTGAGGTTTAGAATTCAGCAAGCAGATGGGACTGCTATTGACGATACACATAAAGTTGGACTGAACAATTTACCATTGACTACATTACTTCGCGATGTTTCTCTAACGATTGGAGAGCAGCAGGTGGAAGGTGGTCAAAGCGATTATCCCTATAAATCATATTTCAATCATGTATCACAGTTTCATCCAGCAGCACAAAAAAGTCATATGGAAGCCATGGGATGGTACAGAGATGAAGCAGGAAAATTTGATGTTGAAACAAACAGTGGCTTTGTAAAGCGATCTGCTATGATTAAAGATAGTAAAGTATGTCAGCTATATGGTCCGCTGAATTTAGACTTCTTTAGACAGTCAAAGTTTTTACTCTGTAATACCAGCATGCGACTCAAGCTGACATTGAATAAGCCTGAATTTGCGCTGAATGCATTTGCTAAAGTTGACAATTTTAGAATTCATGTGGAAGATATTGCACTTTACATTCGTCGAGTAGTACCGAATCCAAGTGTCATTAGAGGACATGCTGAAGGTCTTAACCGCCAAAATGCCATTTACCCCGTTCAGCATACAAAGCTTCTCACCTTTACAATTCCTAAAGATCAAAAGAGTTTCATGAAAGATGGCCTCTTTCCATCGGAAGCACCGAAGCTCCTCATGGTGGCAATGGTTGAAAATGATGCATTTAATGGTAATATAAAGAAGAATCCTTTCAATTTTAAACACAATCAGTTAAGTGAAATTGCTTTACGTGTAAATGGTGTGAGTCATCCTGGTCCACCCTACAAACCAGATTTTGCTGCGGATCAATTTATGCGCAGTTATGTTGATTTTATGGATGTCTTTGGCTTTTACAATACGGATGACACCAACGGACTTACTATGAAAGAGTTTAAGAGTGGATATACTATTTATGCATTTGATTTGACTGCTGACAGCGATATTAGTGCACCCTATCGTCAAGCGAACGTGCCTCATAATATTCGTTTGGATTTGACGTTCAAAAAAACACTACCTGAGACGATCAATGTATTAATTTATGCAGTCTTCGATTCAAATATTGAAATTACAAAGTATCGTGACGTCATTCTTCAGTATAATCGTTAATGAGTTGGTTGACTGCTGACGATATTAAGACTAAAGTGCAGCGTAATGCAGACGAAGCGACGTTGAAAGCTTTCGATAATGTCTATTCACTCGATACCTTACCACCTGCAGTAAATCACTATCCCATCTTTATTGTGCTAAACACTCATTCGCAGAATTTAGGCGGTGAGCATTGGAAAGCGATCTTTATTGGAGAAGACCGACGTGGTGAACTATTTGACTCTCTTGCTCAACCTCCAAATATACCAACACAGCAGTGGTTGAGAAAACATACGCGTCAATATCAGCGAAATGAACGCATACTACAACATCCACTTTTATCAACGTGTGGTGCTTTTGTACTGTACTTCATCTTAAAACGTTTACATGTATCTCGATTTGTATCTGTTATTCAAAACTTTTCATGTAATCCATCCTCTAATGAAAAAATGATTTGTAAGTTCTATCATGATTTGAAATAAAAACATCATGTTGGAAAAATTGTTTTTTATTTTACAATCCGCTGGGTGCGTACATACTCAATGAGATAGTCTAGGATCACATTTGCTTGTACATGAGATTTTAGTCCAGTAATGATCACTTTACTATTATGAAAGATTGCCACATGCACAGGTAACCAACAACTAATGAGAGCTGCAGGAAAAAGTTCGGGTTCATAACACAAATTGTAACTGCTGGTACGAATCTTCAAAAATGATAGACTGTCACTCAATTGAGTAGAGATCACCATATTGTCCACAGTCAGATTCGACATCACACACCTCTCCCTCTTCCATATCCGACGTAGTAGTCTTTGTAGCTCTAAGCGCATTGACTGCGCCGATGAATGAGAAAGGGCGCCGAGAATCTGTACAGTCCCATTTGGGAAGAGTTGAAGATTCCGTGAATTGTTCATCTTCACCACTAACATTTGAGGTCGGCCCGGGTAATACTTGCTGTTTGGAAGGTGTTGGTGTAATGTTGTGAGATCGATTTTGGTGTAGAGTCTGAAGCGACGGAGAATGTTGACGATGGTGTAGCGATGACGCTTCATGATGAAAGAATGAGTAAATTGAGCGATGTACCTTCCTTTTATACTTTTCCCAACTATCTTGATGAAATGTGAAGTTAGTATGAAGTTGGGAATGATAGAGTTGAATTCGCCGATTGTTGACGCGCAACCAGATGCGATTTCCAATACGTGAATGTCTTTTCATATAGAAGTATTTCAAATCCTTCATGATATGATGTAGAGATTGAAAATGACGATAAGATAAAGCAAACTCTCTTCTCACATTTCCAGTTGAATCTTTGAAATAGGCGTTTCGATCATGATCCGTTTCAATACGTTGTAGGGAATCTAATTTCCAACTCATGGTGCGTGGTAGTCATGTCTGATTAAGATTTGCATAGTAAGGCGATGAACTCACGACGAATAAATGTCATGATGGAGCGATGTATGTATCTTCTATACTTCTCTCAATTGTATTTGCGAAATGAGAAACAGTTTGTGGAATGAGAATGGCAGATTTGAATTTCATTGTTGCAACGTTGAAGCCAAACTTGATCACCCAAGGAGATGAATCTTAATGTTTCAAAATATTCCAAATCCCTCATGATATCATTGAGGTTGACAATTGTCGCCATGTTAATGTAATACCTCTTGATGTATGACCATGAGAATTTTTGAAGTGTACGTTTCCATCACGATCAACTCTGATATATTGTAGAGAGTCCAAAATCCAAGTCTTCATGATGTTATGCAAAGCCGCTGATCAGCAATATAAAAATGTCGTTTTATCATATTTTGCTTAGCAATGCGGCTACAAAGAGATTTTCTAGTAATCGAGCCGCACTCTTTTCTACTCCCATTGATCATGCACAACAGCTAAATGGAAATTGGGAAGTGGGTGTCACTCAACTTGTTTATAGCAACTGTGTCTATACTTTTGATCATGAGGTGATGACTATTAATATGAGACGTACAGCTGCTTACCAATGTGAAAAGGGCTGCCGAGTATACATTCCACAGTGGCCAAAGAAAGATCTCTTATCATGTAAAAAGTTTATATATGATTTCTTGAATAAAGCGTGTAAACATATTGTCCAATTTACTCCGCACAATGATGATTATACTTATGTACATCATGTAGTTGAGAAAGATTGGATTGTTGGTTTAAGTCCAAGTTTAAGAAATGATTTAGGTTACCTCGCTAGCGCCTTAACAAGCTATGATAATTTTAACCTTAATTACCACATAAGTGGTCATAAACAGTTAATATATCGAGAGGAAGCTTATTATGTAGATCTTATTCCAAGAAATGAGAAGACGTTGGTAAAGAAGATTGTGATTAAGCCAAGAAAGACAAACATGACTCCTGAAACATTATTGAAGAAATTTAATTATCTCCTTCGAGTTGATGGTAAACAAGTGGCAACATTGACTTATATCAAATCATCTAATCATATTGCAATAAGTAAATTAAATGATGAAGATCTAGTATTAGTTTGTTCAAAAGATTTTCATCAGTTCTTGCGACATCGTTCTGCAGCTGTTCATGGAAAATCTGATATGCAACATTTACCATGTGAAAGGTCAAATCAATTTGATACAGAGTGGACCGTATCTTTATACAGAAAGTGTGTAGAGCCTTTAGGTGGTATCTTACATGAAACAAGAGTGTTGATGCCTCGCATTATTACTTCGGTTAAATTGGTTGTAGATTATTTAAATGAAGTGATTAATGAGCAACATATTTCATTTTCTGAAAAAGAAGGTGTTTTGTCTCTCACTATAAGTGGAAAAGGTATTGAACTAATTATGGATAAAACTCTAATGGACATTTTGGGTTTTGACCAAAATATCTTTAAAAGTGGTACTGTAACCAAAGCTAGCGCAGACATGTCGCTATCGCGTCGTATTAACTATTTTCAGATATATTCCAATATTGGTGAAGATGTACGTGTGGGAGACGTTGAAGCTCCATTGCTAGCAATGATACCATACCAGCCAAAAAGCTGCAGTATTTTATCTGAGCATACTTTCAAGAAAGTGCATTATACAAAGCTGAAATCAAACTACATCCCACAAATTGATATTGCCATTTATGACGATGCTGGTGCGTTGATTCCTTTTCATAAAGATGCTGTGACAAGTATCACACTCCATTTCCGAATGAAGAGTTAATGCAAAAGTATGCTAATATATTTTTCCAATGTGAATAATATGGAAAGTGAAAATAAGGACTCGTTTCTAATCTACTTACCCAGTAATGCTTCTATGAATAAATTTCCCAAAAATAAACCATCAGACTATCGAGTAGAATTAAATCGCCCACTACATTTAGAAGGTGAATGGGAGGTTGGCGTTTCTAGTATTTGCTATGATAGCAATATTCAGAATGTGAATGATTTGGAAGAAATGATATTGACTCCTCGCATCCATGATGGAATAACGATGAATAATGCATTCCAGTTCCCATACAATTTAACATCAGATGGAAAGTGGAACTATGAATGGATTCAGATAAAATCAGATTCTTATGAACCATTTGGGAATGAGAAAATTATTAAGGCATTCAATAGTGGTAATACTTCCATCATGAAGAATAAAACTCAGAAAGCTTATGAGTTTACTATCTATCATTGGAGTGGGAGACAGTTCCTCCGCTTTCATTCTTTTACTAAAGGTCTTACACTGAGGTTGGATAATGAATTCTATCCGCATCTCGGTTTTGGCCATGGACTACGTCTAACGTCAATTGCTACTGCAAATGTTAAAAAAGTTTATTCAAATCGAATCAACAAATTTCATTATAGATTTAAAATATTTGATGAAGATGTTGTAGAATGTGAAGAACGCATCATTTTAAAAAAGCGTGGTGTTCAACCTTTATCACTTATTGAGTTAGTAAAACGATGGAATGAGACTGTGGGCAAGAAGTATGGAGAGAAAATTATGGCGGACAAAAATAAGTTGGTTATTCAGAAATATAATGACAAACTTACAGTTTATTTCTCTCCAACCTTGCGTCATTTTGTAAGACGTTATACACCTATTATTGGAAGCGGTGTGGTGTATGCTTCTCATGAATATCACACTAAAGCTGATTCAGTTAATGATGAATGGTGGGTGGACATCTATGGCGATCGCATCAAGAAAATTTACCAGTCTTATGAAGAATCTAAAGTTGCCATCGATATAATGCCGCGTCTATATCATACAGTTGAAAGCTTCATTCATGTAGTAAATCCTTATATACAACAGAAGTTGAAGCATGTGATGAAAAGTAAATATGATGTAAAGACACACCACATTTCGTTTTCAATTGAAAATCAACGCGTTGTTCTGAAACTGGGTGATGGCATTCAACGTCAATTGAGTAAAAATTTGAAAAAACTCTGGTTTTTCAAGGCTACAAACAGTGTTTACTGCTGCGCATACGATTGGTATAGAAACACCAATGACACTTGATAAACATGAACAGCACCTTTACATTCAAAGTGATTTGATTCTACCTATTTCTGTTGGTGAGAAAAAAGAATACATTTTACGTGATTTCATTCATGATAAAGACGCTTCATATGGAATAGTCGAGAAGATGTTTGAATCTATTTTCTATCATCCCGTCATCAAACAAATGATACCCTCTATTGCTATCAAAATTACCAATGGTTTACAAGAGTGCATCCATGTGAAAGATACTAAATCCCTCATAACGTTAGTGTTTCGGAAAACAAAGTGAAGTCTTTATACAACATTTATTGAAATATGTACATGAATGTGAAGCAATAGACTTTATACAACATCCACTGAAAATATATACATGAGCGCACTTCAATAAACATTGCTATATACAAAAAGTCTTTTTACTTCGTGAAGGGTGGAAATATACAGGGATAGGAAAAATGTCTTTCAGTGGAAAAGTCATCACATGGGGAATGTACAGATGTGGACACATATTCACAAGGAAAAAACAATCTCATGCGATACATAAAACAACAATGTTTATCTACAGAAATCAACATCAAAATACTAAGTTAAGGATGATTATGCTAAGACGTCTCCTGATTGTGGTAGTGTGGGTTTAATTCTTTTGGGTGGTGGTATGCCTGTATCAGGATGTCCATGTGGAAGAGATATGTTATGTCCTATCCAACACCTCTTATCCTCCCATGCTAAAAGCGCCCGTTTCTTAAAAGTATAAGTTTTGATCTCATGCGACTTAGATTTTAAGATTGTCATATTGACAAACGTTATATTTTTATTTCTATAGGCTCCCTTGAAATTCTTATGTTTCATGTTTTGCACAATGGATTTTGATATGCCTTTAGCGCGCTTAATGCTATCATCACTATCCTTTAATTTCATAGAATACATTTTAGGGCGGAGGAGAATCATTTCAGCTATCTCCTTCCCTGCTGTTTCATCCTTAAAACAACCAAGTTTGGCCTTATTTTTGATGGAGTATAGTGGATGATCAGCAGGATAATTTGATGTATCAAAATATCTTTCTAAAGATTTTCCTACTTCATTAAAATTTAAATCTTTTTGAGTGGCAATACCTAAAAAGAAACTATCTGTGTCACCACCCAACAAACGAACCTCTTTTACGAGAGGACACGGTTTTAGTATTTTATAGAAGAGTTGATACATTTCAAGCTTGGAGTAATCTAGAACAGCTTGAACGAAGGCCATCTCCTGGCTAACCTCTAAGTCTGACGCCTTAGCTGATATCAGCAATGAAATTTTCTAAGTCGGTTTCTTACAGAAACTCGGGATTTGGAATGTCCGAAGCTATCATCGGAGCTCAGAGAGACGACCTACCTCTGACAATCGCTCTCGTCTTAATGACAAGTCTCTCTCGGTTCCCAGCTTATATAGTGTGTGGCGATCAGCTGATGACGTAATACCCATAATCCAAACACTGAAAACCCGTCTATCATCGATTCTGGAGGTCCGATTGAGCTGGAAATATACCATATCCATGCAGAATTTCACGCTGAATCCAAATCTGGCCTCCGTTTTCTCATCCGATGCTTCGTTTTGGCTCCACAGTAGGCAGCCATCGCAAAAATTCTAACTCAATCGTTTTTTCGAAAAATGTTGAAAATTTTTCTCTCCGATTGACTTCAAAATCTCCGATTGACTTGAAACTCACCATACAGATAGAGAATTTCACGCTGATTCCAAATCTGAAATCCGTTTTCCAATCCGATGCTTCGTTTTGGCGCTACAGCCCAAAACGTCCCAAATTCTAACTCTGTCGTTTTTCGCCAATGTCCCAAAATCTTAAATGGCGTCTCCCATCTAAACGAAGACAGATAGGAACAAGCCGATTATTTCAGTGAATTTGTCTCACTCTTAGCTTTCAAACGAGCTATGGCACAACAAAATCCGTCCACTGGAAGCCAAAATCGAAGCGAGCTCTCCCGGGGGGGTAGGGGGGTAGGGGTAGGGTGGGAAAAACTTGTCGACCTAACTTTTGACGAGAAAGACGATGGTAGCACTGGCACATCGAAATTCGACACTTTGGAAAAAATTTTTCATTTTTACCGTACACAGTCACTCTGACACTTAGGATTTTTTCAACCTTTCCTAAAATCTTGTAACCGCTCTAACTTTTGAACGGCTGATCGGATTGACTCGCGCCAAAAAATGTCACAGGTTAGTTTTTCATCCTCTTTCGAATGCAACCCGAACGAACAAAATCCGTCCACTAGAAGCCGAGATAGCAGCTAGCTCTCCCGGGGGGGGGGTAGGGTGGGAAAAACTTGTCGACCTAACTTTTGACGAGGAAGACGATGGTAGCACTGGCGCATCGAATTTCGACACTTTGGATTTCCTCCCACCCTACCCCCCCCGGGGTGGAAAAACTTGTTGAGACCATTTTTGACGAGGAAGACGATGGACACCACGTCCACCAGGCCGACGCACCACGTCCACCAGGCCGGCACACCACGTCCACCAGGACGGCACCCAAGCCCACCCGGGCGGCACAACACCCCAGGACAGGGAGGAGGAAGAGAGGGGGGTAGGGGTAGGGGTAGGGGGGGTAGGGTGGGAAACGGCCGCCATCTTGCGCTATCTGGTGTTTGTCACTTGCTTACTACTGATGTCGTAAGAATAGGACGACAACTCAAAACGCCAACGTTGAATCTTGTCATTTTTGATCTTGCCTCTTGCATTTGAGTTAAATACAAAAGACAGGGAACGCTGATCCGTAATCAGTCTAAAAGAGCGTCCGGTGAGAAAGTGACGCCACTTTCTAACACACTCAATGATTGCGCATGCCTCTTTCTCAACTATGTGCTGACCCTTTTCGGCGCTGTTTAGCACTCGGGAGAAAAAGGCGACAGGGCGTCCTTCCTGAAGAAGGGTCCCTCCCAGTGCAGAGTCAGAGGCGTCTCCCTAGATGCCCGTTTTTGGATAAAACATGCATGATGCATGTATCACGGATAAATCCTATCAAGAAATTTCATTCCTTATTAAATAAAATGGTCTTTTTTGGTGTAGATATAACTATATTAATAATATTTAGCATTGTAAAGAGTGGGAAATGTATATAAAAATTACTCTGAATAGTAATTTGGAATTGTACATGGTAAAAACATCGATGATCCATGAACGTGGATAAAATACATAATTAAAAGAGCGTTTCCTGTAGAGAAGAATTGTCCATTTGAGTTAGATACCGACTTTACTAATAATATTGATGCTGTAAGAAGTAACAAATGCATTTAAATTACTCAAAGAATCGCTCATGGATAAAACATCGATGATCCATGGATATCGACATATGAAACATGTATAGGGCCTATACGACATATGAAATATGCATGTCTACCATTATTTCGAGTGTTTTATATATGCCCTTTATATTTGATGAAATGGTGTGCATAAAAAAGATATTCAGGTGACTTCATCACTTCTCTCTCTTTCTCACTCACTCACTCGTTCCTCTTTTCTTCTTCTTCTTCTACTCATTTTTCATCATCTTTCACATTCACTACATGTACACTGTAGCTGCAATAGCAACAACATTAGTCAATGCTGACGAACAGGTCAACAATATTAGGCCTACACTTGACATATATTTTCAATATTAAGCAATTCTATCGGCACACACTTTTCTTCTCAAATTGAAGCATTTATTGAAGTTTCTAAGTTCCACACCGTGCCCACCAGCAAGTCGACTTTGATCAGTTTGCTCGTGTGTTCGCTAAATTACTTAGCTAGTAATTTGCAAAACTTATGATATTAAATCAGCATGTAACTGAAGCAAACAATTGCATAAGTGTCTCGCTCAGTCTGCGTAATCGTATCTCGCTTCTATAACTTTCCGTCACTATATTAAGGAAATTCGCCACGCGCACGCAGCTGAGGAAGTTCGGTCACATTGTTGGCAGCCTGGTCGTGGCCGCATTCGTGAGCCATGAGAGGTCGATAATATTCTTTCGCTGGGAACTGTTGATACCTGTGACTCAGCGTCCCTGCTTAATAATTATTGTCCACCCATCACGTGGGACCACAGAATTAAATATTTTGTTTATCTGCTTCGGTTGCTAGAAGTGTGATTAATACGAAATGGACGGCACATTGAGGAACCTATTAGGTGCGCAAAAAGGAATTCCTAATACCTTACAGAGATAGGAAAAAAAGTCGTGCGTCGCTTGCGGATTAATGTGAGTTCCAGCGAAGTGCTTCGATTAAAATTCCTTCAGATTCGAAGAATTCAGATCATTGCCCACAAGTTTTCTCCATAATGTTGACCCTTCCGATCATTATTAAAGAAAGTAGCAGGCGTACGAAAATTAGTTCACTTGATGATTTCACATCGTCTCCTCGGCATTGCTCACTGTATAGTGCATACATTGAATCGAAGCCAGGCATCGATGTGTGTTTTGGTGTGTGCGACGTGATATCACAGCATGGACGCATCTCTCACTGGCTCTGTTTTCCTTTGCTGACAGCTTATTGTTTGCCATTTCCAATAGCAAGCGATACACGAATTTTCCATTCGAGAAGGAGCAAGTTGTCTAATTCTGTGCCATTTCCATATAAGGTTACGTATAACTCTCCTTTCTAGGAAACCGAAGCGCCGCGCGCGCAGATGAATCTAATTCTGTGCGTGGGAAAGAAAGCTGCGCAAAGCGCAGTAGCTTGTGCGCTCTTCGGTCTCGTGCTCTTCGAACCCGTGTTAACTGCTTAATATTACAAAAGTCAGCGCATCAAGTTCTACTTACACACCTTTATTTATTCATCGTCGGATCGTCTACGTTTTTTCATTATCTTACTTAGTTTTCATGCACAACATGGAGCACAATTCGAAAATGAACACTCGCAGGTAGTCAGTGAGTTCTTCCACTCAATGAAGCCATCAAGTTCCCTTGATTTGTGCATCAGAATTAAAAATTCATCTCTTGGATCAAACCGCAGAAAAAGGGTAAGCTTCTAATTGTTTCCAAATTTATTTTGTCAACTTACAGCATTTAACTGCAAGTCTAGGTACATGTATTTGGAAATCCCGAAAACAAAATCAAAGGAAAGATTTGGTCATATGATACAATCGATAAATCAAAAGTTGGTTTATTGACCATGAACACGTAGAGACATTTCTATGACTATACTGCTATCTCCTCTATTAATTTTGCAAATACTAGATACTGCAATACTTTGAAAGCTACTAGCGTCATACTTAATTTAATTTACTGGCAACAACAAAATATCTCAATTCCTCTCGCTTCCTCTTAGCAGCACATTTTGGGAATCCTTTATTTATACATAAATATCATAGCTATCAAGAACTCCTAAAATGTGCTAAGAGGAATTCTTAGCATATTGAATTCAAAGTGAATAAGTCTTGGGCATGTGACATCATTTGTGTGATGGAAAACCCAAGACCTATTCACTTTGAATTCAACATGAGAATGTGCATGCATATCAGTTTTCACGACGACGTTTCTCGTTGAAAAATCGATCAAAGGTTGATTCTGTCGTGAAAAGAATCATAATCAAATGGTAATATATTGAAATGGTAATACACTGCTTTTAAATTCGTAATTTCTGATTGCTTTGAAAATAGCACAAAAATCTGGGCATGTTGAGACAAAATAGTTGCATGCTAGAAACTATGAGCATGAAATAACTTAAATTAACGCATTAAAACCATTTCAATTTAGCACTTCAATAGTAGGCTATACTTCTGCTATGGCATCAATATTTGGATGACAAATAATTTAAAAAAAATTGAAACAATTGAACATGGTATAAGGCATAAAAAATCTATTCCAGGACTACAAAAAGTTTAGATGGAGAATATTTTTATCAATGCGGACAAACTATTGAGCTATTCGATATCTGCTTAAGTTATACAATTTAATCTTGTTTCTGAAAAATGGATTCATCAAGGAAGCTTGTTTAAATAGGTCACTATTTCCATTTCATAAATATTGAACTGAAAACCTGTAGCTAACGCCAATGATATTCAATTAATTTTTTCAGAATCGCTACATTTTAGAAAATGATATCAATTTGATATTTCGAGTAGTTTAAGAAAAATGATCAAGCACACAAAAGGCATAGATGCTACACGACGGACTGCACACTGTAATAATTAGATCAGTTATGCGTTGCAGTCCAACAATAGGTTTAGTTTTGCAAAATCAATTATTTTTCATGCCTTACGATTAATATAAAACAATCGAAGTACAAACTCATTGCCACTCTTTTATATCAATTTGTGTTTACTTATTACAAATTATGCATCGCACTTTTCATATCATCGTAGGCCTAGTTATTATGGTCACATGTTAGTTGTAGGCCCGCATGTCACCATGAATACCTGAAGAGATGCTGTCATATAAACGGTAGACAAGATGACATTATGTGTGTGTTTGCAGATTGTGATTTTAACAAAATGAAATTACATGTACGGTGTTAATATTATAGAAAATTCAAGCATTCCTGACTATCTTCATCTCACGAACGATTGACAGGCGGTCGGCAATAGGCTATACTCCGTTTTTATTTGCAGATTGCATTTTTGTAAAAACAGTTACCGGTACTTGAATATCAAAATAAAATTATTAATAGATACTACAAACATTGATTAAAAAATAATTCATAAATTGTTAATGATCACAATTCAACCACTCCTGAATATCTTCATTTGCTATCAAAATTCCTAAGAATAATATCGCTTGCCACATTGTCAGAGATGAAATGAGTCAAAAGCAGTTTTCTTAATAGTCTTTACTACAACACCTAAAATTACTATAAATGATTTCTCTTCTAAACTTTAGTTGGCCTACCTATAGAATGTTAATTAAGATTAGTTAAGTATGATAATTCTAGCTGCTCTGCACATCAGCACAAAATTTGTCTTCTTTTTACAGGTGCTTATTGCTGAGGCTGCACAAACTCGTCGTATCTGTGCATCAATGACTCAATACCTGACCTACGCTCGGCTGTTTTTTCGTCTTGTCTTGTGAGCTAATTAACCCCGAAATACTGGAATTATTATTTACCCATAAATCTCTCATATATTCGCAACGTCCCACCGATCATCAGATTCGGACAAACGTCTTGTGGTCCAACTGAAGATGTTTGTTTCAGTGACCTCGTATCATCGCTTCAAACTTCATAGTACTAGTGATTGTTTCTCCGTTGAACTGTAAATTTTTCGTGACATCACCTCTATTCTTAAAAATGTGATGATGACGTCGCGACGGTGTTCGACTCGAAATGACAGTGTTTCAGATGACGTGAAATACGCATTCGGACTGTGGGCATGTTTTCTGGTTGGAAGGATTTTCAAATGAAGGATGATCAAATCCGGAAAGAGAAATTTTCTTTATGTTGATAACAGTGATTTTCATCAAAATTATTTGTATCTGATCGTTCGATGTGTGCTACTATATGAACGTCATCCTATACGGTGGTAAAACTTTGTGCATTTTCTAAATACGTATGGAAAATTTTATTTCTGAAGGATATCCATTCCTTCTGCTGTTTACTTGGGAGAGCAGGGCTCAGTTTTTGTAATCTCTATGAATGCTATCGCACAAAGGATAATTTTAGCAAGAATAATTATTTTACCAAATGTAGGTCTAACAAATATTTTCTTACACGATTACTGTTGTGCGGAAAATCAATCATGCTTGAAATTTGAATTAAGAACAAAAGAATACACTTCAATCTACAGCGTTATATTCGGTATAGCTCAAAGGGAAGAAGCGTACCGTGCCATAACATATTTGCTCCAGAAGAAAACTCCATAAGCTGAATGAGTGATCAATCGTTTCTTATTATGATTTCAAATATCTTTCAACTAAATTTCTCAATAAACTGTCATGGCACCCTTCCGGTCGACAATGCTGCATCAAGAAAATATATAAAGAATATTTCAGAGTAACATCTTCCGAATAATCGCTTGCACTGCCATTTTAATCGTTTTAAAACATTTCTAGAAAATACACTTCTCTGATAGCTTTTAGAATTATAATTTGTTATTCGATCAGAGTCTTTTTTGAAAAATACCTTATTTTACTAATTACAAATGACATGTAAAAGCTCTTCTTTCTAATTTTTTATTCCATAAATTCATTAGAAATGTTTTTTGAATCGGAGATTGAAAACTGTGTTAGAGACTGATTCATTTGCGTTTCATTAATTCACGTTGTGCATGAATTTTCCTTGTGTCTTCAATACATTGCTATAAACATGATGTTGATTTTATACACGGTTATTTAATTAGCATTTGAATGTCTCTGTGACATGTGCAATTTTATATCGAAGATAATGTATGGCCTTTGCGCCACATCTATGCTGGAGTGACTGGAATTTGCCAGGGATGTAATGAATGTATTTCAATTTGTAAAGTAAGTTCTGCATGTTCGTAAATTTTACAATGTTGTATTCATGCAACATGTAGAATTCATCACTCCACGACAAAAATGTGCTATAAACTTACAATACAGATTGTACAATGATACTAGCATCCCTGGTTAATTTCATCTATTCGATGGTAAAATTATAGATGTCAGATGATTAAATCATTGATATTTCATTGACAAAACATGCATGTCTCATAGATATAACATGCATGTCTCATACATATAACATGGATGTCTCATGGATAAAACATGCATGAAAATCATGCATGGGAATCATGCATGTTTTATCCAAAAACGGGCATCTAGGGCTGTCTCGACAGTAAACAGAAGCTTGTCATCGATCGCCTGCAAAACGGCCTGACCCAGCTCCATTTTTAGAGATTCAATCGCGGACTGAGCGCTTTCCGAAAGGGGGAATCGGAGAACCCCGATCAGAGGGCGGATTTTTTCGGAATACATCGGCATCCACCGTGAGTAGTATGCAAAAAAGCCAACCATTCTCTGGAGAGACTTGGCATCGGTGGGAGCAGCCATGTCAAGTAAAGGACGCAGACGGTCAGGATCAGGGCTGATTTCACCGCCAGAAATTTTGTAGCCCAGGAGAGAAATCTCAGAAAGGCGGTATTTTGATTTCTCTTCATTTAGATTCAAATTCAACTTCTTTGCAGCATCGCGAAATCGCTGTAGATTGCGATCATGCTCCTCGACAGTATACCCGCATATGGTCAAGTCATCGAGATAGGAAAAAGTGGCACTCAGTTCATTGTCCTTAATGAACTGGCTCATGACACGCTGGAAAGCAGCAACGCCATTGGTAAGTTTCGAGGTCCAATCTGTAGTTTTCAAGTAGCCGAGTTCGTATAAGAGGACTCGAAACTCCTCGAATGAATGCATCGCGAACGAAATCATCTGTTTCTCTCTGCGGAGACGTCTTGAAAATTGCAATCCATTGCCAACCGAACAAGGGCGCGTCGAAAAGTGTCCAGATCTTCTTCCGGCTTCTGAGACCTTGTAGACAACACGTGACAAGCATGTATTTCGCTGGGGATTTTCACGTAGGTGGCTGCAAGCAAATCGATCGCAGAATCGTAGTCATCGCACTGCTCGATGATTTCGGAGACATTGACACCAACATGGAGGAAAAGCAGCTCCAACTTGTCGGGGTTTTTGTCCTCGACTATTGATAGGAAATATTTGAAGCCACGGTACCACAGCTTCCACGCCTTGGAACTTTGCGGATCGTTTGGCGAAGTGTTGAAGCGATCAACACGGATTATTTTCTCCATGTTCTTCTGTAGGTTTTCAGCCAATAAAATTGTCGTGCCTAAGCTATGGAGTTGAGTAGAGATCGGAAAACATTCGGTTGATAAGCATAGGCTTTTATTGACTGAAAACAGAACTACGACTGTTGCGACAATTTGAAAAGTGACTACATAAAACAACATAGAGAGTTCATACTAATAGTACTGCTAAACAATCACAATGCACGACATCATGCCGAATTCATCTGACCAGGGCAGACCCAACAAGTTTGCATACTTTCTCTCGTTAAGAACGAACAGAGGCAACACTTTAGTTGTCTGGCCTACTTGCACTGGTGACCGTACATTTCCCTTTAACAGACAGGTTGTGACCATCGTAAGTTCTCAGAATAGCGGATGTTGCAGTGATAACAGGTGATCCGATTGATTCGTATCCATCCAGTCCAACCATAGAGCATGTAGCGCCGGTGTTATAGTTCTCTCTCTCCCTCTGTCTCAGTTTCCTACCGGAAACTAAAACCATGGTTTAATATTCCGATAGGAAAATTAAACCCAACATTTTTAAGCGTGTTTTAGTTTCACACTGGTTTTCCCCTGGTGTTGCGGCTTCTACCCGGTGGTAAAAATTTCATCGGGCCGAAGCATGAAATCTCGTTTCGGCATCGCGGCGTCGATTTCCCATAAAATCGATGTCTTGCCGATGCCCGAGAATTCGTCTCGGCATTGCACCTGATATTCCGCTCTATTTCCGATATCGGATTTTGGCCGATTAATCGCTGCATATGCGGTATCCACCTGTTTTGTCGCTCTATTTCCGATATCGGATTTTGGCCGATTAATCGCTACATATGCGGTATCCACCTGTTTTGTCGCTCTATTTCCGATATCGGATTTTGGCCGATTAATCGCTACATATGCGGTATCCCACCTGTTTTGTCGCTCTATTTCCGATATCGGATTTTGGCCGATTAATCGCTACATATACGGTATCCACCTGTTTTATCGCTCTATATACAATATCGGATTTTGGCCGATTAATCGCTACATGTGCGGTATCCCACCTGCTTTGTCGCTCTATATTCGCTATCGGATTTGAGACGATAAGCCGATTAATTTACAATCTGAATCCCTCGTATAAAAATTATGCCGCTAACTGCACACGCTTTCCCTACTCCTGAACTACAACCTGTGCTAGGCCAATTAACAATTGTTGAAAACGAAGACAGCATTCATTCAATAACATCATATTACAAAAAATGTATGCATGAAATCTAGAAATAGCACACTACACAATCTATGTCAACAATCATCTGGATTTCTATACTAAAACTAAAAATGTTCGGATGACAAGTCCAATGTGATTTTAGGCGAAATTGTTCGATTCAACTTCTCCTACAGAACATCTCGTCCTTCCAGTGCAGGCTCTGCGACTCCTAGCTCGTTGGTGTAGCAGGCAATTGCTTCCACCCGCAATGGCTTTGGCGAGGAGAACTTGTTCGACTCGGACTGTCGCCTCCTCCCTCCGCCGCGGTCAGTTGCATCCTTCAACATTTTCTCGATCACCTCTTCAATCGTCTTCTCATTCCCAATTTTCTCTTCTCTTAGGGAATCTGAAAATAAAGATGCGAGGAATTAGTAGTGTATGGTAATGAGTAACGAATGTTTGTTTCCAGTGGGAAACACAGAAAATGCATTTATCATTTGCTGCTGAGTGATGTCTTCGACGGGCTGGCTGGTGTTACCCGACCCCGTCCCGCGGATAGGGGCGTCTTCGATAGACTACCGCTGCTTTGTATCATAAAAAGAACAATGCTGCATGCGGAAAACTACATGTACTCGTATGTGACAGTAATGAAAGAAACTTTGTGGTCTACTGTACAAATGTTTGTTAATTCGTCGCGGTGACATGAACTTCTAAACAAACATAAACACTAACATTTAATACAGATCAGGAGTGAACAGGACTTAAAAAATTTCACTTATGATTGGGCAACTGACCATCATGTCTACTATTTATCGGAGGTTCAATGCATTCTGAAACAGAAATATTGTTTGAGTTCTATTTTTTTACAACTTGTTTCAGAATGTAAATATCGTAACGAGATTGATCGATCATTTTTCATCAGTTCAAGGCATTGAATATAGAGCATAGGCAATTTCATTTTTTTAACTTATTAAATATTTGAATGAACTTAATCCATATCAAGCCTTGTGACATGAAAAGACGTGCCAAGTTTACAAGTTCCATGAAATGAAAAATCATTAAATAAGATGAAAATTTAAAGATTTCAATACTTAATCTTTGATGAATGCTATCCTCTGCTATGATGCTATGATGAAGACTGACAAAATCAACATTTCGCATACTTTTAATCGTCTGCATGCGGTTCCAGAGTCCATAAGCTATAACTCTATAGATTCTTAGAGCAAACTTAAAAGATTTTACTTATGCTTCGTAAACATCAATAGGAAATTTGAAAATGTATTCGTAAACAATTTAATGCATTCTATTCAAAAATATTGAGCTATTCATTTTTACTATAGATCAGACTATATCTACTATTTACTATGGTCAGGCTAGGAAAAAGAAAATTCCAAATGATTTTATCACACCTCCAGTTAATTGACCAATCTGAAAAATAAAGTGTTGTGATTAAAATAGCCGGCGCTTAGTGCCACTGACAATTCTGTTGGGCTTTGATAAAACATCGCTTCGATGTCCAAGCTTAAATAAGCACTATACCGGCAATAAAACCGAGTTCTTTATGAAGTATTCAGACATTTGGGAGCTCGTGTTTTGGCGGTTGCTGCCTGGGCAAAAAAACACGAGCTGCCTATTTATGAAAACAATTCGGAAAATTGTCCACCTCCTGTAGTTCATAAAATTCAATCCTAAATTTCTGACTATTCAGGTAACGATATTGATAGATCATTTTCATCAGTTCAAAGCATTGAATATAAAACAGAAAAAGATTGGAGTAGCACGACTACTGTCCAATACCACCAGATACATCGATGACTTATGTATCTTCAATTACAAGCGCTTGGACAAAATTATTCCAAGTATCTATCCAGATAGCTTAGAAGCTAACAGATGCGGACTTGATAATAAAGATTATCTTGACGTTAAGCTAAAAGTTACCAGCACTGGCCTTAAGACTGCTGTATATCACAAAGTGGACGACTTCAACTTTCCAGTAACACTTTTGACATCTCCTGAGAATGCCCCACAAAATTGGAGTTAACGTTTTCAGCAGTCAGCTCATATGGTCGCATCTGCTCCTCATTAGAAGATTTCGTCATGAAATCGAAGAAAAGTTTCAGATTACCAAGATCAAGAGGATAAAGCAGCAAGGAATTACTAATATCCGCAGAAAGAGCACTGCATGGACATGACAAGATTTTGAGAAAATTCGGACTTTATGCCGCTAAACAAATTACTGCACGCTTTGATGATGATCGAAACCTTTAAGCAACGAATATATGGCAAGATGCATGATTACAAATCCTTCAACACAACAAATTTATCGACTTTGACATAAACTACCGATTATGACTACATGTATGAAAGATTCCGGATTCCTTGACTCCAGACTTCCGTACACTGTCCTTTTGCCGATTGTGACAAACCTTTCTTGCTTGTAATGCCATAACAGTTTCGATTATAATTTTGTAATTATTTATATATTTATTTTCAATTCAATTATCTTTTATCATGTCATTTTCCTTTATTCTGAATTTTTTCCGCTATTAGTTCATTATCATCGTAATTACTTATTTATTTTCAATTTAATTATTTATTGTGTGATTTTTCTTCAGTCTGAATAGTTACCGCTATTTATAATTAATTTTCTTTCATTTTCATCGTACATTTTATTTACCGTTTCACTAGCATTAACATTTAGAGTCAGTGTCATTGAGTCTGTACATGATGGATGCGCAGGGCACCACTCAAACAAGTCTGAGCGCTCAGGATTTAGGGGCCGAAACGCGAATCCTGGTCGAGTTCCTGCTGATGAACTCATTACTACCAAGTTTAATCATTTTAGGCATCACATTTTTCTTCCGAGTTCTTAGACACGTTTTGCTGAACTTTTGAATGATTCTTAACATCTGTAGAGAACGAACCATGCGTCCTTGTCAGGATTTCATAACTTTATCTTCATCTTAATCTCAAACACGTCTATCTTCTTACTCAATCACAGCAGGGAGACTTAGTCGGCAGGTTGTGCAGTTTGATGACGGATCTGTGCGGTGTCAATTTTCAAATATATGCTATATATTGAATGATAATAATGATATGCTATATATTCATTAAATCATCGAAATTATCAAATTACATTACATACGTGTATATAAATAACATGATTATAACATATTTTAGTTATTATATTGCATATTATAATTATTAGTATATCATCATTACATTATATTTATATCACATCATTATTGTAAATTATGCAATTATATCACTTAAATCTATAATGTACTGTGTTTTTACTTTGCATTGAATTTTCAGACTTTATTATAATTAACAATTAACAAAAAGAATATTACCTGATACTTCTGTTAGTAAATTTGAAATAATATATCGATAGATGCATTTTTTGATATCTCAGAATATTAACTGCACTTTACCTCCCTGCAATTAATTGAATGTTGAATAGGAATGTACGAAAGCAATGTTGAGTTTTTCAAGAATTACAGTATATGATTAAAATTGAAAAACCTGATATGAATGCAATTTATGAATATGACTGAATAATTATATTTATAACATAAATAATAGGCCTACATTTATCATTGATCACATAGGCCATCACAGAATCGAGAGTTTCAAATAATATTTCATTTGCACTTTTTATTATTTTTGAAATAGCCTCTGGCTTTTACAGGAATTAAACAAATGCGAGATTTTTGACGCAACCTGTCGAGATTCTTTAACGAGACTGACAAAGCAGCATTTACAAAAAAATCAAGATTGTTTAAACCTAATATTGGTAGCGAGAATAGACATGAGTAGTAAGCAAGTGACAAACACCAGATAGCGCAAGATGGCGACCGTTTCCCACCCTACCCCCCCTACACCTACCCCTACCCCCCTCCTCCTCCCTGTCCTGGGGTGTTGTGCCATCCGGGTGGGCTTGGGTGCCGGCCTGGTGGACGTGGTGTGCCGGCCTGGTGGACGTGGTGTCCATCGTCTTCCTCGTCAAAAATGGTCTCAACAAGTTTTTCCACCCCGGGGGGGGTAGGGTGGGAGGAAATCCAAAGTGTCGAAATTCGATGCGCCAGTGCTACCATCGTCTTCCTCGTCAGCAGTTAGGTCGACAAGTTTTTCCCACCCTACCCCCCCCCCGGGAGAGCTAGCTGCTATCTCGGCTTCTAGTGGACGGATTTTGTTCGTTCGGGTTGCATTCGAAAGAGGATGAAAAACTAACCTATGACATTTTTTGGCGCGAGTCAATCCGATCAGCCGTTCAAAAGTTAGAGCGGTTACAAGATTTTAGGAAAGGTTGAAAAAATCCTAAGTGTCAGAGTGACTGTGTACGGTAAAAATGAAAATTTTTTTCCAAAGTGTCGAAATTCGATGCGCCAGTACTACCATCGTCTTCCTCGTCAAAAGTTAGGTCGACAAGTTTTTCCCACCCTACCCCCCCCTCGGGAGAGCTAGCTTCGATTTTGGCTTCCAGTGGACGGATTTAGTCGTGCCATAGCTCGTTTGAAAGCTAAGAGTGAGACAAATTCACTGAAAGAATCGGCTTGTTCCTATCTGTCTTCGTTTAGATGTGAGACGCCATTTAAGATTTTGGGACATTGGCGAAAAACGACAGAGTTAGAATTTGGGACGTTTTGGGCTGTAGCTTCAAAACGAAGCATCGGATTGGAAAACGGATTTCAGATTTGGAATCAGTTTGATGTTATTGTCCAATGAGGATCATCATCCAATGAGAATCAAGCATTTCTATATAAATAGCGAGCCTTCCACAGTGAGAATCATTCCATCGTTGAATCACACGAGTGACGGACGCACATTTTCTCTCTCTCTAGTTCCCTATTCTATTATCCAACTAAAATGGTAAGTCGCTACTTTCCTCCCTCTCCTCCCTTGAACGTAAACTTAATACAATCTTTTTCATTTTCAGGCATCTACTCCATCTGCTACACTAGTAGGACAAAATGGCGGTCAAACGTTACAAGGTTCGCTACGATCAGATCATCTACAACTGAGGCCAGTGGAAGAAACAACCAAGGTACATAATCCTACACCGCTACAGCGTAAATTTAAACAAGTCTTGCGTTATGACGATCATAGCGTAGTACTCCAAACGGGAATGCTCCCTTCCACGGATGTCAAGATAATGCGCAATCAGTATGGGGACTACATACTGATCCCCGTGAGTCCGTACATTCGCCACCAACTTGATATTATTGAGGAGTACGTGACATTAAATATGGACATTCCTACTCCTCTTGCTCAAGAGTGGAAGGCGAGAGATTACAAGGATACTCCCTATAGAAAGATTTGGGATGGTAATCACATTTGCCTACCAGTATCACATTGGTGTACTTACTATAAGAAGGATGGAGATCATTCAATACCCATCAGATGTGATGAGCTCGGAGAAGGTACTTGGGATATCCTTTTCAAAGTGAATGGGCTATATTATGGTCGACACAAGGATAATAAAATAGCCTCTCTCTCCATGCATATGGAATCCATCCTATATATTCCAAAACCACCCAACGTGGATGACATAATTGATCAAATCCTTAACAGCAGTGGTACGAAGCGCAAGTCGGAGAAGAATGCTGCATCAAAACGCAAATCAAAGAAGGAGAATTACTAGTCCTTTCCTAACTCTACCCTATGACAATTCGCTTATGTGCTTTGAGTGTCGTAGACGTGGTCTTATTAGATACATTTTACTTCTTCGTTGCCATCATATCATTTGCGTATTTTGTCGTGAAAAGCATCGATGTAATTCTTCATTTTGTAATATGTTATAGATCGTTTCCTTAGATGTGTAAATTTCCGTTTTAGGCTTCTATCATCATTTTTATGGATTGTGAGGGTGAACCTGTACAGGAGCTCAGTGCAATTGCTATGAACAATTGGACATATCAGATTGTCAGTGTCTATCATCAACATGCCAACTGCAATCCCAATGTTGATCAATGGGCGAGAAAACACATTCATGGACTTAATCTGAAATATTTGCAGGACTTTGGCTTTTCCTGTGAGAGTGCTCTTCTTATTGACTTTAAACGATGGTTAGCTACTTTCAATGTTATACGCATCTCTTGTAATAATCCTGGTAAGGAGAGGAAAGTATTTCCCAATCTAATCATTGATGATATTTTGCTCCCGCCTTGGGATAGTAGAGTGAATCAACACTACCATGAAGTGACGAAACGTTTTAAGGATTTGTGTGTTCCTATTTTGTCTGTTCGTTGTAGTAGCTACGTTCATAACCAATGCTTCTTTCCTCCTTACCTCAACACTGCCAAAGTCCTGTATGGTTATCATTGCTCGCTGTATGATAGTTACCAGCTGTATCTATTTTATCTCTTTCAAACCATTGATTTATAATGCATGCTTGTTACCGTTATTCAATAAATGTTACTATGAGAAGAGTTGTTGTTTTCATGCAATGGATGGGTTAGATAAAGGGCGATCATGTCTTTCTCAAACGACTGCGGAACATTACATTTTTATAGGCAAAGTTTAAAAGGAGCTGTTCAAGATTATGTGATAAATTTTCATAAAGATGAGACCGACATCGAAGCAGTGGTCGATGATGCTAGCACTCTATTTCTAGAGTTAATGAATACATTCTCTGATAGCGTTATCATGGCGCGATTAGTTGCGAAAATTAAGTTTAGTCATTTTGGAAAGGAAGAGGTGGAAAGTCGCTCTTTCCATTTTGCTTCTTATTCAATGGAAGTGGTAGATCACCCCGAAGAATTTTTTAAAAGACATATGATAAAAATTGCTGAACGTCTTAACGCATTTAACCATCATGGTAGCAGTCTAGTGATTTAAGCGATTTCAGATATTCACATTCAACTTTCCATAAAGAAAAATTGAAAATGCAGTGGTACTTGATTGTAGCACAACTGGTTTTCGAGCTATGTCTGCTCACTCTCGAAGTATATTCCTTCTGTACATGCGTCTATTATTTAGAAAAGGCTAGCAAATTCATATCTTCAAAAAGACTTGCTATAGACATCAGTAACGGTGAAACTATGTGTTGTGATGTATGTAAGCGAAAGGATGGAAATGAAAAGCGCATCTTCAAGAGATGTATGCATGCTTTTTGTCAACGCTGTTTCATACGTAATTGCATTCAACTTTGCCAATGTAACCACTGTGATATTGCTCATTTCGAGTGTCACTTATGTCGCAATAGTTAGTACCTATGCAAATGTGGTAAAGATAGGTTTTAGCAAAGACTAACACGGAAAATGGCGAAACGTAAAAGTCAAAAGTCTTCAAAGTTTTCTTCAGCCATTCAAGCTCTCCGACGAATGAAAGCAAATCAGCGATACAATGCTATACGACATGCTAACGATAAATTCATTTGTGAAATTATTTCTCATGTGAGGAAGTTGAGGACGAAGAAATTAGCGCCAAAACAACGAAAGTTACTTAAGCGATATGCTACGAAATTGCGTTTCATCTCCAATCCTAAAGTCACCCTTCAAAGAAAGAGGAAAACTCTAACACAAAAGGGCGGTTTCCTTTCAGCAATACTTCCAATGATAGCTCCTGCCGTGGGCAACCTATTGGGTAATATCTTTGGCTCTAAGCGTTAATTATGCAAATGTTGAATCTCAAAGTAATAAAATGGATTTCAGACTTCAATGTGATAAAGTTCTGACTGTATCAGGTCCATCTCATGCAGGTAAAACTGTTTTCACGCTGAATTTATTGGATAAAAGAAGGGAGTTGTTTAAGGAACCTATCAATCGAGTGATTTGGTGTTATGGTATTTATCAACCGTCGCTGTTTCAGGAATTGCAAAGTCGCAACTTTATTCGACATGAAGGAATTATTCCAGTGGATAAACTTCAGTCTAATGATGTTGTTGTATTGGATGATTTATTAAAAGAAAGTAAGAATTCAAAAGATGTTACAGATATGTTCACTCGCGCAGCACATCATAAAAGGTGCTTTATCATCTATATCACACAAAATTTGTTTCCTGATGGAAAAGAAGCTCGTACACGAAACCTGAATACACACTATTATGCTATTTTAAAGAATCCGCGAGATAAAAGTCAATTTGAAATTTTAGCGCGACAAGTTGCACCCAGAGGATCAAAAGCCTTAATTGAAATTTTTCAAGCAGCTACTGAAAGACCATACGGTTACTTATTCATTGACTTTACGCAAGAGTGTCCGGAAGAATTTAGATTTCGAAGTGATATTTTGAAAACTCCCATGATTATCTACAAACTATGAGTTCTTATTCTCGCATGATTGTTATTCCTCAAGATGAATATGTACAATTGACTGCCATGCAGCAAGTAAAGCAACCTCTTGCAAATCAAATGTATAGGAAAGAAATAGATTATCAGCAAAATGTTCACATCAAAGATCCACATCGTGCTGTATTATTACAATCGGAAACTGTTGAGCAATTGAACAACTTGAAGAATAAGATGCGTGACTCTGTATCGACTGCCACACCTTTAGCATCTCGCGCACATGCCATATCTCTTTTCAACAGTATTGAACCCCATCTCAATGTAAATGATAGGGGAGAAATCATTACAGATGAAAATAAAGTGATTGATGCTTCACGTTATGAAGACTTGATTCAGTATGCGACACGTAGAAAGCGCCGTCAGGGCTATGTTCCACCTGGTTGGACATACTTTCTTAAACTATTGAAAAAGCATAATGTACCAAAATTTGCTTTGAATAATGAGACATTGAAAGAACTTGATTCAACAGTGGCTACTGCTCCAATGCTTCAGACGATGAAAATGCCAACAAATTGGTTTAAGACGTCACCTTCTACATCCCCTCCCACACTCACTAAGCAAACAAGAGGAAGAACTCGACGTAGATCTACATCACCACTAAAACTAGTAAAAGGAAAACGTAAAACAGCTCCTCCTAGGAAATACATGTTCTCAGACTATTAATATGAAGCAGATGTGTTGCTTTCCATGTAATGAGCCGCCAGAGGTGAATGTCGTTGTCACTTGCACTTGCTGCGCCAGCTCTCACAATGAAACCCCTAAGCAATGTGAACACGATCGCAAAACCGCTAAAGCTAAATGCTGCAGTTGTTGTAAATGTAGAAAGGCAAGAAAGCAAAAATATGAGAAGGAGGAAAAAGAGTCAGTCGTTATCGACTGAACGTTTGAAATCAATCTATTATGATGTAAAACATCCGGCAGGATTTGCATCTATCAAGAAATTATCAAAAGCGAGTGGTCTTCCACAATCACAAGTGAAACGATGGTTAAAGGGTCAGGCTACCTATACACTCCACAAACAAGCGAAAAAGAAGTACCGCACCCGCCATTATATTGTTCATGACATCGATGAACAGTGGCAAGCAGATTTGTGCGATGTCGCCTCCATTTCAAAACATAACTCGGGTAATAATTTTATTTTAACCGTCATTGATATTTTCTCGCGTTATGCGTGGGCTCAACCTTTAAAAACTAAAGAAGGGAAAGGAGTAGCAAAAGCATTCCAAACAATTTTTCGAGAAGGCCGCATTCCAAAAAGAATTCAGAGTGATCAAGGAAAAGAGTTTGAAAATCAGCATGTGAGAAGATTATTTGAGAGGCATGACATTGAGTTGTTTAGTGTAAAGAGTGCTTATAAAGCTGCACTCGTTGAACGTTTTAATCGCACATTAAAAAATCGCTTGTGGCGACATTTTACTGCCAACTTGACACAAAATTGGACAAAGGTTCTACAAGATACACTCCATGCCTACAATCACTCTATCCATCGTTCTATTGGACTCAGACCAGTAGATGTAAATGCTGACAATGTAGATAAAGTGCGCGAATCATTCCAACGTAAACGCACTCATGTGAAAAGTGATGTGAAAATTGGTGATAAAGTTCGTATCTCAAAAGTGAAAAGTCTTTTTGCTAAAGGGTACCTTCCGAATTGGACAGAGGAGGTATTTACAGTATCAAGGATTAATCAAAAAGACTCTCCAACCACCTACAAGTTGAAAGATTACGATAATGAAGAAATTGAGGGTAGCTTTTACCGCGATGAGATTGAGGTAGTCACTGAAAGTGAAACATATTTGGTAGAGAAAATCATTCGATGTAAAAAACGCCAAGGTGAAGAATGGTGTCTTGTTAAATGGACTGGTTATCCTTCAAGTATGAACTCTTGGATGCGTCGTGCCGACATCTTTCATCTAAGTGATCGACAGTGATTCATGCAAAGTTGTAACTAACAATGTTTAGGGTTTGAGCTATGAATCCAACTGCCTCATTTTATTCACGACCCTCCTATGTAAGTGGTGGAGGACAAATTTACATCGGCGCTCGCCGCCAACGTGGAGGTAGCATACTTGGTGCACTGAAATCTGTTGTAGCACCTCTCATATCCAATGTCGGTAGATCTTTAAAACGAAATGTTTTAAGTAATGCCGTTGGATTTGCTGGTGATGTTGCTAGTGATCTTTCCAGAGGTAGAAGTTTTAAGAGCAGCTTGTTGAATCGTGGGAAGGAACGCGGTTTAAAAACATTGAAGCAGACCTTTGCTGGTGTTACTCAAGGAAAGAAATCACCTAAACGAATGAATAAAGGAAGGAGGAAACATCGCGGAGCTGGTAAGGTGCGATCTTCAGTCAAAAGGCATTCACGCAAACGTCGTAGAGGCTCTAATCATTCATCAGGCGCTAAACGACGACGCTGCTATAACTTCTAATCATGGAGTGTAAAACTTCCGGTTTTTGTTTGTTTGATCAACAAGCCATACAGACAGATATTCTTAGTTCAAGTATTGTAGATTATCATCCTCGAACAGCTGAGAATGCTGGCCCCATTGAATTTGTTATTCCTGGTGGTAGTGATGACTACATAGATTTGAGTTATGCGATGCTTGATTTGAGGTTTAGAATTCAGCAAGCAGATGGAACTGCTATTGACGATACACATAAAGTTGGACTGAACAATTTACCATTGACTACATTACTTCGCGATGTTTCTCTAACGATTGGAGAGCAGCAGGTGGAAGGTGGTCAAAGCGATTATCCCTATAAATCATATTTCAATCATGTATCACAGTTTCATCCAGCAGCACAAAAAAGTCATATGGAAGCCATGGGATGGTACAGAGATGAAGCAGGAAAATTTGATGTTGAAACAAACAGTGGCTTTGTAAAGCGATCTGCTATGATTAAAGATAGTAAAGTATGTCAGCTATATGATCCGCTGAATTTAGACTTCTTTAGACAGTCAAAGTTTTTACTCTGTAATACCAGCATGCGACTCAAGCTGACATTGAATAAGCCTGAATTTGCGCTGAATGCATTTGCTAAAGTTGACAATTTTAGAATTCATGTGGAAGATATTGCACTTTACATTCGTCGAGTAGTACCGAATCCAAGTGTCATTAGAGGACATGCTGAAGGTCTTAACCGCCAAAATGCCATTTACCCCGTTCAGCATACAAAGCTTCTCACCTTTACAATTCCTAAAGATCAAAAGAGTTTCATGAAAGATGGCCTCTTTCCATCGGAAGCACCGAAGCTCCTCATGGTGGCAATGGTTGAAAATGATGCATTTAATGGTAATATAAAGAAGAATCCTTTCAATTTTAAACACAATCAGTTAAGTGAAATTGCTTTACGTGTAAATGGTGTGAGTCATCCTGGTCCACCCTACAAACCAGATTTTGCTGCGGATCAATTTATGCGCAGTTATGTTGATTTTATGGATGTCTTTGGCTTTTACAATACGGATGACACCAACGGACTTACTATGAAAGAGTTTAAGAGTGGATATACTATTTATGCATTTGATTTGACTGCTGACAGCGATATTAGTGCACCCTATCGTCAAGCGAACGTGCCTCATAATATTCGTTTGGATTTGACGTTCAAAAGAACACTACCTGAGACGATCAATGTATTAATTTATGCAGTCTTCGATTCAAATATTGAAATTACGAAGTATCGTGACGTGATTCTTCAGTATAATCGTTAATGAGTTGGTTGACTGCTGACGATATTAAAACTAAAGTGCAGCGTAATGCAGACGAAGCGACGTTGAAAGCTTTCGATAATGTCTATTCACTCGATACCTTACCACCTGCAGTAAATCACTATCCCATCTTTATTGTGCTAAACACTCATTCGCAGAATTTAGGCGGTGAGCATTGGAAAGCGATCTTTATTGGAGAAGACCGACGTGGTGAACTATTTGACTCTCTTGCTCAACCTCCAAATATACCAACACAGCAGTGGTTGAGAAAACATACGCGTCAATATCAGCGAAATGAACGCATACTACAACATCTACTTTCATCAACGTGTGGTGCTTTTGTACTGTACTTCATCTTAAAACGTTTACATGTATCTCGATTTGTATCTGTTATTCAAAACTTTTCATCTAATCCATCCTCTAATGAAAAAATGATTTGTAAGTTCTATCATGATTTGAAATAAAAACATCATGTTGGAAAAATTGTTTTTTATTTTACAATCCGCTGGGTACGTACATACTCGATGAGATAGTCTAGGATCACATTTGCTTGTACATGAGATTTTAGTCCAGTAATGATCACTTTACTATTATGAAAGATTGCCACATGCACAGGTAACCAACAACTAATGAGAGCTGCAGGAAAAAGTTCGGGTTCATAACACAAATTGTAACTGCTGGTACGAATCTTCAAAAATGATACACTTTCACTCAATTGAGTAGAGATCACCATATTGTCCACAGTCAGATTCGACATCACACACCTCTCCCTCTTCCATATCCGACGTAGTAGTCTTTGTAGCTCTAAGCGCATTGACTGCGCCGATGAATGAGAAAGGGCGCCGAGAATCTGTACAGTCCCATTTGGGAAGAGTTGAAGATTCCGTGAATTGTTCATCTTCACCACTAACATTTGAGGTCGGCCCGGGTAATACTTGCTGTTTGGAAGGTGTTGGTGTAATGTTGTGAGATAGATTTTGGTGTAGAGTCTGAAGCGACGGAGAATGTTGACGATGGTGTAGCGATGACGCTTCATGATGAAAGAATGAGTAAATTGAGCGATGTACCTTCCTTTTATACTTTTCCCAACTACCTTGATGAAATGTGAAGTTAGTATGAAGTTGGGAATGATAGAGTTGAATTCGCCGATTGTTGACGCGCAACCAGATGCGATTTCCAATACGTGAATGTCTTTTCATATAGAAGTATTTCAAATCCTTCATGATATGATGTAGAGATTGAAAATGACGATAAGATAAAGCAAACTCTCTTCTCACATTTCCAGTTGAATCTTTGAAATAGGCGTTTCGATCATGATCCGTTTCAATACGTTGTAGGGAATCTAATTTCCAACTCATGGTGCGTGGTAGTCATGTCTGATTAAGATTTGCATAGTAGGGCGATGAACTCACGACGAATAAATGTCATGATGGAGCGATGTATGTATCTTCTATACTTCTCCCAATTGTATTTTCGAAATGAGAAACAGTTTGTGGAATGAGAATGGCAGATTTGAATTTCATTTCTGTAATGTTGAAGCCAAACTTGATCACCCAAGGAGATGAATCTTAATGTTTCAAAATATTCCAAATCCCTCATGATATCATTGAGGTTGACAAATTGTCGCCATGTTAATGTAATACCTCTTGATGTATGACCATGAGAATTTTTGAAGTGTACGTTTCCATCACGATCAACTCTGATATATTGTAGAGAGTCCAAAATCCAAGTCTTCATGATGTTATGCAAAGCCGCTGATCAGCAATATAAAAATGTCGTTTTATCATATTTTGCTTAGCAATGCGGCTACAAAGAGATTTGCTAGTAATCGAGCCGCACTCTTTTCTACTCCCATTGATCATGCACAACAGCTAAATGGAAATTGGGAAGTGGGTGTCACTCAACTTGTTTATAGCAACTGTGTCTATACTTTTGATCATGAGGTGATGACTATTAATATGAGACGTACAGCTGCTTACCAATGTGAAAAGGGGTGCCGAGTATACATTCCACAGTGGCCAAAGAAAGATCTCTTATCATGTAAAAAGTTTATATATGATTTCTTGAATAAAGCGTGTAAACATATTGTCCAATTTACTCCGCACAATGATGATTATACTTATGTACATCATGTAGTTGAGAAAGATTGGATTGTTGGTTTAAGTCCAAGTTTAAGAAATGATTTAGGTTACCTCGCTAGCGCCTTAACAAGCTATGATAATTTTAACCTTAATTACCACATAAGTGGTCATAAACAGTTAATATATCGAGAGGAAGCTTATTATGTAGATCTTATTCCAAGAAATGAGAAGACGTTGGTAAAGAAGATTGTGATTAAGCCAAGAAAGACAAACATGACTCCTGAAACATTATTGAAGAAATTTAATTATCTCCTTCGAGTTGATGGTAAACAAGTGGCAACATTGACTTATATCAAATCATCTAATCATATTGCAATAAGTAAATTAAATGATGAAGATCTAGTATTAGTTTGTTCAAAAGATTTTCATCAGTTCTTGCGACATCGTTCTGCAGCTGTTCATGGAAAATCTGATATGCAACATTTACCATGTGAAAGGTCAAATCAATTTGATACAGAGTGGACCGTATCTTTATACAGAAAGTGTGTAGAGCCTTTAGGTGGTATCTTACATGAAACAAGAGTGTTGATGCCTCGCATTATTACTTCGGTTAAATTGGTTGTAGATTATTTAAATGAAGTGATTAATGAGCAACATATTTCATTTTCTGAAAAAGAAGGTACTTTGTCTCTCACTATAAGTGGAAAAGGTATTGAACTAATTATGGATAAAACTCTAATGGACATTTTGGTTTTTGATCAAAATATCTTTAAAAGTGGTACTGTAACCAAAGCTAGCGCAGACATGTCGCTATCGCGTCGTATTAACTATTTTCAGATATATTCCAATATTGGTGAAGATGTACGTGTGGGAGATGTTGAAGCTCCATTGCTAGTAATGATACCATACCAGCCAAAAAGCTGCAGTATTTTATCTGAGCATACTTTCAAGAAAGTGCATTATACAAAGCTGAAATCAAACTACATCCCACAAATTGATATTGCCATTTATGACGATGCTGGTGCGTTGATTCCTTTTCATAAAGATGCTGTGACAAGTATCACACTCCATTTCCGAATGAAGAGTTAATGCAAAAGTATGCTAATATATTTTTCCAATGTGAATAATATGGAATGTGAAAATAAGGACTCGTTTCTAATCTACTTACCCAGTAATGCTTCTATGAATAAATTTCCCAAAAATAAACCATCAGACTATCGAGTAGAATTAAATCGCCCACTACATTTAGAAGATGAATGGGAGGTTGGCGTTTCTAGTATTTGCTATGATAGCAATATTCAGAATGTGAATGATTTGGAAGAAATGATATTGACTCCTCGCATCCATGATGGAATAACGATGAATAATGCATTCCAGTTCCCATACAATTTAACATCAGATGGAAAGTGGAACTATGAATGGATTCAGATAAAATCAGATTCTTATGAACCATTTGGGAATGAGAAAATTATTAAGGCATTCAACAGTGGTAATACTTCCATCATGAAGAATAAAAATCAGAAAGCTTATGAGTTTACTATCTATCATTGGAGTGGGAGACAGTTCCTCCGCTTTCATTCTTTTACTAAAGGTCTTACACTGAGGTTGGATAATGAATTCTATCCGCATCTCGGTTTTGGCCATGGACTACATCTAACGTCAATTGCTACTGCAAATGTTAAAAAAGTTTATTCAAATCGAATCAACAAATTTCATTATAGATTTAAAATATTTGATGAAGATGTTGTAGAATGTGAAGAACGCATCATTTTGAAAAAGCGTGGTGTTCAACCTTTATCACTTATTGAGTTAGTAAAACGATGGAATGAGACTGTGGATAAGAAGTATGGAGAGAAAATTATGGCGGACAAAAATAAGTTGGTTATTCAGAAATATAATGACAAACTTACAGTTTATTTCTCTCCAACCTTGCGTCATTTTGTAAGACATTATACACCTATTATTAGAAGCGGTGTGGTGTATGCTTCTCATGAATATCACACTAAAGCTGATTCAGTTAATGATGAATGGTGGGTGGACATCTATGGTGATCGCATCAAGAAAATTTACCAGTCTTATGAAGAATCTAAAGTTGCTATCAATATAATGCCGCGTCTATATCATACAGTTGAAAGCTTCATTCATGTAGTAAATCCTTATATACAACAGAAGTTGAAGCATGTGATGAAAAGTAAATATGATGTAAAGACACACCACATTTCGTTTTCAATTGAAAATCAACGCGTTGTTCTGAAACTGGGTGATGACATTCAATGTCAATTGAGTAAAAATTTGAAGAAACTCTTTGGTTTTTCAATGCTACAAACAGTGTTTACTGCTGCGCATACGATTGGTATAGAAACACCAATGACACTTGATAAACATGAACAGCACCTTTACATTCAAAGTGATTTGATTCTACCTATTTCTGTTGGTGAGAAAAAAGAATACATTTTACGTGATTTCATTCATGATAAAGACGCTTCATATGGAATAGTCGAGAAGATGTTTGAATCTATTTTCTATCATCCCGTCATCAAACAAATGATACCCTCTATTGCTATCAAAATTACCAATGGTTTACAAGAGTGCATCCACGTGAAAGATACTAAATCCCTCATAACGTTAGTGTTTCGGAAAACAAAGTGAAGTCTTTATACAACATTTATTGAAATATGTACATGAATGTGAAGCAATAGACTTTATACAACATCCACTGAAAATATATACATGAGCGCACTTCAATAAACATTGCTATATACAAAAAATCTTTTTACTTCGTGAAGGGTGGAAATATACAGGGATAGGAAAAATGTCTTTCAGTGGAAAAGTCATCACATGGGGAATGTACAGATGTGGACACATATTCACAAGGAAAAAACAATCTCATGCGATACATAAAACAACAATGTTTATCTACAGAAATCAACATCAAAATACTAAGTTAAGGATGATTATGCTAAGACGTCTCCTGAATGTGGTAGTGTGGGTTTAATTCTTTTGGGTGGTGGTATGCCTGTATCAGGATGTCCATGTGGAAGAGATATGTTATGTCCTATCCAACACCTCTTATCCTCCCATGCTGAAAGCGCCCGTTTCTTAAAAGTATAAGTTTTGATCTCATGCGACTTAGATTTTAAGATTGTCATATTGACAAACGTCATATTTTTATTTCTATAGGCTCCCTTGAAATTCTTATGTTTCATGTTTTGCACAATGGATTTTGATATGCCTTTAGCGCGCTTAATGCTATCATCACTATCCTTTAATTTCATAGAATACATTTTAGGGCGGAGGAGAATCATTTCAGCTATCTCCTTCCCTGCTGTTTCATCCTTAAAACAACCAAGTTTGGCCTTATTTTTGATGGAGTATAGTGGATGATCAGCAGGATAATTTGATGTATCAAAATATCTTTCTAAAGATTTTCCTACTTCATTAAAATTTAAATCTTTTTGAGTGGCAATACCTAAAAAGAAACTATCTGTGTCACCACCCAACAAACGAACCTCTTTTACGAGAGGACACGGTTTTAGTATTTTATAGAAGAGTTGATACATTTCAAGCTTGGAGTAATCTAGAACAGCTTGACCAATATAGATGGGTTTGCACAACTCAACTTCAGATTTTATCATTTTAATACCTACAAGATCCTCATCGATTATGTCTCTATCGATGAATAGAGGTGATGAGGTCAATTTGTGATAGTTTTGATCATCACTAACTAGTTTGTAGTTTACGCGCTTTCTAACATCCTCCATCGTCTTACCAAATAGACTGTTGTTCTTATATTTATAAAAATCTTTTTCAAAATTATTTTGGGCTAGTGCACGTTTCTGGCTGTTACTATCTATGTAGGGTTTGAGGAAGGCTTTCTGTCTAAATTTAATAATGCGGTGAACTCTTTTTAAAATCATGCCCATTTCTAAATAAAATTTTAAGATGCTAAAGTGGACTAGATAGTTTTCTTTATCATATTGAGTGAGCAAAAGTTTGCGGCAAGGCTTATACTTGGGTTGTCCACATGATTCTAAATCTTTATGAAATTGTTTCATAAAGTCGGAAAACATATCTTTACTCACTTCACCTGATTCGGGTGCGAGTGGAAAATCTACGGTTTTATGTTTAATATTATTTGGATAGATTAGATCTATCTCAAAATAATATCCCCAATCACCTTCATCTGGAATTGCTAGTATGTTAGAAGGGTTGGAGAAATGTTGAATTTCACTATCATCTAACCAGCTAAACTCAGAGTGAGGTAGCGGTTTGGATAATGAACTACCATACAAATTATTTTGGTCATAATACTTAAGATGGGTATGATCATTACCTACTGTTTCAGATTTTAACCTATGTTTATTTACAAATGTGAGACCACCGCGAATTCCTCGCTCAAATAAATTATACATCTCTGGATCTTGTAAGAGATGAATGGTCTCACCAGTCATTTTAAAAGCAGACTTAAATGACATGGCTGGTAGACTGACAAAGTGGACGGGATCTAACTTATCTTCTTCTAATGCCACTCGTCGAAACTCTTGGAAAACGTCAGCCAGCAAAAACACATCTAACTTAAGATAGGCAATCATATATTCACCAAATGTATGGCAGTCAAATTTTATCCATGCCTCTTGAGCATGTTCATAGTCCTCTACTGGACAATCTTGATCCGTCAAATCATTTTTAAATTTATCTATGGGTGGAAGAGAAGTCTCACCGAGTTTACTAATCGCATCAAGATATGCATATGGAAAGACTCCTTTCCGTGTGATGACTTCATTAGTTAAATTTGGATATTGTTTCTTAAGATTTTGTGTTAGTGGAAGAGACTTTAGATTTTGTACGAGAGAGGCCAGTGATGCAGCCATAAATTGGTAGGAATCTAAAAATTTTATATTAAAATAGACCGTCTTATTTTCTTTGGTTTTATCGACGGGTACTTTTGCTGTCATGGCCATAAACTTTTCTCTCGTTTGAGCTATTACATCAAGCTTCCACTCTTTCATTTGGCCTAAACCTCCTTTTATTATCATATGGCTATCATAGCCCTTAAAATTATGGAAAATGACGGGTAATGTACGCCGCTTCATCCTCAGCGAAAAATTACATTTTGAACAGAGTGCGTTTCTAAATTTACCAGTAATGTGATCATGGTCGCACACTTTCTTAATCTTATCATCAAATGTTTTCCTACATTTGAGGCAAACGTTGCAACTATCAAATTTTGCTTGATCATCTGCTGTCATATGCAATGATCTGCGATAGAGTTCACCATCATGTTTTTGCTGAAATTTTACAGCCTGTTCGAGGAATTGTAGGAAATGGTAAATACAATCCTCACCTTGCCAGACGCGCATTTTATTTTGCCTACCCCTAAAGTGATCATGCCATACTTCATAGCAGGAAATGGCTGCTGGTCGATGGATGTTATCATCGATATAACATTCGATGTCAGCATATATGACACGAAGAGGACTTAGTTCATCGCCATTCTCTCTATATGAAAACTCCTTATCTTTGGGCATGCGTTCCATTTGCAGTTTACCTCGCTTACACCACTCATAATGAGTTTCAAATTTAGTTTTCCTCCTAAAGTGGCGAATACATCTGTCGCAGTAATATAACTCTCTACTAGAGTTTTCTAAGTGGTGGAATAAGCGAGAGATTTTGGGAATACCGCAGTAGTGCCATTCCTCAATATCATCCTGTTTTACTAATAACAGGTTTACTGTACGTTCATAACAACTCGAAAGCGAGTTGTAGCGCACACCCTTCAATCCTTTTTCCCAAACATGGAGAACTATTTTAATGTTGTTCAATTTTTCAAATTTTTCTATATCTTTAATTTTCATATCGTCACTATTACAGTCATCGAAGTTTAATTCATTCTCCCACTGCCTATAGCTATATGTGCGATTTCGATTCGCACTGATGTCATTATAGTGGAGAATGGAGAGGACAGCATATTTAAAACATTGCGATTCGCAATCGACATTGATGACTGCTGTTTTGTTTTTTAAATTGTTTGGAAGTTTAAAGGAGCCTCGACCACTATGATTTCCTAATAAACTGATTTTAAATAAGGCGGACTCAATGCCGTCAAAAATGAGACCGCTATCACGCTCGTTAAATTTATCAATATTTAATTTTAATCCTTGACTGAAATTGAAATCCTGATTGAAAATTTATCCAAGACTCATAGTCTACAACCTCGGTTGCAGGAGAGGAGGGTATGTGAAACTCCAACCTCTCTAGAATTTGTCCAGTATGGTGGTCGATTTTTACATATTTTATTTTAAGATAGATGAGCGCCTTCATCCTAAAATTGTCTAAATTGTTGAAGAGTGCTTCTATCAATGATGAATTTTGATGAAACCATTCCTCAAAGTTAGCAATGGTTTCTGAGGAGTCCATCTGGTAGTTCCTCACTAAATTATTTATGGACACTTCAGTGAGTCGGATAGAGGAGGTACCGTTGGTATAGATATCGTTCGTGTGTGTATGTTGAAGTCTGTGCGAAGATAGTTCAAAACGTGTCTCGAAAGACTGAGCGCACAAGTCGCAAGAAAAGGAGACGACGTTAACAGAATCATCCCCACCTTCGGAGATTGATGCTGACTTAGGTCGACAAACACCTCGCTTGATGTGTCGGGTGAGATCCCATTTCCTCGTGAAGATGTGCCCACAGTCAGCACATTCCCACTCGTTGCCATGTCGCGACAGTTCTGAGGTGGAACTCACATCACCTGAAAGAGAAATCATTCTATCATCTCTGTTCAAGCCTCAGTGTATTGTTACAACCTACCTTGACTCAATAACTCTAAACTTTCCTCGAGAAGGGAGGGCGTTGGTGATGAAGTTGATGCCTGAAATTGAGGAAGATGCTATTAGTCACACGTTTGAGGGAGATGAGAGAGGAAATCTTTAACTTACCATTTTAATGAAATATGATCAGACAGAATAATAGTCAAAGAGAGAGAGAGATCATGCGTTCGTCACTTGTATGATTCACAGATTAAATGAAATGACATGACTGTCACTTTGCTTATATACTTTCATTCTCTTCATTCATTGGATGTTCATTCTGATTGGCTGCTTGTGTATACTTAAGAATTAGAAAAATCTTAAAGTTATCATTATTCAAAGTCAGCATTTCAAAGACAACATGACAAGTTCTCCAACAACACCAAATACCGCATTGGAGTTCTCCTCTCCATGCACATCAGCAAAGGTGCTCGTTAGACCAAATGCACCAAGAAAGGCGAAGGTGGAGAAGACATACAATCTCGACAATATACGAAAGTTATCATTATCGGAGGACGATGAAGAGGAGTTGCCCGACCTAACAGGCATACGGTGGAAATATTTACAATATGATGCCGAAGGGGTGATGGAGATGACCAGCAAGTCGCACTTGCATCAAATATGGGAGTGGCACACCCCTAACTCCCAACCGCGAACCGAGGCGGAGTGGGCGTACATTGACAAAGTGAGGGACGCTGCAGAAGAACGTTTAAAGCAGCTCAACTGTTTTTGTAATCTATGTGAAGTCCGACACTGGGACGATATTGACAGCGAAGACCTTCTAAAATATATGTTATAATAAATGTTTATTTCATATTGTCGTTGCTTTCATGCTGACTTACTTGAATGGGACTTGAGTGCATGATTTAACCATGTATACTTTTTCATTTGGAAATAGTTATTTTTAACTTGTAAACAATTGAAACTTTATTCTATTTCTGACATATACACTATTGAAACTTTATTTTTAACTTGTAAATTGTTGAAACTATATCTTTCATTTAGAAATAGTAGCACATATAGTTTAACTTACAAGACTTTATATGGATGATGATATAGTTCAGTCACATTTAAGATAGCTTACACTTCTGATGTAGGGGATAGCAATCGATTGCGATCCATATGTAAAGAGCTTGTTCAACTACAGAAGAGAGAAGTGTGATATGATGCGTGTGGCGCGTGAGTGTCCTCCCATTTCATTCCATTCATCAATTTATCTCATTGATAGAGATAGGTAGAACTCATGGTTCTCATAACACATGCAATGGAAAGTTTATAAGGTAACCTTCGACAGATGGCTAAATGTCGCCCTGGCGCGAATGCATACTACATTGAAACAGAGGCAATCACTTGCAAACATGACGCAGAGAGGTTTAACAAGATTGATCATTGCCGAATGTCCCTTGCGGTATACATAGCTATGGGTTTCACCGCCGTCCTATACAGGAACGCCCGTCGAAAGGAAGTATTACACCGAACTTCATTTGCATTGTTACCTTCCCCTCTGTATCCATGCTTGAAAGCATGTCGTGGGCTTGGGACCACTTTAGCTACATTAGAAGGGGCCCTTAAGAGGACCTATGGTTCGTTCACGGGATTAGGTTAGTGGGTCGACTCAAGACTTTTGTAAAAACTCTGAAAATAGAAAGGAAATTGAATTAGATTAGAATTAGAAAATATATTTTAAAGTAACTTACTCGGCTTCTTCTTTTTCACTTTTCTGACGATGAAGTCCTCCAATTGTCCGTCTATTTTCAAATATAAATGGAGGCACTTCACCCCCTCCCCCTCGTAGCACATTTGCGTTATATCAGGGTCATCTGTCATAGTGGGCACGTCGCAGATGTCGTTCTCGTAGAGGGGGAGGTGTACCTCATAGCTCCTCTTCACTCCTCTCTTCAACAAACCACTCATTCTCTCACATTCACTCCCCAACTTCTCATTTATCGCCCTCACTTCACCAACATCCTTCGCAATCACTCTCAATCTCTCACATTCAGCCTTCTGCTTCTTCAAAACACGCTTCAACTCATCACACTGACACCTTCGCCATCATCTCTTTCTTTTCCTCAGACCAACGCTTCTCCGCCTCCATCATCATCACCATCTCCTCTTTCATCTGCTTTATCGCACTCACTTTCCCTTTCAACAACTCATTCTCCGCCAGCACTCTCTTATTCGTATTCTCCATCGCACTCATTCGATCCTTCATCTGATTGTATTCAAATCAATCACTCGACATCTGATCTTTCTGAGGCGATGAGGAGGCTTTTGGCTTTCCTAAGGTAACCTTGTCACCGAAAAGCCTCCTCATCGTCGCGTCCCGCTCTTCAACAACACTCTTCTTCTTCTGCATTACATCACCCCTCACCTCGCTCTCTTCCTCTTAACTACTCAGCTCGCTCATAGCGAGATCGCGATCGAGGTCTGCATCAGTCACTACAGGCGCGACAGGTACTTTCTCAATCACCCTAACTACAGGCACTACAGGCGCTTTCTTAATCACCCTCTCTTCAGTCGCTTTCTCAACCGCAGCCTCAATTGTCTTCACCGCCTCATTCTCTTCATCCTCCAACAACAAACCCTCAAACCACGCCTTAAAATCGCTATCCGTAATCTTCCCCGACTCACACTCTTTATGCTTTTTACAAAAATCCTCCGCCGCCTCAACCTTCCCACACTCAACACGCTCAACTACGCACACTCTCTTCAACACACGCTTCTCATATCCATCAAACGCCGCAACATGCTTTTTCAATTCAGTTCCGCGAGCAATTCTCCCACAGGAGCATTTCCCCACGAGGAATCGTACATTTTTCGAGGTAGTCATAACGTGAAACTGCAAGAAAAACAAAGTCGGTTGTTAGCAAACGAAATGATATTGTCTTACATGTAGTCGTCGAGGATAGACAAGTTAAGCTGATGAATCCGTTAAAGGCATTACTCAGAGGGGATCTTATCCCAACTCCAAGGCCTCGGCCCACAAATCCAACCTCCGACGGACAGAGCGTGCGTCATATCACTGTGTTGGTATTCGGACCCCGATTTTGACATGAAAATCGGTGGAGTTATTTACATCAGGAAACAAGTCTCGAGCTGAAGCTCGCCTCGTACAACATTATAAATGCCTTAGTTGAAATCAGCAGGGTCGAAAACCCCAGAAAACCTCCAAAACTAGTGAATTTAAATTTTTCAACTTTTTAGTACTACTTATGAAATTTTATAAGTAGTCTATCACTTAGGGCAGGTCAATAGCGACCGAACCTTTTTTGAATCAAGTCAAACGGACTTGTAGAAGCAAAGTTACAAGCCTTTAAAGTTTTGGAGTCTTTTATGGCCTGGAGACGAAGGCCATCTCCTGGCTAACCTCTAAGTCTGACGCCTTAGCTGATATCAGCAATGAAATTTTCTAAGTCGGTTTCTTACAGAAACCCGGAATTTGGAATGTCCGAAGCTATCATCGGAGCTCAGAGAGACGACCTACCTCTGACAATCGCTCTCGTATTAATGACAAGTCTCTCTCGGTTCCCAGCTTATATAGTGTGTGGCGATCAGCTGATGACGTAATACCCATCATCCAAACACTGAAAACCCGTCTATCATCGATTCTGGAGGTCCGATTGAGCTGGAAATATACCATATCCATGTAGAATTTGACGCTGAATCCGAGTCTGGCCTCCGTTTTCCCATCCGATGCTTCGTTTTGGCTCCACAGTACGATTGACTTCAAAATCTCCGATTGACTTGAAACTCACCATACAGATAGAGAATTTCACGCTGATTCCAAATCTGAAATCCGTTTTCCAATCCGATGCTTCGTTTTGGCGCTACAGCCCAAAACGTCCCAAATTCTAACTCTCGTTTTTCGCCAATGTCCCAAAATCTTAAATGGCGTCTCACATCTAAACGAAGACAGATAGGAACAAGCCGATTCTTTCAGTGAATTTGTCTCACTCTTAGCTTTCAAACGAGCTATGGCACGAATAAATCCGTCCAATGTAAGCCAAAATCGAAGCTAGCTCTCCCGAGGGGGGGGGTAGGGTGGGAAAAACTTGTCGACCTAACTTTTGACGAGGAAGACGATGGTAGTACTGGCGCATCGAATTTCGACACTTTGGAAAAAAATTTTCATTTTTACCGTACACAGTCACTCTGACACTTAGGATTTTTTCAACCTTTCCTAAAATCTTGTAACCGCTCTAACTTTTGAACGGCTGATCGGATTGACTCGCGCCAAAAAATGTCATAGGTTAGTTTTTCATCCTCTTTCGAATGCAACCCAAACGAACAAAATCCGTCCACTAGAAGCCGAGATAGCAGCTAGCTCTCCCGGGGGGGGTAGGGTGGGAAAAACTTGTCGACCTAACTTTTGACGAGGAAGACGATGGTAGCACTGGCGCATCGAATTTCGACACTTTGGAAAAAAATTTTCATTTTTACCGTACACAGTCACTCTGACACTTAGGATTTTTTCAACCTTTCCTAAAATCTTGTAACCGCTCTAACTTTTGAACGGCTGATCGGATTGACTCGCGCCAAAAAATGTCACAGGTTAGTTTTTCATCCTCTTTCGAATGCAACCCAAACGAACAAAATCCGTCCACTAGAAGCCGAGATAGCAGCTAGCTCTCCGGGGGGGGGGGTAGGGTGGGAAAAACTTGTCGACCTAACTTTTGACGAGGAAGACGATGGTAGCACTGGCGCATCGAAATTCGACACTTTGGATTTCCTCCCACCCTACCCCCCCCCGGGGTGGAAAAACTTGTTGAGACCATTTTTGACGAGGAAGACGATGGACACAACGTCCACCAGGCCGGCACCCAAGCCCACCCGGGCGGCACAACACCCCAGGACAGGGAGGAGGAGGAGGAAGAGAGGAGGGGGGTAGGGGGGGTAGGGTGGGAAACGGTCGCCATCTTGCGCTATCTGGTGTTTGTCACTTGCTTACTACTGACATGTACCGTATACATGTAAAAATGCAATGTAGAATTAATATGTATAAGATATGTCATAAAATATGCACAAGGCTAATCAAAACAACCTAATCTTGGGGAGTAATGTCACATCACAGTATCAACGTTGAGTCAAAAGTTTCGTGTTCTTTATTCCTGTGAAAGTCAGAGGTATTTTTTTTAGAAAAATTGGGATTTTCTAGCTACGAATAATTTTTCTTCAAGATATCCTTGAAAATCTCTCATCATGTGAATTATGTGATAAATGGTGTTGAAACATAAAATAAACATTTTTTATGTTTGGATAAATGATGAAGCCATCAAAAGCCCTATTATTAAGGCCTATTATTTAAGTCTGAACCCTAGGACAAATTAAAATGTTTATCACATTATTTAATAATATAAAATGTTATCTAACTGCTGCAATTTCCATTTCGCAAATAAATGAAGGCATACATCTTTAGTTTTCATTTCAATAGCAGAAATTTGAAAAAAATACTTCGTAATTACAATTGAAGAGAAAGGAAATTAGGCTATCTAATTATCAAATTATTTTTCTATTGTATAGTATTTTTATTTAAAAATTGGTTTGAGTAAGCCTACTATCGATGGAATCACATCCTTCGTATGCCTGAAGTCAATTTATGTATATATCCTACATATCCTTGGAAAAAATGTAAAATTAATTAATGAAGAATCCAGTAAAAATAGTGGAGAAAATTTGATTTGATACATGATGTTTAAATTAAGAATAATTCTCACAATCTAGCCGAAAGTTTTACTTACTTTGTCTGGTTTTCCTAGTCCAGAAACAACCGCCTGCCAAACTCGATGTTCAAGCATATTCAGGCACAAGCCTCGAAGATACTCCGCACAAATTGATCAATCTAAAATGGCAACAGCCGGTGGTATGTACTCGTAATTGAATGAGGAATAAAATATATTTATTTTCATGTTTTAGCATTAATTGTGAATAAATGAAAGTGCATGTACATTGTAGGCCCATATATAACAATTAGGTAAGAGTGCATAAAAACTATTATTGATATTTGCAAAATAAAAAATTGTCAATCCATTATAATTGGTGAAATCAGTTTCAGTTAAATCATCAAGAAAATCACAGAACATATGTGCTAGGGAATAACATCTGTAATATCACGATATAGTAAAGCATGATAGGTTTAACCTTCAGAATTTTATAGGCCTATGGGATACATGGAAAGAGTCTGGGTCTTTTCAAAAATTCTCCTTAATATGTGATTTAGATCGACAATGCATTCAATTAAGCCACTGCATGACAGCATTTCAAATTAGAAATACATTAGACCATAATTCTTGTCTTGATGACAACTGAACAAAGAAAGAAATTCACATTACACATAAATTAATCATTCTAGGTGCATTGTTTTGGGAAAAGTCAAGTTGATCTATTTTACATCAGCTCGATATATTTCAATAGCTCAGCGCTATCTTCAGGAGCAAAGGATGACAAGAATGGTAGTGATCCAAAATAATAGTGTTATTTCATATGCGTGATTTCTGATTTCTTTGTACATTTTGAATCACTTTTACGAATATTCTTGAAATCCTTTGCTCCTTGCGCTGAGTTACTGAAATATGTTGAGCTGATGTAAATCATCAACTTGACTTTTACGAAAATGACAGCAATGATTCTAGGGGTCTTCGATTGTAAACATCTGAATGAATTCTTTTGACGATACTCGTATGCATAAAGTTCTTACTTTATTTAATCACATATTAAAGTATGAATTAGCATGCTGATACTTACATGTTGCGACGAAAGCAATCGACACAGGAACATGAGAAGCATTGAACTCGAAACACTAATTTGAGAAACCAAACGACATTGACTATGGAGATAATACAGATTGTTCTGCTCTGCTGATTTCTCCCGATTTTCACTTGATAGATGTATCAATCTCCCTAAAGCTATCGGATGAAAGGTTGCTTTCGTTCAAGGAATTCTTTACCATGTCGAATGTTGCATAATTTAATCCATGTGTCACTAAATTTGATACTGTGCACGATAAAATAGGCAATACTGAGACACGCTGGTCTCTGAAGACAGATGAAGGATAGCAGTGGCGTGCGTAAAGTCCACAACATTAGTGCCGGATCACTGCTATATTTGACGTAGCATCATATCATCATGTGCGTTGCTCGCTTGTGTGACTGCAAGTGAGAGTCAGCGTCATCGATCCATCTGTAGCTGTCGGCAGGCGAACCCGGACAAAGACTGCCGAAGCATGGAGAGGGATGGAATTAGTCTGCTAAAGCGAGAAGGGCGGGGAGATTGCGCAACGGAACCTGTCTGTGTAAAAGCTTTCAAAATCACATCACTTGCGCAGATTTCAGATACGAAGTACACTACTGAAAGCAAAATGAATATCTTTTATAATTGGTTACTTAGGTTGTCATCCAAGGTAATGAAATCATTCGGAAAGGGAAAGATGCAGAGTTGATAGAAAAACACGTAAGCACACAAAAAGATAATTTATTTCATTTGAAGACTTAATTGTGAAATGCGAATTTCTTTCTTGTGAGATTTAAGTGACAGTTTGCAATGCAAAAACATAATGTCGTGTGAAAGAGACTACATTTTTTACATCGCATCGAATGTATCCAAATGCATAGATGAGAATATAAGAGAGATCAGATCGAACAAGGGGAAAAGGAGAAAAATGAGAGGGATATGAAGAAGATTAAGTGGAAAATAAAAAAGACACGGAGTGAAAGAAAAGAGAAAAGGGGATCGAGAGGAGAGGATCGTGGAACTGGAGGATAGATATGAAAGAAATTGGGATAGCAGCAGAAGGAGTTGGCCCGGTGTAAAAAATGCTAGCACAATGCCAGTATAATGCTAGCATAGAGCATTTTCCAAGCATTTTTTTATATTTCCTCCTAAGGTCTTCATCTCATCAGTTTTCTTTAAGATAAAGTCAAAAATAATAGTTGTCAACGATAGAAGAAGAGAAAACGCCAATAATTACCTAGCATAAATACAGCATTACAATAGCATATTTCATGCTAGCATAAAAATGAAAAATATGCTAGGAAAATGCTAGAATAATGCCGGTATCAAAGTATGTGGAAAAACGTTAAAAAAAATGCCAGAATTATGCTAGCAAGTACAAGCAGTAGTTAAATCATTTTTCACATTTTTGCGGTAGTTTCATTCACTGGTTTTTCTAGTAATGTTCTTCAAACGTTTCAAGATACCCCCGAACACGAAACTATCTGTATAATTTAGATCAAATGTTATCTGCTAATAGAGGGAACAACAAATCTAAAGCGAATGAAGTATCGCCGTAATTGGTTAAACTCCATATACAATATATCAAACGTAAATGTGCGCTAATGTACCTATTTATAATTCAGAAATTTTTCAGAAAGGTCTTAATGATTATTATATTACTTCAATTTTAAACTATTACTCTTTGTACAAATAGTTTACATGCAGTTTAGTTGAATACTTTTCCTCAGTTTTTAAAACATCTGCTATGACAATAGGTATGACTACATTCAATAGGCATGACTACAAAAATAGTAGTACATGCTGATCGATGCAAACTTTATAGCGAAAAAAAATCCACAGTCACTTGCTGCAAAAGCTATAACAATAAAACTGTAAACATTTATTTATTATTATCATCTTGATGAATGTGATGAGTCTGATGAGGAAAGTATTTACGTATAATGATTGTAATAAAATATAAAATGACATAATTACCAGTATTTGCTTGATAAAGTTTTGCCGATCAGTGTCTTTGCTGAAGTAAGCGTAACGTATAATCATTTTGTTACAGAATCACTTAAATTAGCAAAAACATCATAAGAAAACCACATTATATCCTTCGTAACATGCATTCTTTTGCAGGCTGTTGATAGTGCCATAGTAACGCGATAATTCAAAAACAAACTTCTTACAGCAAAAATATTACTTATATATTAAAACATTATTAAAACGTGATATTCTTATTTTTTTGTGATGCTTTATTCTCCAGTTTATTTGCGTTCATTTAGATCTTAATGAGGAAATTAGCTTGATATTGCATATTGTTAACCATAATATTTCCCATGATAATTCCAATGTTAACCGGAGGCTCTCAATATATTTTGCCCGCTTGGGGAAATAGGAGCGGCATGACTATCAGTAATGACCCTGTTCGATAATCTTAAACAGTGAAACTAATGAAGCGAATATGTATGTTGTTTCACATTATTCTTTTCATTCGTATTACATCTGAATTGAAATTCACAAAAGAAATATTTGCCAATTTAGTTTCGTTGCATGTTAAGTTCGTATCAATAGACATCGGATAACATCATTATCCTAATCGATCCTAATAATGTTGTCCGATGTCTATGTTCGTATCATTGGTTTCATTCGTATCACATTATCGAACAGAGTCAATGCAAAAATGTGATCTTCGCATACATCTATAAAAGTTGCGTCAATCATACTAATCCGGCATTATGCTTCTACATCTAATTTGATAATATATGGTTGCCGAGCCAAAATTTGACGAATTTAAGCCACAATATCCTAACCTATTCTATCCATGGCATACTCAAATCAAATTATGAGGCACCAATTTTTGCATGCTGTTCATAACCAACCGATACAAGCGCACATCCCCGGTGCATTTCTGCTCATTGTTGTGGATGTTTGCTTATTAGTACTTTACTTTTTTAAATCCGAATATATTGAGAAATTAGTTTTCTTTTTCTCGGCAATTTTGCTGTTTACACTTGTTTAAGTTTATAATATTTTAAATATGATGTTTTGGATTCATTTCGTGAGCGTCATGTGGTAGCGTTTTACCGTGATTTTTTATTGGAAAACCGTGACTGGTTTACCGTGACTTTAATTGTTCTTTACTTTTATACTTTTCTAATTTTGATATATATATACATATAGTCATTATCAGTAATACAGGTAAAATGTATTTATCCAACGACAGCCCTAGTGATAATTCACTGTATTTGACAAAATAAGTACCGTTATCAGTAATGGAACCTACCCTCTATGTCGATACAAAATTTGTCATTACTAGTAGTATTAATTTGTTAATCATACTATAAGATGTCATGAAAATTCCAAACTGAAAAAGAGTTGAAACAACGTAAAGCGAAACGCTATAGATCTTTTCAGCAAGACTTGTCATCGGTCGTTAGTCGTATGAGTAAAGGAAAAGGGACTGATTTCCCTTTTCCTTAAAAAGAAATCCCTTTTCCTTCTCCTTATGTTATTTTCCGAATTAAATGCGTCTACACTTTAAGTAGGGCCCATAGTATTTGGACAATAGTTGGGTAGCAATTCTGCAGAGGACTAACTAGTTCAACGACGGCGCTCAGAAAGAAGCACAATAAACTGACAAATAGGGCTGACTCATTGTTCACTCATGAAATGAATAACAAAGGGAAATGAATAACCAAACACAATAGCTGTTCATTTCCCCGATGCTATTATTGTGGAAAACTTCATTGTGCTGTATGATGATTACGCCATACAATCATGCAATCACTAATTGAATGTTTTCTGCAGTCAAGAACTTACTTTCTCAGTAACAATGGCCATCGGTCAGTAGTAGTATGAGTAAAGGAAAAATAAATTGATTTTTCACGAACGAAATCCCTTTTCCTTCTTCTCTTCCGTATGTTATTTTCCGAAATTGGTGCCTCTGCTAGTTAAGTACAATTGTCAACTTATACAGTAGTCAACTTAAGATAAAGTAGCATTTCTAATTTCGTGATTTTGTTGTCCGTCAGCGAATTGTAGGAATTTTGGTTAAAAAGTACATTCACGAATTGACTCCTTGCATTATGAGTAACATATGAAACCTTCATTTTTTCATTTGTACGACATGCCAGTATCATGTAGATGTTATGAGTAGATGGGTTACGGTAAATAGTCAACATTAGAAAAAGTAGCATTTCTAATTTCGTGATTTTGTTGTCCGTCAGCGAATTGTAGGAATTTTGGTTAAAAAGTGCATTCACGAATTGACTCCTTGCATTATGAGTAACATATGAAACCTTCATTTTTTGATGTGTACGACATGCCAGTATCATGTAGATGTTATGAGTAGATGGGTTACGGTAAATAGTCAACCTTAGAAAAAGTAGCATTTCTAATTTCGTGATTTTGTTGTCCGTCAGCGAATTGTAGGAATTTTGGTTAAAAAGTACATTCTCGAATTGACTCCTTGCATTATGAGTAACATATGAAACCTTCATTTTTTCATTTGTACGACATGCCAGTATCATGTAGATGTTATGAGTAGATGGGTTACGGTAAATAGTCAACATTAGAAAAAGTAGCATTTCTAATTTCGTGATTTTGTTGTCCGTCAGCGAATTGTAGGAATTTTGGTTAAAAAGTGCATTCACGAATTGACTCCTTGCATTATGAGTAACATATGAAACCTTCATTTTTTGATGTGTACGACATGCCAGTATCATGTAGATGTTATGAGTAGATGGGTTACGGTAAATAGTCAACCTTAGAAAAAGTAGCATTTCTAATTTCGTGATTTTGTTGTCCGTCAGCGAATTGTAGGAATTTTGATTAAAAAGTGCATTCTCGAATTGACTCCTTGCATTATGAGTAACATATGAAACCTTCATTTTTTCATTTGTACGACATGCCAGTATCATGTAGATGTTATGAGTAGATGGGTTACGGTAAATAGTCAACATTAGAAAAAGTAGCATTTCTAATTTCGTGATTTTGTTGTCCGTCAGCGAATTGTAGGAATTTTGGTTAAAAAGTGCATTCTCGAATTGACTCCTTGCATTATGAGTAACATATGAAACCTTCATTTTTTGATGTGTACGACATGCCAGTATCATGTAGATGTTATGAGTAGATGGGTTACGGTAAATAGTCAACATTAGAAAAAGTAGCATTTCTAATTTCGTGATTTTGTTGTCCGTCAGCGAATTGTAGGAATTTTGGTTAAAAAGTGCATTCACGAATTGACTCCTTGCATTATGAGTAACATATGAAACCTTCATTTTTTGATGTGTACGACATGCCAGTATCATGTAGATGTTATGAGTAGATGGGTTACGGTAAATAGTCAACATTAGAAAAAGTAGCATTTCTAATTTCGTGATTTTGTTGTCCGTCAGCGAATTGTAGGAATTTTGGTTAAAAAGTGCATTCTCGAATTGACTATATGACTCTAATTGTCAACATTGATTTAATTATCGGCAATTTTAGTCTAATGATTTAATTTCAGGATATGGCCCTTACGTTTGCATCCATTAGATACTGTCTTCTCTATATCTCAACAGACAAGAAGAGTTTGTATCAGCCTTTCATAAAATACCCAGTTGAGTATACAGAATTTGATGAGGAGATCTACGAAGCTGTTCGAAGGAACCCTAAGAAAAAGTCGTATCTGAAGTTTACTTACGACGACGAAGACTTTCGTGGCACTATAATATCATTATCTGAGAATGAGGAACATTTGGAGCCAGTTTATAAATGGGCGATTCAAATTAAGAAACTTCACGTGCCCGTAGAGCGTATCATTTTTGACTCTCCTCGATTCGTAACTGCAACCCGGGTGAGACTACCCTCGCCACAAACGTATCCACAATTATCTGAAACGGAGGCTGGTACAGAAGGAGAGAGCGAACGCTCTGTGTCTCAAGAAGAAATCTTGTTAAACTGTGCTGAAACTCTTATGGTACAACAACGCGGTGTACCTCCTCCTTTGCCGATGACATCGTCTCATGTTGTTTCGCCGGTGGAAGCCAGTGTACCTCCTCCTCTGCTGTCGACGATTTCTTCGAAGGGTGATTCGCCGATTCAACTGAGTTTACCTCCTCTGCCAGTGAATACAGTTACTGCTGACTCTCCAGTGCAACCCACTATACCACGACCATTGCCCTACATGACTTCATCTCCGAATCGCCGTGACCACAATCGCTTGCCCAGGTATTCTTCAGGTGGCGTGTCAGCAACGCATGACGGACTGGCACCTCAAGATAGTTATCGTGACGATGCTGTTGATAGCTTCTCAAGACCAATAGGTGGTTTGACCACTATTAACATCGACAGTATCGACGGTCTGGTTAGACGTCGCGGAATGGAACCGCGAACGTTAGATAGCATATACTTCTTGCTATCAATCGTGGTCAAAAAGCAGCTTTACATGGCTGAACAATTTAAGAATGCTGCTGCTGCTGCTAATGATTGTTCTGAAGAGAATGAGAGTTTCCAGGATGAACCAATAGCGGAATTATCATGTATGGAGGATTTTGCAAAACGCTTGAGCGATCATGATTTTAAGCAATCGGTCAAGGGAAAGTTAAAGAAGAAATCCAATAAAGGGAAAAAAATGCGGACAACAGTCAAAAATGTGCTGAAGGCTATGTTTAGCACCAAAGATCTAGCTGGCATTAACCGAAGCGGATCGGATGGTAAGAAAATGTTGAGAGGGCCAATAGAAAACTTGATACAAGAAGTTGTGAAACATTTCCACTCGAAAAGCAGCGTGGAAGATGTAGAAGTGGCCATCGCATCGGTGTTAAAAGTTGCAGCTAATAAACTAAGAAGTCGAAGCCTCGAGTCCTCCACGCAAAAAGTGAGAGTTCCCCAAAAGCGTATACAGAGGAACTACGAACGTGAAGAGGGGCGATCATCGAAGTTACGTAAACCTTTGACCGACGATAGCGATGATGAATGAGTTACGTTTTTCGTGTTTCTTCTCTGGATACATTATCCTTGTTTGACTTCTTATGGAAGCTACCGCTTTTCTGCCAGTAAATAACCTAAGCACACTTGATTACCGTAGGACGTCCCAACATTTTATTTCCGTTATCATTTTTGAAATTGCGTATTAAGCAATACTTTAATTATTATTTATTAATACATGATTATTGTTACAATTTTTAATATTATATCTAATATATCTATATTTATATAAGTAATTTATTATATATTATACATTATCATTTAATTATTATATTCAAAATAAGGTAAATTTAAGTTATCCTTACGAAAGTATGTTAACTAAAGTAATAACGAACCATCACACCTCCGGGACAAACTTTATTACAATGACTTATTGGCCTGAATATAGATATAAAGATTTCGTATGGTGGTCTGAAGTCGCTTAAAGAATTTCTGCAATGTTCGTTCAATAAGATCTAGTATAAACAAAAGACATAGAATAATCATAGAAAATCATGAAGATCAAGTAGTCCGTCATATCCCAGTTTCCTGTAAGTGCACTTCAATGTATTATTTAAGAGGAGCTGAAAATCGTCTGCTTCCTACAGCTTTATTAAGATTTCATGTTACAACTCATTTTGGAATTTAGAAATTCAGACATCATTTTTCCACGAATATAATCATATTAATGATGATTTTTTGTTTTCTTATTCTATTTCATGTACAATGAATCGATGAAAGGTATTATCAAACAAAAGCCGATGAATGGGCTGCAAAAATCTGCATATATAGTCAGTTTACTGTATCTGAAAGCTTCGATCGCAAAAAGCTCCGCTCAAAAAATATGCTCGCTTGCAATATGGCTCTGAGGCCTTAGAGAGTTCTCCTATGTTAATTCACATCCCGATGTATAACAATACATTGCATAGGCCTATTTGTTTCAGAAAGTAATACATTGATTGGTACATATGGTAAATGTGGACCTATTTTTTCATTTCAGTCTCGAAGAACGCTCAAAAGGCGAGTTGAAGATCAACTCAGTGCTATTATCGATGAATTGGAAGCCGGTACAAGTAGAGATCAAAATGAAGACCTAAATATAGGCCTACCGACAGAGACACCGGAATTCGTTGATTTTGGGGACTCCGATTCGATAGTTTCAGAAATCCATGATAGAAATCGCACCAAGGAATACCGTGGTAAGTTTTTGAGGTTAATTCGCAATATTGATTGAATATTGTCAATATGTACAATCTTTATTCTTAAACAACACATGTACTTACTTCTAAATGTTGGTGTTTAAAAGACAAATTGGCCTTAATCTTAACCAATATCTTAATAATATTTCCGATACTATATAGTGAGCCATACCAGTACATCCGTGTACATCAAGGACTTACACGGAAATTACTCTCAATTGTTTCACGTGCGCCGTATGAGAGTTAATTTTATGTGGTTGACAGTTATGTCAGGTTAATATCTTACATTACCACTGAGAAAACGACATTGAATTTTTACAGCAACGTTTGAACGCTAGCACAATTTTATCGATTTGATACCTTTTAATGAGTTATAATTTTTACTAGACGTAAACAGGTAGTAACACGATCTGCTGTATTTTGGAGCGTTCTTCAGTTGATAAGTGATGGTTGTAGTGACTCGGATATTTCACTTCTACTTTTTCGTATTTACTCGAGTTGAAATTCATGAAATTTTATATGTATGGGTCAACCAGCTAGAAATGATTGAATTTTATAATTTTAAATATAAATTCAGATTTTTATTCTGGGCAAATTCCATGGCATCACGGCGGTCGATCGCAGCTATTTTCGTATTTTGTCAGTAACCCAAACATCACATGCTATTATTATCAATGGCACAGTTATATTTGGGTAATGCTTTACTTAACCTGTGTTAATTGATTTTTTTATTCTGGGGTCATAGGTCAGGAGGTCAAAAATGAGACAGCGTCACGGAGGTCAGAGAAATGACAGATTTTTTCGTTATATGTTCAAAATGGAATCGCTCTGATTTGTATTCGCACAGACAAAATTCTAATTGTTATAACTTCTTTGGTATGTCTAGTCTAATACGGATAAACCGCAACGTGAACAGAAATTGTTAACTTTGCGAAGAAAATGAATGCATTCGGAAGAGTTGATGCAATTTCGAGGGGAAATTTGAAATTTTAAAAATCATTACTGATTAAAAATGAAAGTAGTACCGCCAAATAAAAATTCAACTTTCTGTGGTACAGACTATAAGTACTAAAACTACATAAACTTTTTTTTGAAGATGCAGTGCGCGGTTCCATTCATATCTCTCTGGGTATCGGAGGGAAAACCACGAAAGACGATGTAGCCTTTATTCCTCAGCAACAAGTTTCGACCGGTGCTTTGGTCCTGTTCACGCAAACTGGCGCATCGAATGCCGCCTTGATAACAATTCACAGTACAGACATGAGAGAGGCAAATTTGCTTCTTATATTTTAGTAATACATTTTAATGTTTTTATGCACGTGATCTGTTGGTCACGATTTGCCTCTCTCATGTCTGTACTGTGAATTGTTATCAAGGCGGCATTCGATGCGCCAGTTTGCGTGAACAGGACCAAAGCACCGGTAGAAACTTGTTGCTGAGGAATAAAGGCTACATCGTCTTTCGTGGTTTTCCCTCCGATACCCAGAGACAAACTTTTTTGAATTGCTCTCCTACCTTTCTTTATGCACTACGATTTTATGATATTATCTTTACAATATACTTTTGGAATGATTATTGAATATTAATACTGCGGCTAATGGAATACTGTCTCCGTGGCACAGTGGCTAAGTGATTGGCCTTTCGATCTTTTGATCGTGAGATCGTACCCCACTGAGTGTCATTGGAAGTCGGCAGGAAGGGCATCCGGTCTAAAAGTAACTCAACGCTCCAGCAAAGTCTGACATTGTCGACACCGTCTAATCTCCGGTTGGGGGAGTAACGACGTTAAAGCTTATATTTTAACTACAATACAATGTATTTTACTACACTTAAGTTACTACGTTTTAAGATAATGTAATTATTACTATGGTCTCAGGAGACCGTTGCAATTGCTACTGTTATATTTCAGACGCCCTATTTTTTACGTTCGTGTTAAGAGTGGCAACCTTTTCCTGTTAGCCTATTATGACCTATATGCAGTAACAACGATAAGGAAAATTGAATGATACTGGCGGGGTTGACTATTATTGGGCTTTAACCGGATTTCCATCTTTTTTATGAAAACTGTTAAAATGAAATCTGTGAATTCCACCCTGGATACTGGTTTTACGAATTTCAATTTTTCTTTCAGCATACTCTCCAAATATTGAAATTACCGAGAGCGAAATTCTCAGCGAGTCAGATGATTCCAGTCAAAACGAGAGCGATTACTTCTCACCAGATGCAAGTGACAGCGATGACAACGGACCTTCGATATTAGCAGAAGATTTATACTCTTTCTATGTCAACTACAACATACCTGCTTCGGGAATGAAGTTCTTATTGTCATCTCTAAACGAACATGGTGTAAAGGATGTTCCCAGCTCCCTCTACCTGCTCAAAAAGAAGCATCAGAAGTCGTATAATTCCGTCGCAATTGAAACACTTCGTTCAGGATATTTTGCTTACTTCGGAATAAAGGAGAATTTGTCGGTTTTTATTAGGCGTGATGATAAATTTAGTGGACGAGACGAAGTGGAATTGTCAATGAAGGTGAACATTGATGGCTTGCCACTTTATCGCAGTTCGTCAACATGTGTTTGGCCCATCCTCGTTTCGTTTGGCAATGACAAACAGCCGTATCCAGTTGCTATACATCTTGGAAATGGTAAGCCTGAATTGGATTCTTATCTTAAAGAGTTCATCGCCGAAATTGAAGATCTTCGCCGTGGATTCCTAGTCGACAACATCATGGTTAGCTTGACCGAAGTGATCTTCGTTTGTGATGCTCCTGCGCGTGCTTATCTACAGTGCATCTTGGGGCATACGGCTAAAAAAGGATGTGGTTATTGTGATGGAGAAGGTTGCTATGAAGTTGATCGAGTTGTGTTCCCATCGAATAAAGGTAACGAAAGAACGGATGAACGGTATAATAACAATCTCGAAAATAATCAAGTGAAGTTATCTCCTTTGTGCAAAATAGTTGGACTAAAGACTCATTTCCCTATAGATGATTTACATTGTATTTGCTTGGGAGTCTTCCGGAAGGTGTGCTTATTGCTTTTCTCAAAATTAAAAGGCAGGCTCACTTGTCGTGTTAGAGATGCTGATATAATTTCCTTGTCAAATGATATTTTAGAATACAGGAAGTACACGCCTTGTGAGTTTCAGAGACGTGTCAGAAGCATTAAGGTGGATTTGTCCCATTTTAAAGCAACTGAATATCGTAGTCTGTTGTTGTATTTCAGCCCCTTTCTATTTAAGAGATATATATCTAAAGACGCGTACGATTTGTTGCAACTGCTACATTTTTCATACTACGTTTTTTCATCGGATAAGTATGTGCAGTACTATTCGCATGCGAATAGTTGTTTACAAATATTTGTGGACAAATTCAAAGCTGTGTTTGGAAACCTGTCATTGTCCTATAATGTCCATCTCTTATTGCATTTGCATGAGTTTGTAATAATGTATGGTCCCCTTTCCCGGTTTTCAACTTTTATGTTTGAAAATCACTTAGGGAAGCTGAAGCGACGCGTCAAGGTTACACGTTATACCTTTTCCCATATTGTGTCACAAATTCGCTTGTTGAGGGACATCCCTCCCAAAACTGTCCCAGGCCTACATTTTTCTGAAAGATCTCCTGATAATGTTGCTGTAATTGACGGTAAAATCGTATTAATCAACAAAGTTTTTCATAATGATGCTGTCCAAGGTACAGAAATGACTTTCAGACATGACTTGTTTTCATATCCTTATCCCTCCCGCACTCTTGGGATAGGATTCTATTCTTTGACGAGACGAATTGTTACAGGAAAGCCAAGTAATAAAGCTTTCGGTTTCCCAGTGGAGGACGAACTTGTTGTTTTCCCATTGATATGAAATGCATTTCATTTTATCGTGTACATATCTTAGTCGTATTCTGTATATATTTTATAATCCATTTATCTAGTTTTTGGTACATGTATAATATTTTGAAATGTGGTTAATATTCTTCAGACGAAAATTTACTACAGAAATTAACAGATGATTTGCTGCTTCTCGAGCTTTCTCGAAGCCTATTTTACAAGCCATCAAAGAGGGAAGCAAGTTGAATACATATTTCTACTAAATTTCTGCATTTCCTCCGCATTGTCCTCAAATTCAGTACTTAAATTACTTTATCTGAAGAAAACTGACCCTATTATATAATAGTAATAATAAATAATACTAAAAGCCTTGCGGCAACCAAATCCTATCTATTGTAAAAAATACTCCTAAACATTCTGTTACAGAAATTATACAATTAATTATTCTATGAACTTTTTGTAAATATATCTATGTTGGTGTCGCTATCTTTGATTCACAATTGGTCTTCTAAGTATGTAACTTTGGTCTAGTTGTATTATTTTTCCTTTGCGTAGTATATGTCAAGTTTGTACTCATTTAAACATGAACTGTTATGATAACATTTACCGATTATGTTTTACTTCACAATTGTTATGATGGACGGCATATACGTAGTATATGTCAACTTTGTACTCATTTAACATAAGTTGTTACGATATTATATACTGATATGTTTTACTTCTGCTGTTTTGATTGGCGGCATATACTTTCAAACCGGGATATACTTGGTTGGGCAAGCATATTAGAGGCATCATGTGCTAGCATTGTAAACGCACCACGATGCTAGCATTATGTCGGCATTGTTATGCTGAAGAATTAAGGTGGGCACAATGCCAGCATTATGCTAGCATCAAATGCTAGTAAAATGCTAGCACAAAGCATATTTTTTTTCACTGGGGGGATGTCTGAGTTGGGATTTATGAAGACAATGGGAATAGGAAGAGGAGAATAATTGATGAGAGAATGAGTGAATTTTCCGTCATAAAAATTAAATCTATGAATTTTGAGTTTGAAAGAGACCAATCGCATTACTAGACATCGAGACATTACTAGACATTTATGAATTTAAGTGGGATAAGATGATAAAATGATGAGCAAATGATATGGGAATTCCATGTCAGATCCCATCAAACGCCCACATGGTCTGATGGTGGGATGACGATCGCCCACGCAATATCCATGAGCAATGATGGGACCTCACTGTTACGTACGTTTTTCACTGAGACTTGATATCGATATGAGAATAATCGGAAATAGGGCGACAATTCGATATCGGCAAATGAACGACTTATAGACATAATATCGATATGAGAAGCATCGGAAATAGGGCGACAATTCGATATCGGCAAATGAACGACTTATAGACATAATATCGATATGAGAAGCATCGGAAATAGGGCGACAATTCGATATCGGTCGATGGACTACAAATCGCTCACTTTTCGATTATGAATTGATCGGAAATTGCACGATTTCACGATTTCTCGATGCTGAATCGAGAAAACGCTTTGAATCCGAGCATTTTCCGATCAATTTTTACCACCGGGTAGTTTCCTAATAGGAAAATAAAACCTGGTATCATTTTCCTACTAGGAAGCTAAAACCATGGTTTTATTTTCCGATCGGAAACTAAAACCTAGGGAAACTGAATCTTGTAACACCGGTATCCCACTGAAAGTACATTTGCTTTCCATTGACTGTTGCAGCAATGAAGATTTGATTCTTCTTCCTTTGTACTTGCTCAACAACCGCGCTCACATAGTGAACTTCGAGCTCAGGCTCACTTATCTGGTTTGCATTGCTGGTACCCTTTGACTGACTACGACACACGGAAGCGAAGTGATTTTTCTATTGCATTTTCTGCATATTTGATTATTAGGAGGACAGTCTTTCCTCTCGTGCTTGACATAGCACCCAGGACAACCTTTGCTGAGACTAAAACGCTGTTGGCTTTGACCACTAACTTTGCGAGCTGTATTCGTCCCTTGTTGAAATTGCAAGTTGCGTCGATTTGCTGCACTTTTGCCTCTCTTGCCTTTGTTGTAGTAAGGTGCGATTCGATTCACCGTAGCAGCAGTAGCACAATCTGAACTTACATCGGCGCCTTGGACAACTTGCACTGACCTACATGTCTGTAGGTACGACTGTGCTTTCTGTATCACTGTGTCTACAGTAAGCTTCGAGTCTTGTAAACACTGCCGTCGAACCTCAGCATGGGGAGTGCGTCGAATAATGACGTCAATAATCATGTCATCAATGTAAGATGCGGAACAACCAGCCTTTGGGCAGGCGAATTCACAATCCGCACCCAGACCTCGCAATGTAGCGACCCAATCCGCGCATGTTTGACCTGGCTTCAAGTCTGTAGAGTTAAAATCGTACCGTGCGGCGTGTTTATTCACTGCTTCTTTGAAGTGAATTGTTAGCTTTTCAATCAATTCAATGAAAGTCTTTGAAGTCAGATCTTCTCCACTGCATAGATTTTTCAGCAGTTGATATGTGCTAGCTCCGACAGATGCCAGCAAACATGCACGTTGTGTTGTACTATCCTTGATATCGCGTAAATCAAAATGGTGCTGCAGCCTTTCGACATACTGAGTAAACTTTTCCTTTCCCTTGTCGAACGCCTCGAACTTGGGCAACGACAAATTAGGAGAAGTGGAAGTTCCAACACCTAGACTTTTTAGAAGAAGCTCGAACTGTTCTTGCTGATTTTTCAATGTCTTTCAAGTCACTTGCAGATAAAGCCATTTTTGAACGATCGTAATTGAGAACACACGATGCGAAGAACGTCGAATATCTTGCCGAATGATTGTACGATCCGAAGAATTGAATTCACTCGATCGCGAAGTGTGACTAACGCAGCGAAGACCAACTCACTCGCTGTGGTATAATTGACGAAGAATCAACCAGCTGATTCACTCGTTCAGACGAAAGCCGTTGACAGCAGGCGCAGAATGACGTTGACAAGTTAATTCCACTCCTAGCACCACTGATATATCCTGCGCTAGCCAACGTTCCGTTTACTTAACAAAGCAAGTCTCGTTCATTCACGTGTTTTCTATTTCGTCTCAGATCGTCGTATATTTAAATTGTTCAGTTACAAGCGTTAGTTAAACAAAAACATTCATTGTTATTTATGCGATACATCATTATCCTCAAATTATGCTTGAAATAGAACGGTACGATGTCCTCCTTATATAGAAAAGCCACACAAAGAAACAATAGTGACCAATCACAGACGTGCATGATGACTCATCATGCACGATATACAGTGACCGTTGAAAATATTTCTTGATCACAAAGGGGACAAGATGAAGTTTCAAAGGGTACATAACATGTAGAACACATAACGCTATGAGAACATGGTAAAAATAGAAGGGATCGTTCCTGTTTAAAACATTTAACGCAGTTCTGTTCACATTGGATACAGAATGTTCTTTTATAAGTGCGTGACACCCACAAATTATAAATATGCTTAATAAATCTAAAATGATTAGCTGTTACTGTGAACATACTAAGAAATACAATTAAAGCAATCGCTACTCAGTTTTTTTAATATGTGATTTAGATCGACAATGCATTCAATTAAGCCACTGCATGACAGCATTTCAAATTAGAAATACATTAGACCATAATTCTTGTCTTGATGACAACTGAACAAAGAAAGAAATTCACATTACACATAAATTAATCATTCTAGGTGCATTGTTTTGGGAAAAGTCAAGTTGATCTATTTTACATCAGCTCGATATATTTCAATAGCTCAGCGCTATCTTCAGGAGCAAAGGATGACAAGAATGGTAGTGATCCAAAATAATAGTGTTATTTCATATGCGTGATTTCTGATTTCTTTGTACATTTTGAATCACTTTTACGAATATTCTTGAAATCCTTTGCTCCTTGCGCTGAGTTACTGAAATATGTTGAGCTGATGTAAATCATCAACTTGACTTTTACGAAAATGACAGCAATGATTCTAGGGGTCTTCGATTGTAAACATCTGAATGAATTCTTTTGACGATACTCGTATGCATAAAGTTCTTACTTTATTTAATCACATATTAAAGTATGAATTAGCATGCTGATACTTACATGTTGCGACGAAAGCAATCGACACAGGAACATGAGAAGCATTGAACTCGAAACACTAATTTGAGAAACCAAACGACATTGACTATGGAGATAATACAGATTGTTCTGCTCTGCTGATTTCTCCCGATTTTCACTTGATAGATGTATCAATCTCCCTAAAGCTATCGGATGAAAGGTTGCTTTCGTTCAAGGAATTCTTTACCATGTCGAATGTTGCATAATTTAATCCATGTGTCACTAAATTTGATACTGTGCACGATAAAATAGGCAATACTGAGACACGCTGGTCTCTGAAGACAGATGAAGGATAGCAGTGGCGTGCGTAAAGTCCACAACATTAGTGCCGGATCACTGCTATATTTGACGTAGCATCATATCATCATGTGCGTTGCTCGCTTGTGTGACTGCAAGTGAGAGTCAGCGTCATCGATCCATCTGTAGCTGTCGGCAGGCGAACCCGGACAAAGACTGCCGAAGCATGGAGAGGGATGGAATTAGTCTGCTAAAGCGAGAAGGGCGGGGAGATTGCGCAACGGAACCTGTCTGTGTAAAAGCTTTCAAAATCACATCACTTGCGCAGATTTCAGATACGAAGTACACTACTGAAAGCAAAATGAATATCTTTTATAATTGGTTACTTAGGTTGTCATCCAAGGTAATGAAATCATTCGGAAAGGGAAAGATGCAGAGTTGATAGAAAAACACGTAAGCACACAAAAAGATAATTTATTTCATTTGAAGACTTAATTGTGAAATGCGAATTTCTTTCTTGTGAGATTTAAGTGACAGTTTGCAATGCAAAAACATAATGTCGTGTGAAAGAGCTGACTACATTTTTTACATCGCATCGAATGTATCCAAATGCATAGATGAGAATATAAGAGAGATTAGATCGAACAAGGGGAAAAGGAGAAAAATGAGAGGGATATGAAGAAGATTAAGTGGAAAATAAAAAAGACACGGAGTGAAAGAAAAGAGAAAAGGGGATCGAGAGGAGAGGATCGTGGAACTGGAGGATAGATATGAAAGAAATTGGGATAGCAGCAGAAGGAGTTGGGATGTCTGAGTTGGGATTTATGAAGACAATGGGAATAGGAAGAGGAGAATAATTGATGAGAGAATGAGTGAATTTTCCGTCATAAAAATTAAATCTATGAATTTTGAGTTTGAAAGAGACCAATCGCATTACTAGACATCGAGACATTACTAGACATTTATGAATTTAAGTGGGATAAGATGATAAAATGATGAGCAAATGATATGGGAATTCCATGTCAGATCCCATCAAACGCCCACATGGTCTGATGGTGGGATGACGATCGCCCACGCAATATCCATGAGCAATGATGGGACCTCACTGTTACGTACGTTTTTCACTGAGACTTGATATCGATATGAGAATCATCGGAAATAGGGCGACAATTCGATATCGGCAAATGAACGACTTATAGACATAATATCGATATGAGAAGCATCGGAAATAGGGCGACAATTCGATATCGGCAAATGAACGACTTATAGACATAATATCGATATGAGAAGCATCGGAAATAGGGCGACAATTCGATATCGGTCGATGGACTACAAATCTCTCACTTTTCGATTATGAATTGATCGGAAATTGCACGATTTCACGATTTCTCGATGCTGAATCGAGAAAACGCTTTGAATCCGAGCATTTTCCGATCAATTTTTACCACCGGGTAGTTTCCTAATAGGAAAATAAAACCTGGTATCATTTTCCTACTAGGAAGCTAAAACCATGGTTTTATTTTCCGATCGGAAACTAAAACCTAGGGAAACTGAATCTCGTAACACCGGTATCCCACTGAAAGTACATTTGCTTTCCATTGACTGTTGCAGCAATGAAGATTTGATTCTTCTTCCTTTGTACTTGCTCAACAACCGCGCTCACATAGTGAACTTCGAGCTCAGGCTCACTTATCTGGTTTGCATTGCTGGTACCCTTTGACTGACTACGACACACGGAAGCGAAGTGATTTTTCTATTGCATTTTCTGCATATTTGATTATTAGGAGGACAGTCTTTCCTCTCGTGCTTGACATAGCACCCAGGACAACCTTTGCTGAGACTAAAACGCTGTTGGCTTTGACCACTAACTTTGCGAGCTGTATTCGTCCCTTGTTGAAATTGCAAGCTGCGTCGATTTGCTGCACTTTTGCCTCTCTTGCCTTTGTTGTAGTAAGGTGCGATTCGATTCACCGTAGCAGCAGTAGCACAATCTGAACTTACATCGGCGCCTTGCACAACTTGCACTGACCTACATGTCTGTAGGTACGACTGTGCTTTCTGTATCACTGTGTCTACAGTAAGCTTCGAGTCTTGTAAACACTGCCGTCGAACCTCAGCATGGGGAGTGCGTCGAATAATGACGTCAATAATCATGTCATCAATGTAAGATGCGGAACAACCAGCCTTTGGGCAGGCGAATTCACAATCCGCACCCAGACCTCGCAATGTAGCGACCCAATCCGCGCATGTTTGACCTGGCTTCAAGTCTGTAGAGTTAAAATCGTACCGTGCGGCGTGTTTATTCACTGCTTCTTTGAAGTGAATTGTTAGCTTTTCAATCAATTCAATGAAAGTCTTTGAAGTCAGATCTTCTCCACTGCATAGATTTTTCAGCAGTTGATATGTGCTAGCTCCGACAGATGCCAGCAAACATGCACGTTGTGTTGTACTATCCTTGATATCGCGTAAATCAAAATGGTGCTGCAGCCTTTCGACATACTGAGTAAACTTTTCCTTTCCCTTGTCGAACGCCTCGAACTTGGGCAACGACAAATTAGGAGAAGTGGAAGTTCCAACACCTAGACTTTTTAGAAGAAGCTCGAACTGTTCTTGCTGATTTTTCAATGTCTTTCAAGTCACTTGCAGATAAAGCCATTTTTGAACGATCGTAATTGAGAACACACGATGCGAAGAACGTCGAATATCTTGCCGAATGATTGTACGATCCGAAGAATTGAATTCACTCGATCGCGAAGTGTGACTAACGCAGCGAAGACCAACTCACTCGCTGTGGTATAATTGACGAAGAATCAACCAGCTGATTCACTCGTTCAGACGAAAGCCGTTGACAGCAGGCGCAGAATGACGTTGACAAGTTAATTCCACTCCTAGCACCACTGATATATCCTGCGCTAGCCAACGTTCCGTTTACTTAACAAAGCAAGTCTCGTTCATTCACGTGTTTTCTATTTCGTCTCAGATCGTCGTATATTTAAATTGTTCAGTTACAAGCGTTAGTTAAACAAAAACATTCATTGTTATTTATGCGATACATCATTATCCTCAAATTATGCTTGAAATAGAACGGTACGATGTCCTCCTTATATAGAAAAGCCACACAAAGAAACAATAGTGACCAATCACAGACGTGCATGATGACTCATCATGCACGATATACAGTGACCGTTGAAAATATTTCTTGATCACAAAGGGGACAAGATGAAGTTTCAAAGGGTACATAACATGTAGAACACATAACGCTTTGAGAACATGGTAAAAATAGAAGGGATCGTTCCTGTTTAAAACATTTAACGCAGTTCTGTTCACAAAATAATTTAAATGTCTCTTCTTCTAATTTCCTTCTGAAGTCACTTTTATTGGGAGAACTTCTTATTAAAACACTGTCAAATGTCTCCTTCTTTCCATATCGTTCCAATTTCATCCTCCTAATTTCACTATCATTGCAGTGTAGCATTGAGAAATCCTCTATCCACCTACGATCCAAATTGTGATTCATAGCATGCTCATCTAGATCCATTAGTCGATCAACTAAATCACCAGCGTTGATATTTTCACTGAGATTCGTTACTGTTTCTATAGCTTTGAACGAATATCCAAGGTCTCTTGCGACAACCCAGGACGTTGGGATACTAGTCATCATTATGTATGTCATCAAACAACTATCTCATATTTATAGCATCGTTTGTCTACGTAAAAAGGAAAATCAATGTGACTGTCATCTTGATTACAATGGTTGCAATAGTCACAATAGTCGCAATTGAGCAAACTCATTCAAAATCAAACAACGGACGTCTATCGGTACGCACCCAAGTACTCAGAACCAAGTCGCACAAGTTCGATCATAGGCGTTCCGAAACGCAATGTACTCAACCCAGTCTACCAAACACATGTACCTATCCAATAAGACAGAAGTCATACATGTTCCCATTCATAACACAGCTATTTTTACATGTACCTATCCCATGTTCCTATTCATAACACTAGATCGTGCATGTACCTATCTATGTACCTAACTATAACACTGAATTTTACACGTACCTATCCCACTCGTAGTAGGGCACAGTTTTCACTACTCAAATTCATAATTCAGTTTCCCTAATAATTTCAATTCCAGACAGTATAACTTAAATGAAAAGCACATCATTTTATCCATATGTCTGATAATCTGGAAGTAAACAACTTTCATCAACGAAGAAATGAAGCTGTGATTAGTTTCATGTAATGTACAATTTCGGTGCGTTCACAAAATTATAATAGCCTTTCATGTGCCTGTGGATAAAACGTAGTTCATGGACATTTCACTTTTGCTGATATAAATCAAGTCATTTCCATATTAATTCTGGAATACAGAAAATACAATCAAGTGATGAAGTAAAAAAGACATGAGTAACTATCAGCTATCACTAGCGCTGTTAGAGCTACTACTGACTGAATCTACTGCAAAACTAGCAACTGAGCCCGCAATCTTTTCATCTCCGCCTACTTTTCTTCCATAGCGAATCAAGAGTTTTCGTCGCAGATAGTTCCAGTATCGGCGTCGAATAGGATCGAACTCCTCTGCGAGTGACACTAGCATACCTGTGGCCTTTTGAAGGTCATCACATCGCTCTTCCTCAGTTCCCGCAAGGTTTTCTAATCGCGACGTCAACAAATCAACATGGAAAGCGTAAACATGCGGCGATATAATGCGCGACGTGTCCGTTCGGCCCATCAATGAACTAATAATTTCCCAAAGTTTTTCCGATTCAAACAATTTCTTTCCGGCGTAGATTCCCCTCAAGAAATTCCACGCACTCTCATTATCGGGATCTATATTAAGAGAATCAATAATAAACGCTGTGTATCTGGTGATTATTTCATTGTTTATCTTCTGACGAGCAGCTTCCGAGCCTATAGCACCACGAGTTAGTATGAAATAGAGATGATTCCACGCCGAATTATTGCGCCTATCAAGTTCTATCAGACGTCGACAAACTTCTTCCTCACCATCCCAAAGGTTGAATTCTCGCACCACCCATTGTCGATGTTCCCAGGCATGATAATTTTTTGCATCATCGTCAAAAATTTCCAAGGTGAACGGTAGTTCTGAAGATGCATCACCTAATTCTTCGAGAAGCCACCGACGATGGTGCCATACTTGATAATTTTTAGGACTTTCTTCGATCATATTCCCAACAAATTCCATCTCCTTTCTGAGTGCATTTAATCGAGCTTCTCTACCCTCTCGCTCTTCGATCTCGGAACCGAGTTTTGATAATAATTGACGACGATAGTGCCAAACTGAATAGTTAGCAGCGTTCAATTCTAAACAATCTCGCGTCAACTCTAAACAACGATTGGACATTTCATTGGAACACAGCACTGCACGTAAATAGTTCATACAATCGGTGTAACGTTCGGTATATGCAATTTGAATCACCGAGCGAGGATCACTGTCTTGCTCTACAGGGGTAACATCCGCCCATTCTCGCCGTTGTGCGTACATGGTGTATGTTCGACCAGACATTGTCTGAAAAGTAGATTGATATGATTACATAAAGTTAGAATAAGGCGTCAAAGACATTGTTATTTAGCAAGGTCATGTTTAGCTAAATGGAATCTTTAAACATGTACTGTCAAACATTTGGCTTTTGATAAATCAAAGCTGGTCTGAATAAAACGTCTATTGTAACGGTTGGCAAATACATTTAAGCGAAATAGCGATCAAAAACTACAAAACATCTCAGTCTTTGATTACACCTGCATATAAGTTCAAAGTTTCGAATAACTATCTCAAAAAAAGTTTGAAAACATGAACTGCAATGGCAATCGATAGAGCACAAAACATGTCTGCAGATGAATTTTGAAACAAAGTACACTACAAATCACCCGCTACTAATTTCACTTGGACCTCAATCTTACAACTTAAAATACAAACCGTTGACGGCACATTGATACGATACAAGAACAGAAAGTCTGCAATCCTTGGATACAGAATATTCTTTTATAAGTGCGTGACACCCACAAATTATAAATATGCTTAATAAATCTAAAATGATTAGCTGTTACTGTGAACATACTAAGAAATACAATTAAAGCAATCGCTACTCAGTTTTTTTACAGGAATAACTGTGAAAATTTGCCAATAGAGAACCACAAATTCCGAAATCATATCCTATTCAAAATTGCCGTTTTTGTTCGGTTAAAGCTAGACACATGCTCCGCAATCGTCTTGGCCAAGACAGAAACAAACAGGCTACATACTAACTCAGTCAGAAATAGCTTGCTATGACTGAAGTGAAATAAATTTCACATACAGATAGCTATAATTCAATTAGACGACCAAAAGCAAAACAGTGTGATTGAAATTTTCCTAACAACTGCGACTCTAGCTTTATGAAACAACAAATCGATTAAAAGTTCCGAAATTTTGAGCCACAGTTAATGTATCATCGACTGGGTTGTTTGGAACGTGTAGACATAATTTTGAAGTAGTGGCAGAGCTGCTTCATAGAACCTTAAAATAAATGCCGCTTTCTTGGAAAGGAAAGGACCTTGTCTCCAATCGTTGTCTGCGGATAGCTCAATCGCTCGAGAACTTTTTCAAATTAAAAAAACTGTTGATTTGTGAATTTTTTTCTCGGGACGATTCGACGATGAAGAATGACATCTGTCAAATCAACAAAATCGGCTTTGTCAGTGGAGTCCAGGAAGCTGAAGTAAGCAGCAGATATGCGGTCAATATCCGAAGATTATCAACTGCCATATCATCATGCTTCTCTCTAACCCGGGCACATCATCATTCTGTTTCTCGCTGAAGGGCCGTCACCATTCAGCTTCTCTTTAAGGAGGAAGATCCTCATCATCATCATGCTTTCCTATAAAAGGTGGGCTACCTTTCATCAGTTTCGCTCTAAGGGGACCATCATCATTCCGCTTCTCTCTCTAAGTTGACCATGATCAATCTGCTTCCAGATTCAATCTAGAGAAACAGAATGATTGTGAGCCCCTAAGGAGGCAACGATGATGCTTTCCCCTCTTGGATGAAAAAGAATGATGATGGGCCCCTGGAGAGAAGCTGGATGATGTCCCCATATAGAGAAACACAATGATTGAAGGGAAACAATATAATGGGAAACAGACTTATGAGGGGGTCCTTGTAGGGAGCAGTGGCCGGATTTCGAAATTTCGCGAATTTCGCGTATCGGCTCTGATTTCGCGTATTAGCGCTGATTTCGCGTATCAGCACTGATTTCGTTTACTTTTGTTTTATGTACCCTACGAGCAAGTATATATTTATGTGGTAACACAAGTTTACGTACTATAAGTTTACAGGAACAAGTCTACTTACAGCGATCAAAAATAGATGATAGAGAGAATTTCGTCTTCTATCAGATGACATACATCTTATGGAGGACGCATATAGGCATTTCAGTGATTTTCATGCTTTGTCAATACATCACACACAGAACAATTTTATATAAATTTTGTAATCTCACTTAGCTAATTTGTATGTGCAGTCTTTTTATCGTGTAAACACACTTCTTTCATTCAAACAGGAAAATCAAGAAAGTTAATTCCTTTTGTTCATTTCAAAGGACATGCCGCATGTTATAGGTGTGTAGATCTGAAGATTGATATCAACAATAATATTAACGATAAAGAAAAATTAACGTAGTCTCAAAATGCATCAGTTTATTGACAAATTTTCGTCACAGACTTCATCAGGTGCACGATGCAAATGAACGTTTGCATCGTGCACCTGATGAAGTCTGTGACGAAAATTTGTCAATAAACTGATGCATTTTGAGACTACTTTAATTTTTCTCTATCATTTCCTACGTCTCATGGCGATTACTTTTGAATAATAATAACATGTATAAATGGACAGTGACAGTGAAATACAAGATTTGATATGTAGTTACGCATCTGTAAAATTACTGATTGTGGAACTGGAGATTTTATTAGCTTAATTTGTATTCGCAATATTCACATGTCATTTGTTTGGCGTGTTCTGTTCATTCTTATGGAAAGGAAATTTTTCAGGAAAATAGAAACACCCAACTTTACTTGATAAAATAAAATACCATACAAAACCATATCATAAGAACATATAAGATATTGTAGAATATAGAACATGTTTTTCCCACCATCAGGCCTCCCAACGAATTTTAGTGAGAATATAGGCTAAAATTATAGGTCCCAAAAAAATATATAGGCTTTTATAGGTTTTCATAATCTTATTATGTATAGGCATATTATTGTTTAATTGAAATTAAATTTATCATGTCATCAATCTTGTTCAATTACATGTGAAACTCCAACCAAACTAATATGATCGTTCACGTAAATTCGATTGCAATTAATGAGTAGGTTTATTATGAGAAGTAGATAAATTACGTAAATGACAAAGTAAAATACGTTGAAAATTGAAGTCAACGACTATCATCCAATACATGCATTAATACGTTCAAGTGCTATTTAACTTTATGAATATTTTGTACATGTAGGGAGCCATAAAATATTGACATTCATTATAAAAAAACAACTCTATTAAAAAATTATAAACTTCTCGGTTATTAGAGAAAGCAGTCTTTGGAAATTAAGAAAAATACTTCGTGAATTGTAAAGTTTTGTACAAAATTTACTTACAGCTTTACCGAACAGAAAACTTCAAAACAAACACTTGTAAAAATGTCCAATCTTTCCACTAAAAAGTTAAAAAGTTCAACAACTGAAAATGTGACACTAGTTAAATAATCTATACAAAAAATGAGGACAAGCAAATTGCTATCACTACAGTCAACTATCTCTCATCAACAGAGTTGAAGTTCGTTATTACGGTCTTTTTTTCTTTATTGTCATTTCGTGGTAAGTTGTCATGAGCTGCCGCTTTTTATTCTGTAATTCAAGTTGCTTCTTTGCGGATGTTTCGATTTTTTCTTTTGTCAATCGCAAAAGATCTGATGCTATACTGATGCCATCCATATCATTCTTTTTTATGCTTTCATCGAGACGGGTTTGTGCATCCTTCAATAGAAGATTGGCTCTCGACGCTTCAACGTTAATGTTTTCTTCGTCTTTCGCAATAAGACATGTTTGCGCGTCCATTTTTTCTATTTTTTCATTGTGTTCCTTTTCTGCTTGAATTTCTTTTTCTTCGCGTTCTTTCTTTTCCTGTTTAAGTTTTTCCGTCTTTTTCCTTTCTTCCCCCAATTCCTGCTGATACACCTTCGAAGATGCCCTCGCCACGCTGACAAGGTCTTTTGTGATGGGAACGTTTGTAATGCCATCAAATGATCGGACAGTGTCTTTACATGCTCTTATTCCGATTACAGATTTTGCAGAAAGCGCTGTTCTATCCGTACCAAGCAATCGTTTATTAACCGAAAGTCTCCTTTCTGAGTCGGCATTGCTGTGAGCCAATATGAGAGCTGCTTTTACGACACGGGAAAGATTCGGGTATTTCTTTCTTCCACTTACTGATTCATGTTCTAGTATCTGAGACCAGAATTCATCAATGCGGATTTCATGAATGTCTGACTTAACTTTTTCTTCACCGTACAATTTCCATTCGTCGATGATTTTCACGATGTCGTCATCTTTGAGAAAAGGCATCGCTTCTGCAATGATTTTGATATAGCGGCATCCTTTCTTGTTGGATTGTTCTTTTGGATGTAGTACGCGGAGGGCTCGAAGTATTTTGTTATCATGTGGAAGTTTATCGATCAAGCACTGCGATGCAGTTTGGTAGAACGACAGTATCTGTTTCATGACTTCATCCTTCGATTTCGATTCGACCTTCTCAATCGCGTCTCTGGCTGCATGTCCGATTTCAATATCTTCATTAGCCAAATGGTTCTGTGACACATCGATTGATTTCAACTTCTTTGAGTTTTTTTTTACATAACTCTGGTTTTGAAAGCGGAACAAGACAGACTTTATCAAATCACACATAGAAGGATATAGATAATGTATCAAGGGGCCTTCTGTTTGAAAGACGATGAGATATTTATCAAAAAGCGGTTTCACACAAATGAGAACAGTACAGACTTGAAAGCAGCCCAATAGAGTTGGGAGATTAAACTAGTTTCAAATGATATTCTAATTCAGCGTTATGTTTTCCTTTCATAATATTTTGATAATTCCAAAGTCAAAATACAAAGAGTGTAGCTTACCTTCTTCATCAGGAGCGAAGTTATTAACTATAGATAATAATTTCACTTCTGAATGACAAAGGGCAACAGTTAAAATTGAGTTATACATTAAACATCTTAATTGTAGGCAACCGGGTCTCCCAACTCCATAAATTTTGCTTGAAGTCCATAAACAGTCATTTTATTAACTATTTTAAGTTCAGGTTTTCCACAATTATAAAAACATGTACATGTATGTTCAATTCAATAACAAATTATAAAATGGAACAAGTAAACAATACGAACAGTTCAACAACCAGACTGAACCAATCAAAAATCATTCAAGAGTAATAACTGCTGATCATTGGGCACACGAGGAACAAAATCAATCACCGACCTTCAAAAGACGAATAACACACAATCTGAAACCAGATAGTATTAAAAATTGCTTTCCTTATCGATAATCAAGAAAACTTGCGTGATATGTAAAATAGCATAAGAAATGTGATCATCTCAGTCAAAAATCATAAGAAGTCCGAAATAATAGGTTTATATAGGTTTTATAGGTTATTTTTTAAAAATATATGTCAGTTTTTAAAAAATAGGTTTTTATAGGTTTTTTGGGAGGCCTGCACCATACTTGATTGCGATCATGGATATTCCATAATTAGTATTTTATTGTTTACATGCATGATCTAGGTAAGAAAACTTACGACTTCAACTTATGCGCCATCTACTTTATAACTTTATACAAATAGTAACACACACAGAAGTTTGCTTTATACGTCTATGTAACTCATAATGGCAAGCAATCCATTGAATTACACAGATTAGTCTTTTTTGTCGAAGCGCGAATATTTGTTACTCGGCATAGAAGAATCTAAGAATTGGTGTACATGTCTTTTTAGAATCACATCGAGTGCTCTACTGCGCGCGGTTTCTTTTTTCATTTCTGATGCATTCTTTTCTTGTCGAAGATCCATCAGGTCTTTCTCGGCTTTTTTGGCCTGCTGCAGTGCATTCTCTGCAAGAGATGTTAGTCGCCGTTGCTCATCTTCCTTTTTCTTAAGAGAAGTTGCGATGTCTTCCATCTCAGTCGCGTGCTTTCGAATACTTTCGTTTCTGTTCATTTCCTCGTTCAATTCTTTTCGTAGACGTTCTTCTAATTTCTGTTTTTCTTTTTTTCCCGTTCTTTTCGTTACTCCTGCTTCCATGCTTCATATTTCGAGTACGATGCCGTGTATGAATCTCTGAGTTGACGATCTATTTTCAATGTAGAGCTGTCCAATTTTTTGCTGTTGAGAACAGACTTACTGACGGACAACGCCTTTATGGTTTCAGAACCCAGTGATCGACGTTTCTTAGTTATTTCATCGGATAGATCCGAAAAAATGCGTTCGACCTCCGCGTTTCCATGTGGTAAAATAAAAATCACTTTGGCGACTTTTACGAGGGTTGGTGTCTTCAGGGACGTCTATTAATAGTATATATGGCAGGGACAATCAACTCGCCTGCAGTGCAGCGATGACTGTGGGCGGCAGTCGAACTCGTTCAACAATGCTGTCTGGTGTGAATTGTGTACACAATCGTGCGTCAACGCACTATTAGCAGGCACAGAGCGCGTGCTTCCTGTGAGTCACACAGTTATCATGCAAGACAGCAGCCGATTGATTTTTTGATACCAGTTAAGGTCGAGGATTTCATTTTCTTCAGTCTGTCTTCGCAACGAGTGTCGTTCTAACGTCTGGCTCTGAGACTGTGCATATTATGTTCAGTTGGCCTTTCCATCGTCGTAATGGGACGCAAATGTAGTGTTGCAGTAACGACGTAATTATGACAGTAACGACAAAATCAGTGTTTATGGCTTCCCGCGAACTGATCAGAGCGAGTTGGAGATGTGGCTATCTTCCCTCCCGAATATCATAAAGGCCGAAAATGTAACAAGGAATATGGGAGTGTGTCGATTACACTGGCCAACGGAGACATCAATGAAATCAATCAATGGTAAACTGAAACCAGATACTCCTCCATCGATCTATCCTGGATGCCCAGCTAGTTTTAACAGACAGACTCATTCAACTGCGGCTAGAGACGTGGATATACGTGGAGTTTCTTCATCAATTCGTTCTATTGAAGAAGACGAACTCAGTGATTTTGAACAACTGGACAAAATTCCCGAGAACTTTGAAACTTTCATCCAATTCATTCGTGCTCATCCCTATCAAAATTTCCATCCCATCGAAACCGGCGAAGGATGTGAGCTTCTACACTTCAATTCTGATTTTACATCAGTCGACGTGCGAATTTCAATAACATCAAATTTTAACGTGAGTGCCTTTCATAAACACATTTAAGTTTCTCATTTACGCGACCTTCTTGGTTTTCAGTGTAGGTTGGAACGTTATTTTCAGCTTGAAAATATAATTTCTCGTTCTAAGAATTGTTCATTAGATGTTAGCAAAGAGATTGAGCACCACGCTGGCAAGTTGAAAGAGTTCTTCGAATTTGATGACACAGATTTTTTGTTAGAGCAGTTACAATTGAAGGCGTCGCCACAACACCTATATGGCAGCCTTCCACTTTTCTGTGATTCGTTTCCACTTGCTGTGAAACACGAATCTTCAAAGCAGTAGTCGATGTGAATGAGCCAAGAGAATAAAAAAAGACATTTTCATAAAAAATGCATAGAATGGTTAGGTGCCAGACAGACTTAACCGTCATTATAACTCGTCACCATTAGCGCACAAGTTGAGCTGGCACTGACGCTCGATGGAAGGGCTAGCAGTTTTTATGGCGAAGATTCCATTCTTTTTATACGATATGACTGATTCAGGTCAGAATCACTGACTGAGGAAAAGTGGTGAATGTCAAGGCGCATTGTTCTGTGGTGGTACAACTGAAAAGATCCAAATATAGCTCTCTTCAAGCCATCATTTTGGTGGCGGAATTTTTTTAAGAGTTGGAAATTTTTTGAGCGATTTCCGCCAATTGGCGTAAGGCTCGACGACGAAAAAAACCCTGGTTGACAGCCGACTTTCTTTACGAACAAACTATGCGATTGCTTCAGATAGTACACACTGCTGGTGGAAAGGTCATCGGTCTGTTATCCGATAATTTGTCAGCGAATCGAAAGATGCATAACATTCTTAGACAAAATTTTCCCTCTATGGCTTTACATACAAAATCGCACACCCGTTTGAGAATGATGTCTTACCTTTACCTTCTCTTTGACTCTGTGCACATTTTGAAGAGCTTAAGGAATAATTGGTTCACAGAAAAAGACCAAGAAATTCAATTTCTTCCACCGGGTGGAGTTGAATCGGTGACGGCAAAATGGGATGATCTCGTTGAAATATACTTAGCTGAGTGCAACAATCCAATCAAGAGGACAAACTTAACATCCCAGTCCATAAATCCATCCAACTTTGATAGACAGAAGGTCTCTTATGCGTGTCAGATTTTCGATGATAAGACAGTTGCAGCCTTATCTCAAGACGAAAAGTATGAGACTGCATGTTTTGTCTACCACATATGCAGACTTTGGAAAGTTCTGAATAATAAAGTAGCACAGCTTATATTCACTTGAACGATATAGATCGCACACCGGTAGATTGTTCTAACTCCGTTCCACTGAAAGTTTTGAGAGATATGAGTGTGGCACTGAAGAGACAGGAAGTCGCTAAAGGCAGGAAACGAAAACATTCTTTGACAACAGAAACAAAGGACAGTACCATTCAAACTCTAGATGGATTAACAGATTTATGCGAGTATTTGTTGAATGAGAAGAACGTTCAGTTCATACTCTTGGGTGAATTCCAAAGTGATTGCCTTGAAGGTGAGTTTGGCAACATAAGACAAATGTTCGGTGGCATGTATTATGTAGCTGTTGAGCAGGTGATGATGGCCTCAAAATTGAGACAACTGAAATTTTTGCAGAGTTTAGAAATTGATGACGTTACATCGGATAGTTTTCCATCTCATTCTCTTCCATGTTGTGATTCTAAAATTTCTGAATTTGAGATGAATCTCATAGATGAAGCATTTATCCAAGCACAAAAGGATTGTTCTGTTCTATATTTCTGGATATGTTACTATGAAGGAATGTTTAGAATCTGACGAATATTATGATGAACTGGATAATGAATGTGAATTTACGAGACTTGTCTCCAGGAATAAATTGAAATATCCCTCTCAAGACACTTACAGTTTTGCGTTGATGTCATACAGATTTTTTAAGAAGTCAAATCTACAATGTAAAACACGAGTTGGCAAGTGCTTGAGAATTATACATAACTCATATTTTTCATTCGAAAAATGTTCTGCAATTATAAATCGATTCATTAATGTGTTCTTCTGTGGCTATGTCAAAAGTAAGACAGATTTCAGAAACATTGAAAATGTACGAAAGTTGAGAAAAATGTCGAAATAAATTTCGCTTCTGCTCAAACTTCTGTTTTCATTATGATACTTTGTTTGGTGGTCCTAACAATGCACTGTACACCTATTATAAGAGTAGGGCTTACCTCGTACACTGCACTGTTAGATTGATATAAATTGCATGGATTTGCCTGATTTTAATTTGATTGTAGAAGTACTCGTCGATTTTTAATCGAAAATTAATCAACTTACGCGAAAGATCAGCCAGCAAGATTTCTAACTGAAAAATGTGCAAGTACATAGTTGAAACACCGGTCCCGTAGCATATCCACATGTATGCAGGTCTGACAGATAGATTAATTCTGTCCTTTAGTTTCAAATATATCAAGAGATAATTGGTAGACTGAAGAAAATGAAATCCTCGACCTTAACTGGTATCAAAAAATCAATCGGCTGCTGTCTTGCATGATAACTGTGTGACTCACAGGAAACGCGCGCTCTGTGCCTGCTAACAATGCGTTGACGCACGATTGTGTACACAATTCACACCAGACAGCATTGTTGAACGAGTTCGACTGCCGACCACAGTCATCGCTGCACTGCAGGCGAGTTGGTTGTCCCTGCCATATATACTATAAATAGACGTCCCTGGTGTCTTTCCCACCTTGTCGACTTTCGACCAAAATTCTTCTACATCGTTTTCATAGGCGTTTTTTACCAGACTTTGATGAAGCCTAATCTCGACTTGCAATGTCGATTGGTCGCTATCTCCTAAAATGTTAGGGATGGCTTTGACGAATTTAAAAACCAATTTCTTATAATGGTCACTCTGTTGGTACAGAGGACTTAAAAATCGTGAAGCCCTCAGTAGCTCGTTCCCGAAAGGCAAATAGTCGCTCAATCTTTTTGTAATTTCCATGAAAAAGGCTTTCATGATCTTGAAGGCGATTGCCTGGTTGGGCCTGATAAATCTGAGAAGATCTTTCGAGCTTTTTCAACAATGATGATGTTGTAGGCGTTGTGCCAATGATCAAAGTTGGATACATCAATTTTCCAGCATCGGGAAGGGATCTGATCAAGTGATATATTTCTGAAAATCATATTCTCAGAATGAAGTACTAACATAATTCACATGTTAACCTCAGCATATTCACAAGCAACATACATTCGTGTGTAAAATGGATCTGGAAAAGGTAAAAATATTAATAAATCCATCGCATATCATATGGAACATCGCAGTTCAAACTTAATTCAGATGGAGTTACAAACTTAATGATAAGATGTTAAATAATGCCTAGTTAGTCACAAGTATAAAACACATAAAGCAGTTCATAAACTCTATCGAAGATTGATATTATGAATGAGAATTAGAATATCAATATCAAGTTATCTAGTGAGAAGTGGATTAGCTCGCGGTATACAGACCCGTGCAGAAGTCTTTGCGCCCCTGTTATCAGATCTAAATATTCACAATTTTCAGAATACTATCTGTTCTTCTGAGGTGTACTAACATTTTTGATGAGTCTTGCAATCGATGAGATATCTATACAACTTTGTAATGGAACGATAATTAATGTCACATAGAGATACGACTTCCTTAATCAATTTGAATAAGAATTCAGGTCGTGCAGAAATCTTTGCGCTTTTGAATTGTATCATTTCAAATGACAATTAACTTGCTATAACCAAACTTAAATGCATTCTATGATAATCATCGATAAAAACAAGACTGTAAATCATATCATCAGTTCATATTTGCTAATCATGCCCAGAATTTCACTAGATAAGAGAGAATTGGTGGTCCTACTATCACGAAAAGGCAAATCACAAAATGAAATAGGTTCGCTACTTCGGATTAGTCGCCGGTCAGTTCAATATATTTTGAAAAAATCAAAAATGCATGGTAGCATTGATGACCGTCCTCGATTGGGCAGACCTCGCATCTTGTCGAAGAGAATGGAGCGTCGGATGATAATAACTTCAAAGATGAACCCTGATTTGACAGCCAACCTTCTGAAAAACAAACTTTTTGTCGACAATTCAGTATCTGTTACAGTATCTGATAGTATCTGATACAGTGAAACGTACCCTACGACGGTACGGGTTATTTGGACGGATTGCCGTCAGAAAACCTCTTTTGTCTGTAGTATACCTGAAATGATCAATCATATATCTATGAATCATTCCACTTTGACTACGTAAACAAAAGTATTAAAAGAAAGTCTACAAGAGCTATCCATTTGACCTCTTTTCTAATGAATAAATTTGATTTGATAAGCTTTTGAAGATAATGATAACATTTAAGGTCACTAGCGCAAGAACTTCTGCACGGGTCTGTATATTATAATATATCTAAGTGCATAATTTCGTTCGCGTATAAATCCTCAATTTCGCGTATTCGCGTAATACGCGAAATTCGCGTCAGAATCCGACCACTGGTAGGGAGACAGAATGATGCTGATGGGTTCCTTGTAGGGGAACGGAATGATGAAGGGCCTTCTCATAGGGAAACGGAAAACGCCCTTTTACCCCCCCCCCCAGAGGAAAGCAGAAAAATAATGGGCCACTCAAAGGGAAATTTTGATGAAGGTCAAAGGTGAGAATTCTTCTTCGGATACAAACTTAATTGTTGGTAGGTTACGCGACGTTTCGCCTAGACAAACTTGTTCACGTGTGAATATTGGGCACAGAGATTTGCAAAGTTCCAGCAATGAGATATATTAACCAACAAATGATCAAAACTAGGGAAAATAATTCATCAAATACGATCAAGACCCGAGCGTTTCTTTTTAGTCGATTTCAACATGGATCCCTGCTCATTCACCGAAACTTTCAATGGATGTTTAGGCAAATCACAATCCTGTAAAATAATGACAGATATAGGGTGTGGCATAAAAACGTGACTAAATTTTATAGTAGCATATAACTTTCTAATTATCCAACCGAAATTAACAAATAAAGTCTCATTTTGAAGCCATTACACATCTTTATTGCAGACCAAGAAAATTTTAATTATTCTGTCGATAAGGTGATCAACCGATTTAGAGTCAACGGTCGGCTAACCTAGTGACTTCATTCGGAATTCACATTTGAATTTCAATTCCAAAGAAAGACAATATGCATCGAATTGTGTTTCGTCTAACTCTCGCAGACCTTTCTTCTCAAAAGTCCCTTATGTAGATGAAGTTAATAAGCGCAAAATGAATTACCCTTTGTGAAGTAAAAGTAAACAAACAAGAAAAAAAATAATTTCCTTTCATGGTGGCAATAATATAAAGACATACGTGCATCCGCCGAAAGAAGTGAAGCAATGAAATAATGATTGTGATACATGTGCCTCTGCGCTTCGCCCAAATAGATGTAATTAGAAGTTTTTGATAAGTAAATGATAATACTGACATCTGTACAAATTTCATTACCTGGAAATTGCAGAAGCGCTTAGGCTCTAAATGAGATAAATTCACTTGCTATCTGAAGCAACAAGCAGCATACGTCTCCGGAATTCATAGGCGGATAGAATCGCACACTCTTTCATGACATTGATTATAACTAAAGATTTTTAGTAAGTAGGACATGCCGTAATGCTCTGCTGCATGATTGAGCCTAGATTGTTTCAATTTTATGATAATTGCTTCTACAATGCTGATTTCGTAATTAGTGCTTCCTTTGTATTTTATACGAAATTGATTAGTAATATCCTGAGTACGGTAGTTTCTGTTATTTATGTGTTCATTCACTGCCGTGTTTGTTGTTTTATGTTCATCGATCACTGGTGAAGTCTTCGTTTTGTTTTTAACAATGTATGTTTGGCTACCTGCATCACCCAGGCACGAGAATTCATATATAAAGCAAGACTTCAACAGAGGTTTCGATTTACTTTTTAAAGAAAAACATGATTTCACTTTAGTTGTATTCAAAACTGCTGTAGCATCAATACCATATTAATTATTATAAATTTTAACAAGACTATACTTAAGTTACTGCGAGGCTGTGCTAATATGCGGTATCACAGTGTAAATTGTTTTATTACTGTCCATGCTGTCATCTCTATGATTAGTATTTGTGTTACTGTGTTTTTCTTCTTCAAAAAGTTAATTTATAGTACTTTCTATTATTGCTCTTGGATACCCGTTTTATATGAAGATATTTATCATTTTCATTACTTCACTATGAAATACCAGGTGAAATAACCTAAGAAATTTATTGAATGAATCAAATGAATAATCAAAGAAATGATCAAAGCATTGTAATCAAACCTGCAGATGAAGGTCGTGCTGTTGTCGTTTGGGGTAAGACGGACTACTGTAATGAAACCTACCGTCAATTGAGTGACACTGTCACCATAACGATATATGATAGTGTCAATCAATTGTCGGTAGGCTTCCACGGTGCGCACGGAACAACTTTTTGGGATTGAAAGATGTCCATGAAAACGTTCAGCATATTCTGATGTAGTTTTGTATGCTGATTCCGAATATGACATTTAAAAAATCATTCATCGAGCTGTTTCTGAATAAATCGATATTTATTTATTTCAGAGATTTCCATATATGGCAACGTGATCAATGCATATTGAAAAGATATTCCGTACTATTTACCTTATTTTCTATTATGGGAAGCCTCTGTGATCAAAAATCTGCAAGTTATAGAAGAAACTATCGAGCTGTTTTTGGATAAATCGATTATTATATTGATTTCAAGGGTTTACATATACGGCAGCCTGATCAATATTTATTGAAAAAATTGTTGGTGTTATTTATCTGCAACTTTTGAGTAGTAAGAAAACGGCGAACACTCGACCGGCGCGCCCCCCTCTGGAACGACAGAGGTTGTGGTCGGCCGCCGTGGTGCTTCGAGTCTGACTCCCCCCCTCTGGAACGACAGAGGTCTGTCGTGGTGTGCCGGCCAAGTTGGTCCGAAAGGTTCGCTGACGTCCCCCCCCTCTGGAACGACAGAGTGTCGTGGTGGACTTGGGCGACCGCCAGGTTTTGACTTGAGGCTATAGTGTGTGATATTTTTCGTGCAATCTGATGAATGTTGGGTTGAAAATGGGCTGTTTCGAGTGGAAGCAGTGCTCGGATGTGAAAACGGAGGCCAGATTCGGATTCAGCGTGAAATTCTGCATCGGTATGGTGAGTTTCAAGTCAATCGGAGAGAAAAAGTTTCGCTGACGTCCCCCCCCCCCCTCGGCACCGACCTTCCAACTTTCCTTCTAGTGGACGGATTTTGTCGTGCCATAGCTCGTTTGAAAGCTAAGAGTGAGACAAATTCAGTGAAAGAAACGGCTTGTTCATATCTGTCTTCGTTTAGATGTGAGACTCCATTTAAGATTTTGGGAGATTGTTGAAAAACGACAGAGTTAGAATTTTTGCGATGGTTGTGGGCTGTAGAGCGAAAACGAAGCATCGGATGGGAAAACGGAGGCCAGATTCGGATTCACCGTCAAATTCTACATGGAAATGAAATATTTCCAGCTCAATCGGAGCACTAGAACCGGAGATAGACGGGATTTTTAGTGTTTAGATGATGGGTATTACGTCATCAGCTGATCGCCACACACTATATAAGCTGGGAACCGACAGAGACTTGTCATTAAGACGAGAGCGATTGTCAAAGGTAGGTCGTCTCTCTGAGCTCCGATGATAGCTTCGGACATTCCAAATTCCGGGTTTCTGTAAGAAACCGACTTAGAAAATTTCATTGCTGATATCAGCTAAGGCGTCAGACTTACAGGTTAGCCAGGAGATGGCCTTCATCTCCAGGCCATAAAAGACTCCTAAACTTTAAAGGCTTGTAACTTTGCTTCTACAAGTCCGTTTGACTTGATTCAAAAAAGGTTCGGTCGCTATTGACCTGCCCTAAGTGGTAGACTACTTATAAAATGTCATAAGTAGTGCTAAAAAGTTGAAAAATTTAAATTCACTAGTTTTGGAGGTTTTCTGGGGTTTTCGACCCTGCTGAAGTCAATGAAAGCATTTTTAATGATGTCTGAGCCAGTCTTCTCATGGTATAAGCGGCTTTTCACTAAAAGCGAGCAAGACACGGAGAGTTTTGCTGTAATATTCCACTGACAGGGTGTTCCTTCGGGACGGCGGACGATGCCGTAGTGATAAGTGTGCCAAGGGAGTGTGTCATAGTTTAGACCGTAACCGCTGGGACAACTCATGTCTCATGTTGGGCATTTGACACAGTTCTCAACGTAGCACTTTGAACGCCAATCGGTTGAGTCTTAGCTATCTTGTCATGGGTGGCCTCTAAACATCTCCATTGCAAAACGCTGGTGAATCAAGCTCTCTACGGCTTGCTATCAAGCTCTCTACGGCTTGCTATCAAGCTGATCAAAGCAATAACTTGGGATGTTTCCTCAAGGTTTTCAAGTATGCTGAGTTCAAATCTGCTATCAGATTTCAAATTTAACTAAGTCTAAGGCAGCTTTGAGGGGTTAGATCCCAGCTACTGATCACTACCTTTGACTCGGCGTTGCTGTTACCACTTCGGGGCAGTGACAATGATGTCTTCAGCTGTAAATAGCGGGTATCGGGGAAGATCTCTCACTTCCCTAGTGATCAGTACAAGGCCTTCGGGCTGTCGACGGGATCGAGTGCCACTCACTACACTCAAATCTATCATTCCTCACTAAGTGTAAAAATCATTGTTTTCCGTTTTTCGCTTCAGAAATGCCGAAATACAATAATGTCAAGACCAGTTTCAAACTGTGTCAATGCCGGAAGGTATTCCGAGCTGACGCCTTCAAGAAGCACGCTTGCACTAGCAAGAAACAGATAGGGGTCGGTCGCTACTATTGCGGAGCCCACAAAATCAGTCGCTTAAGTGAGCGGTTGGAGGATTGGCACTCAAAACACAGCGAGTGTCAAACAGGCGAAGTAGGCGAAGAAGAACGGAGTTCACTCTTCGCCACTGAGCTCCGTTCTTTGGAGCTACAATCCGCCAACGAGCAAGAACGGAGTTCACTCTTCACCACTGAGGCCACTGAGCTACAATCCGCCATTGAAGCGATTGCCGCTGTATCCTCGCTTAGTAGCGAGAGCTCGCTGTCCAGCAGCGATAGTGAGGAGGAGGAGGAGGAGGGAGAGCTACAGTCGCAACCTATCGAGGACGTCGACCTCGATCGCGAGACCCCTACAGCCGTGACTGCGAGCGGAATTGCAACACAATGTCGCAATTTTGTCAAGCGCCCGCCGGTGATCGCCGAACGGGATAAACTAAAGAAAGAGGTGGAGAAGTTGAAGGAGGAGGCCTTCTCATACAAGGCAAAGTATGAGGACCTAAAGAACGTGGCCGGAGAGATTAAGCGAGCGGGATGGCGAGTTGGAGCAGGAGAGGCTCAAGACTCTCGAGGGGAAAGCCACAGAAGAGGCTTTGCTAGCAGAGAGGGAAAGTAGGGAGAAGGAGATACGAAGGTTGAAGGAGGAAGTGGAGAGACTCCGTGTGCAGATGGCTAAGGTGGTCGAGACGAACCACGAGCTGCACCGTTCGGCGCAGCTGGTGGATCGCGATCGAAGGGTGCGTTCCAACCGTCTGCACATCCCTATTAGAAAGGGGAGAGTAGCAGAAACTCCTCTCTTGTACGAGCGTGGAAGAGGGGAGAAATGCTACTCTCGGGTGAAGGGGTGGAGTGTCTACACTTCACCTTCGATCATCGTGATCCGATCTCGAATTTCCTTTATGAGGAAGCGTCCGAGAAGATCTGTAAGTAAAAATGACTAAATTAAAATGTAAGATGATAACTCACTACTTCTTTCTTTACAGACATCCAAGAGAAGCGACCACCCGCCCCGTTGCCGGAGCCGCAGTCGAAACAGCAAGCCTGAGTCCCTATCCCACACCCCGAGAACGCCACAAACGGCTCTGATAAGGGCCACCATGGGGCAAGATTTGATAGAACCGCCACGCGGTTTGCCCTGAGCAGTCTTTAGACTGGCGAATACTATCATTAAGTTGAATCTGCTATCAGTCAACTTGAACGTTGCGTCGCGTTAGAGGGGTATATAAACCACTACGTATCATTTCATTTCATTTCAATCATGGAGACACCAAACGCTGCAGTCAGCTCTCCTCGCGGACCGCAGTTAAGACCGCGAAATTTATTTAATGAATTTGCTAGAATAGAGGAGCAAGACAGAGTCCACAACAATCTTGCTCAGATTGGCAATGCGATGACAGGAAGTGTTGCCAATCCAATGGAATGGCGCTACATTCCACCCTCCACTCACATACCAACTAGCATGGAAGTCGACACTGCTGAGGTTGAACGGTTTCGACTCTCTCTGAGCAGAATCGGTATGGAGTAAGATTGCTGATGACGACCCCCGAGAACGAACCACCGGCTCTCATAAGGGCCACCATGGGGCAAGACATGATAGAACCTCCTCGCGGTTTGCCCTGGGCAGTCTTCAGACTGGCGAATACTATCATTAAGTTGAATCTGCTATCAGTCAACTTGAACGTTGCAAATGAAGTTCGGTGTAATACTTCCTTTCGACGGGCGTTCCTGTAAAGGGCGGCGGTGAAACCCGTAGCTATGTATACCGCAAGGAACATTCGGCAATGGTCAATCTTGTTAAACCTCTCTGCGTCATGTTTGCAAGTGATTGCCTCTGTCTCAACGTAGTATGCATTCGCGCCAGGGCGACATTTAGCCAGCTGTCGAAGGTTGCCTAAAACTTTCCATTGCATACGTTATGAAAACCATGAGTTCTACCTGTCTCTATCAATGAGATGAATTGATGAATGGAATGAAATGGGAGGACACTCACGCGCCACACGCAACATAACACACTTCTCTCTTCCGTAGTCTAACAAGCTCTTTACACATGGATCGCAGTCGATTGCTATCCCAGAATCATGTAAGCTATCTTAATTTTATTTAACACTATTTCATCTACCATTATCATCCATATGAAATGTTATAAGAATTGCAAGTTAAACTAAGTGTGCTACTATTTCCAAATGAAAAAGTATACATGGTTAAATCATCCACTGAAGTCCCATTCAAGTAAGTCAGTATGAAAGCAAAGATAATACGAAATAAAAATTTATTATGGCATGTATTTCAAAAGGTCTTCATCGTCAATATCGTCCCAGAGTCTGGCTTCACATAGATCACAAAAACAGTTCACTTGCTTCAATCGTTCTTCTACCGCGAGCCTCACTTTGTCGATATACTCCCACTCCGCCATAGTTCGTGGCTGGGAGTTAGGGGTGTACCATTCCCATAATTGGTGGAAGAATTTGGTGCTGGTGATCTCCATCACATCATCAGTATCGTACTGCAGATACTTCCACCTCACGCCTGTTAAGTCGGGACACTCCTTCTCACATACACTCTCCTCTTCGTCATCCGCTGCTAATGACAACTTCCTGATATTGTCGAGTCGGTACACTTTCTCTACCTTCCCCTTCGTTGGAGCGTTTCGTGCAACGAGCGCCCTTGGTGATGAGCATGGAGAAGAGAATTTTGTGTTCGGTGTTTTTGGAGGGCTTGTCATGTTGACTGTGAATAATAACTTTGAAATGTTTCCTAATTCTTAAGTATAAACAAGCAACCAATCAAAATCAACAGCCAATGAATGATGAATATGAAAGTATATATGTAAAGTGACATCCGTGTCATTTGACTCTGTCTTTGAGACGTGTAAGTGAAGTGTTCTCTAGCGAATTCTATATTTGAGGCGTACAAGTGAACTGCTCTCTCGTGAATTCCAAATTTGAGTGAAGTCTCTATCTTGTTGAAGTATTAACCTTAAACTTGATTTCGTTGAAATGGTAAGTTAAGGAATTCATCAGTCATCTCCCTCAAACGTGTGGCTAATAGCATCTTCCTCAATTTCAGGCATCAACTTCATCAACAACGCCCTCCCTTCTCGAGGAAAGTTTAGAGTTGTTGAGTCAAGGTAGGTTGTAACAATACACTGAGACTTGAACAGAGATGATAGAATGATTTCTCTTTCAGGTGATACCAGTCCCATCTCGAGCGAGTCCATGTCAACATTGTCGCGGGAATGCAACGATCGGGAATGTGCTGACTGTGGGCACATCTTCACGAGGAAGCGTGATCTCGTCCGACACATCAAGCGAGGTGTTTGTAGACCTAAGTCAGCATCAATCTCGGAAGGTGGGGATGATTCTGTTAACGATGTCTCCTTTTCTTGCGATTTATGCATTCAGTCTTTTGAGTCACATTTTGAACTATCTTCACATAGACTTCGACATACACACAGTGACGATAGTTATACTAACAGCACCTCCTCTATCCGACTCACTGAAGTGTCCATAAATAATTTAGTGAGGAACTACCAGATGGAATCCTCAGAAACCATTACTGACTTTGAAGAATGGTTTCATCAAAATTCATCTTTGATTGGTGCGCTCTTCAACAATTTAGTCAATTTTAGAATGAAGGAGTTCAACTATCTCAAAATAAAATATGTAAAAATCGACCACCATACTGGTCAAATAGTAGAGAGGTTGGAGTTTCACATACCCTCCTCTCCTGCAACCGAAGTTGTCGACTGCGAGTCTTGGATAAATTTTCATATCCAAGGGTTAAAATTAAACATAGATAAATTTAACGAGCGTGATAGTGGACTCGTTTTTGATGGTATTGAGACCGCCATGATTAAAATCACTTCATTAGAGAACTACTCTGGACGAGGCTCCTTTAAACTTCCGAAAAATTTAAGAAATAAAGCAGCAGTCATTTCTATAGATTGCGAATCGCAATGTTTTAAGTATGCCGTCCTCTCCATTTCCCACTATAATGATGTACAGAATAGCCGATACCGTAAGAGTAAGTATAAACAGTGGGAGAATGAATTAAAGTTTGATGACTGCAATAGTGAAGATATGAAAATTAAAGATATAGAAAAATTTGAAAAATTGAACAACATCAAAATAGTTCTCCATGTTTGGGAAAAGGGATTGAAGGGTGTCCGCTACAACTCGTGTTCGAGTTGTTATGACCACGTTGTCAACCTTTTATTAGTAAGACAGGATGATAGTGAGGAATGGCACTACTGCGGTATTCCCAAAATTTCTCGCTTATACCACCACCTAAGAAATTCTAGCTCATAAGAGATTTATTACTGTGACAGATGCATTCGGAACTTTAGGAGTAAAAACAAATTTGAAACTCATTACGAATGGTGTAAGCGAGGTAAACTACAAATGGAGCGCATGCCCAAAGATAAGGAGTTTTCATATAGAGAGAATGGTGATGAACTAAGTCCTCTTCGTGTCATCTATGCTGACATCGAATGCTATATCAATGATAACACCCATCGAGCAGCAGCCATTTCCTGCTATGAAGTATGGCATGACCATTTCCAAAATAGAAAAAATAAAATGCACGTCTGGCAAGGTGAGGATTGTATTTACCAATTCCTACAATTCCTCGAACAGGCTGTAAAATTTCAACAAAAGTATGATGGCGAACTCTATCGCAGATCATTGCATATGACAGCAGATGATCAAGCAAAATTTGATAGTTGCAACGTTTGCCTCAAATGTAGGAAAACATTTGATGATGATAAGATGAAGAAAATGCGCGACCATGATCACATCACTGGTAAATTTAGAAACGCACTATGTTCAAAATGCAATTTTTCACTTAGGATGAAACGGCGTACATTACCCGTCATTTTCCATAATTTCAAATGCTACGACAGCCATATGATAATAAAAGGAGGTTTAGGTCAAATGAAAGAGTGGAAGCTTGATGTAATAGCACAAACGAGAGAGAAGTTTATGGCCATGACAGCAAAAGTGCCTGTCGATAAAACTAAAGAAAATAAGACGGTCTATTTTGATATAAAATTTTTAGATTCCTACCAATTTATGACTGCATCACTGGCCTCTCTCGTACAAAATCTAAAGTCTCTTCCACTAACACAAAATCTTAAGAAACAATATCCAAATCTAACCGATGAAGTCATCACACGGAAAGGAGTCTTTCCATATGCATATTTTGATGCGATTAGTAAACTCGGCGAGACTTCTCTTCCGCCCATAGATAAATTTAAAAATGATTTGACCGGCGCAGAATGTAAGACCGAAGATTATGATCATGCACAAGATGCATGGATAAAATTTGACTGCCATACATTTGGCGAATATATGATTGCCTATCTTAAGTTAGATGTATTTTTGCTGGCTGATGTATCTCAGGAGTTTCGACGAGTGGCATTAGAAGAAGATAAGTTAGATCCCGTCCACTTTGTCAGTCTGCCAGCCATGTCATTTAAGTCTGCTTTTAAAATGACTGGTGAGACCATTCATCTCTTACAAGATCCAGAGATGTATAATTTATTTGAGCGAGGAATTCGCGGTGGTCTCACATTTGTAAATAAACATAGGTTAAAATCTGAAACAGTAGGTAATGATCATACCCATTTTAAGTATTATGACCAAAATAATTTATATGGTAGTTCACTATCCAAAGCACTCCCTCACTCTGAGTTTAGCTGGTTAGATGATAGTGAAATTCAGCATCTCTCCAACCCTTCTAACATACTAGCAATTCCAGATGAAGGTGATTGGGGATATTATTTTGAGATAGATCTAATCTATCCAAATAATATTAAACATAAAACCGTAGATTTTCCACTCGCACCCGAATCAGGTGAAGTAACCAAAGATATGTTTTCCGACTTTATGAAACAATTTCATAAAGATTTAGAATCATGCGGTCAAACCGACTATAAGCCTTGCCGCAAACTTTTAGTCACCCAATATGATAAGGAAAACTATCTAGTCCACTTTAGCATCTTAAAATTTTATTTAGAAATGGGCATGATTTTAAAAAGAGTTCACTGCATTATAAAATTTAGACAGAAAGCCTTTCTCAAACCATATATTGATAGCAACAGCCAGAAACGTGCACTAGCCCAAAATAATTTTGAAAAAGATTTTTATAAGTATAAGAATAATAGTCTATTTGGTAAGACGATGGAGGATGTTAGAAAACGTGTAAACTATAAACTAGTCAATGATGTTACAAAATTTAAGAAATTGGTCTCATCACCTCTATTCATCGATAGAGACATTATTGATGAGGACCTTGTAGGTGTTAAAATGATAAAATCTGAAGTTGAGTTGTGCAAACCCATCTATATTGGCCAAGCTGTACTAGATTACTCTAAGCTTGAAATGTACCAACTCTTTTATAAAATACTCAAACCATGTCCTCTCGTAAAAGAGGTTCGTTTGTTGGGTGGTGATCAGATAGTTTCTTCTTAGGTATTACCCCTCAAAAAGATTTAAATTTCAATGAAGTAGGAAAATCTTTAGAAAGATATTTTGATACATCAAATTATCCTACTGATCACCCACTCTACTCCATCAAGAATAAGGCAAAACTTGGCTGCTTTAAGGATGAGACAGCAGGGAAGGAAATAGATGAAATGATTCTCCTCCGACCAAAAATGTACAGTATGAAATTAAGGGATAGCGACGATAGTATTAAGCGCGCTAAAGGCATATCAAGATCATTGGTCTCTAACATGAAACATAAAAATTTCAGGGAAGCCTATAGAAATAAAAATATAACGTTTGTCAATATGACAATCTTAAAATCTAGCCTATAGAAATAAAAATATAACGTTTGTCAATATGACAATCTTAAAATCTAAGTCGCATGAGATCAAAACTCATACTTTTAGGAAACGGACGCTTTCAGCATGGGAGGATAAGAGGTGTTGGATAGGACATAACACATCTCTTCCACATGGACATCCTGACACAAACATACCACCACCCAAAAGAATTGAACTCACACTACCACATTCAGGAGACGTCTTAGCATAATCATCCTTAACTTAGTATTTTTATGTTGATTTCTGTAGATAAACATTGCTGTTTTATGTATCGCATGAGATCGTTTCTTCCTTGTGAATATATGCCTACAGTCAGCCCATTCCCCCTATATCTGTGAAAAGACTTTTTCATACACATTTTTATTTCAATAAACATATCACAATGACTTCACTTTGTTTTCCGAAACACTAAAGTTACGAGGGATTTAGTATCTTTCACATGGATGCACTCTTGTAAACCATTGGTAATTTTGATAGCAATAGAGGGTATAGTTTGTTTGACGACGGGATGATAGAAAATAGATTCAAACATCTTCTCGACTATTCCATATGAAGCGTCTTTATCATGAATGAAATCACGTAAAATGTATTCTTTTTTCTCACCAACAGAAATAGGTAGAATCAAATCACTTTGAATGTAAAGGTGCTGTTCATGTTTATCAAGTGTCATTGGTGTTTCTATACCAATCGTATGCGCAGCAGTAAACACAGTTTGTAGCATTGAAAAACCAGAGTTTTTTCAAATTTTTACTCAATTGACATTGAATGTCATCACCCAGTTTCAGAACAACGCGATGATTTTCAATTGAAAACGAAATGTGGTGTGTCTTTACATCATATTTACTTTTCATCACATGCTTCAACTTCTGTTGTATATAAGGATTTACTACATGAATGAAGCTTTCAACTGTATGATATAGACGCGGCATTATATTGATAGCAACTTTAGATTCTTCATAAGACTGGTAAATTTTCTTGATGCGATCACCATAGATATCCACCCACCATTCATCATTAACTGAATCAGCTTTAGTGTGATATTCATGAGAAGCATACACCACACCGCTTCCAATAATAGGGGTTGGATGTCTTACAAAATGACGCAAGGTTGGAGAGAAATAAACTGTAAGTTTGTCATTATATTTCTGAATAACCAACTTATTTTTGTCCGCCATAATTTTCTCTCCATACTTCTTACCCACAGTCTCATTCCATCGTTTTACTAACTCAATAAGTGATAAAGGTTGAACACCACGCTTTTTCAAAATGATGCGTTCTTCGCATTCTACAACATCTTCATCAAATATTTTAAATCTATAATGAAATTTGTTGATTCGATTTGAATAAACTTTTTTAACATTTGCAGTAGCAATTGACGTTAGATGTAGTCCATGGCCAAAACCGAGATGTGGATAGAATTCATTATCCAACCTCAGTGTAAGACCTTTAGTAAAAGAATGAAAGCGAAGGAACTGTCTCCCACTCCAATGATAGATAGTAAACTCATAAGCTTTCTGATTTTTATTCTTCATGATGGAAGTATTACCACTGTTGAATGCCTTAATAATTTTCTCATTCCCAAATGGACCATAATAATCTGATTTTATCTGAATCCATTCATAGTTCCACTTTCCATCTGACGTTAAATTGTATGGGAACTGGAATGCATTATTCATCGTTATTCCATCATGGGTGCGAGGAGTCAATATCATTCCTTCCAAATCATTCACATTCTGAATATTGCTATCATAGCAAATACTAGAAACGCCAACCTCCCATTCACCTTCTAAATGTAGTGGGCAATTTAATTCTACTCGATAGTCTGATGGTTTATTTTTGGGAAATTTATTCATAGAAGCATTACTGGGCAAGTAGATTAGAAACGAGTCCTTATTTTCACTTTCCATATTATTCACATTGGAAAAATATATTAGCATACTTTTGCATTAACTCTTCATTCGGAAATGGAGTGTGATACTTGTCACAGCATCTTTATGAAAAGGAATCAACGGACCAGCATCGTCATAAATGGCAATATCAATTTGTGGGATGTAGTTTGATTTCAGCTTTGTATAATGCACTTTCTTGAAAGTATGCTCAGATAAAATACTGCAGCTTTTTGGCTGGTATGGTATCATTGCTAGCAATGGAGCTTCAACATCTCCCACACGTACATCTTCACCAATATTGGAATATATCTGCGCTAGCTTTGGTTACAGTACCACTTTTAAAGATATTTTGATCAAAACCCAAAATGTCCATTAGAGTTTTATCCATAATTAGTTCAATACCTTTTCCACTTATAGTGAGAGACAAAGTACCTTCTTTTTCAGAAAATGAAATTTGTTGCTCATTAATCACTTCATTTAAATAATCTACAACCAATTTAACCGAAGTAATAATGCGAGGCATCAACACTCTTGTTTCATGTAAGATACCACCTAAAGGCTCTACACACTTTCTGCATGAAGATACGGTCCATTCTGTATCAAATTGATTTGACCTTTCACATGGTAAATGTTGCATATCAAATTTTCCATGAACAGCTGCAGAACGATGTCGTAAGAACTGATGAAAATCTTTTGAACAAACTAATACTAGATCATCATCATTTAATTTACTTATTGCAATATGATTAGATGATTTGATATAAGTCAATGTTGCCACTTGTTTACCATCAACTCGAAAGAGATAATTAAATTTCTTCAATAATGTTTCAGGAGTCATGTTTGTCTTTCTTGACTTAATCACAATCTTCTTCACCAACGTCTTCTCATTTTTTGGAATAAGATCTACATAATAAGCTTCCTCTCGATATATTAACTGTTTATGACCACTTGGGTGGTAATTAACGTTAAAATTATCATAGCTTGTTAAGGCGCTAGCGAGGTAACCTAAATCATTTCTTAAACTTGGACTTAAACCAACAATCCAATCTTTCTCAACTACATGATGTACATAATTATGATCATCATTGTGCGGAGTAAATTGGACAATATGTTTACACGCTTTATTCAAGAAATCATATATAAACTTTTTACATGATAAGAGATCTTTCTTTGGCCACTGTGGAATGTATACTCGGCAGCCCTTTTCACATTGGTAAGCAGCTGTACGTCTCATATTAATAGTCATCACCTCATGATCAAAAGTATAGACACAGTTGCTATGAACAAGTTGAGTGACACCCACTTCCCACTTTCCATTTAGCTGTTGTGTATGATCAATGGGAGTAGAAAAGAGTGCGGCTCGATTACTAGCAAATCTCTTTGTAGCCGCATTGCTAAGCAAAATATGATAAAACGACATTTTTATATTGCTGATCTGCGGCTTTGCATAACATCATGAAGACTTGGATTTTGGACTCTCTACAATATATCAGAGTTGATCGTGATGGAAACGTGCATTTCAAAAATTCTCATGGTCATACATCAAGAGGTATTACATTAACATGGTGACAATTTGTCAACCTCAATGATATCATGAGGGATTTGGAATATTTTGAAACATTAAGATTCATCTCCTTGGGTGATCAAGTTTGGCTTCAACATTACAGAAATGAAATTCAAATCTGCCATTCTCTTTCCGCAAACTGTTTCTCATTTCGCAAATACAATTGGGAGAAGTATAGAAGATACATACATCGTTCCATCATGACATTTATTCGTCGTGAGTTCATCGCCCTACTATGCAAATCTTAATCAGACATGACTACCACGCACCATGAGTTGGAAATTAGATTCCTTACAACGTATTGAAACGGATCATGATCGAAACGTCTATTTCAAATATTCAACTGGAAATGTGAGAAGAGAGTTTGCTTTATCTTATCGTCATTTTCAATCTCTACATCATATCACGAAGGATTTGAAATACTTCTATATGAAAAGACATTCACGTATTGGAAATCGCATCTGGTTGCGCGTCAACAATCGGCGAATTCAACTCTATCATTCCCAACTTCATACTAACTTCACATTTCATCAAGGTAGTTGGGAAAAGTATAAAAGGTACATCGCTCAATTTACTCATTTTTTCATCATTAAGCGCCATCGCTACACCATCGTCAACATTCTCCGTCGCTTCAGACTCTACAACAAAATCGATCTCACAACATTACACCAACACCTTCCAAACAGCAAGTATTACCCGGGCCGACCTCAAATGTTAGTGGTGAAGATGAACAATTCACGGAATCTTCAACTCTTCCCAAATGGAACTGTACAGATTCTCGGCGCCCTTTCTCATTCATCGGCGCAGTCAATGCGCTTAGAGCTACAAAGACTACTACGTCGGATATGGAAGAGGGAGAGGTGTGTGATGTCGAATCTGACTGTGGACAATATGGTGATCTCTACTCAATTGAGTGACAGTCTATCATTTTTGAAGATTCGTACCAGCAGTTACAATTTTTGTTATGAACCCGAACTTTTTCCTGCAGCTCTCATTCGTTGTTGGTTACCTGTGCATGTGGCAATCTTTCATAATAGTAAAGTGATCATTACTGGACTAAAATCTCATGTACAAGCAAATGTGATCCTAGACTATCTCATCGAGTATGTACGTACCCAGCGGATTGTAAAATAAAAAACAATTTTTCCAACATGTTTTTATTTCAAATCATGATAGAACTTACAAATCATTTTTCATTAGAGGATGGATTAGATGAAAAGTTTTGAATAACAGATACAAAATCGAGATACATGTAAACGTTTTAAGATGAAGTACAGTACAAAAGCACCACACGTTGATGAAAGTGGATGTTGTAGTATGCGTTCATTTCGCTGATATTGACGCGTATGTTTTCTCAACCACTGCTGTGTTGGTATATTTGGAGGTTGAGCAAGAGAGTCAAATAGTTCACCACGTCGGTCTTCTCCAATAAAGATCGCTTTCCAATGCTCACCGCCTAAATTCTGCGAATGAGTGTTTAGCACAATAAAGATGGGATAGTGATTTACTGCAGGTGGTAAGGTACCGAGTGAATAGACATTATCGAAAGCTTTCAACGTCGCTTCGTCTGCATTACGCTGCACTTTAGTCTTAATATCGTCAGCAGTCAACCAACTCATTAACGATTATACTGAAGAATCACGTCACGATACTTTGTAATTTCAATATTTGAATCGAAGACTGCATAAATTAATACATTGATCGTCTCAGGTAGTGTTCTTTTGAACGTCAAATCCAAACGAATATTATGAGGCACGTTCGCTTGACGATAGGGTGCACTAATATCGCTGTCAGCAGTCAAATCAAATGCATAAATAGTATAACCACTCTTAAACTCTTTCATAGTCAGTCCGTTGGTGTCATCCGAATTGTAAAAGCCAAAGACATCCATAAAATCAACATAACTGCGCATAAATTGATCCGCAGCAAAATCTGGTTTGTAGGGTGGACCAGGATGACTCACACCATTTACACGTAAAGCAATTTCACTGAACTGATTGTGTTTAAAATTGAAAGGAGTCTTCTTTATATTACCATTAAATGCATCATTTTCAACCATTGCCACCATGAGGAGCTTCGGTGCTTCCGATGGAAAGAGGCCATCTTTCATGAAACTCTTTTGATCTTTCGGAATTGTAAAGGTGAGAAGCTTTGTATGCTGAACGGGGTAAATGGCATTTTGACGGTTAAGACCTTCAGCATGTCCTCTAATGACACTTGGATTCGGTACTACTCGACGAATGTAAAGTGCAATATCTTCCACATGAATTCTAAAATTGTCAACTTTACCAAATGCATTCAGCGCAAATTCAGGCTTATTCAATGTCAGCTTGAGTCGCATGCTGGTATTACAGAGTAAAAACTTTGACTGTCTAAAGAAGTCTAAATTCAGCGGACTATATAGCTGACATACTTTACTATCTTTAATCGTAGCAGATCGCTTTACAAAGCCACTGTTTGTTTCAACATCAAATTTTCCTGCTTCATCTCTATACCATCCCATGGCTTCCATATGACTTTTTTGTGCTGCTGGATGAAACTGTGATACATGATTGAAATATGATTTATAGGGATAATCGCTTTGACCACCTTCCACCTGCTGCTCTCCAATCGTTAGAGAAACATCGCCAAGTAATGTAGTCAATGGTAAATTGTTCAGTCCAACTTTATGTGTATCGTCAATAGCAGTTCCATCTGCTTGCTGAATTCTAAACCTCAAATCAAGCATCGCATAACTCAAATCTATGTAGTCATCACTACCACCAGGAATAACAAATTCAATGGGGCCAGCATTCTCAGCTGTTCGAGGATGATAATCTACAATACTTGAACTAAGAATATCTGTCTGTATGGCTTGTTGATCAAACAAACAAAAACCGGAAGTTTTACACTCCATGATTAGAAGTTATAGCAGCGTCGTCGTTTAGCGCCTGATGAATGATTAGAGCCTCTGCGACGTTTGCGTGAATGCCTTTTGACTGAAGATCGCACCTTACCAGCTCCGCGATGTTTCCTCCTTCCTTTATTCATTCGTTTAGGTGATTTCTTTCCTTGAGTAACACCAGCAAAGGTCTGCTTCAATGTTTTTAAACCGCGTTCCTTCCCACGATTCAACAAACTGCTCTTAAAACTTCTACCTCTGGAAAGATCACTAGCAACATCACCAGCAAAGCCAACGGCATTACTTAAAACATTTCGTTTCAAAGATCTACCGACATTGGATATGAGAGGTGCTACAACAGATTTCAGTGCACCAAGTATGCTACCTCCACGTTGGCGGCGAGCGCCGATGTAAATTTGTCCTCCACCACTTACATAGGAGGGTCGTGAATAAAATGAGGCAGTTGGATTCATAGCTCAAACCCTAAACATTGTTAGTTACAACTTTGCATGAATCACTGTCGATCACTTAGATGAAAGATGTCGGCACGACGCATCCAAGAGTTCATACTTGAAGGATAACCAGTCCATCTAACAAGACACCATTCTTCACCTTGCCGTTTTTTACATCGAATGATTTTCTCTACCAAATATGTTTCACTTTCAGTGACTACCTCAATCTCATCGCGGTAAAAGCTACCCTCAATTTCTTCATTATCGTAATCTTTCAACTTGTAGGTGGTCGGAGAGTCTTTTTGATTAATACTTGATACTGTAAATACCTCCTCTGTCCAATTCGGAAGGTACCCTTTAGCAAAAAGACTTTTCACTTTTGAGATACGAACTTTATCACCAATTTTCACATCACTTTTCACATGAGTGCGTTTACGTTGGAATGATTCGCGCACTTTATCTACATTGTCAGCATTTACATCTACTGGTCTGAGTCCAATAGAACGATGGATAGAGTGATTGTAGGCATGGAGTGTATCTTGTAGAACCTTTGTCCAATTTTGTGTCAAGTTGGCAGTAAAATGTCGCCACAAGCGATTTTTTAATGTGCGATTAAAACGTTCAACGAGTGCAGCTTTATAAGAACTCTTTACACTAAACAACTCAATGTCATGCCTCTCAAATAATCTTCTCACATGCTGATTTTCAAACTCTTTTCCTTGATCACTCTGAATTCTTTTTGGAATCCGACCTTCTCGAAAAATTGTTTGGAATGCTTTTGCTACTCCCTTCCCTTCTTTAGTTTTTAAAGGTTGAGCCCACGCATAACACGAGAAAATATCAATGACGGTTAAAATAAAATTATTTCCTGAGTTATGTTTTGAAATGGAGGCGACATCGCACAAATCTGCTTGCCACTGTTCATCGATGTCATGAACAATATAATGGCGGGTGCGGTACTTCTTTTTCGCTTGTTTGTGGAGTGTATAGGTAGCCTGACCCTTTAACCATCGTTTCACTTGTGATTGTGGAAGACCACTCGCTTTTGATAATTTCTTGATAGATGCAAATCCTGCCGGATGTTTTACATCATAATAGATTGATTTCAAACGTTCAGTCGATGACGACTGACTCTTTTTCCTCCTTCTCATATTTTTGTTTTCTTGCCTTTCTACATTTACAACAACTGCAGCATTTAGCTTTAGCGGTTTTGCGATCGTGTTCACATTGCTTAGGGGTTTCATTATGAGAGCTGGCGCAGCAAGTGCAAGTGACAACGACATTCACCTCTGGCGGCTCATTACATGGCAAGCAACACATCTGCTTCATATTAATAGTCTGAGAACATGTATTTCCTGGGAGGAGCTGTTTTACGTTTTCCTTTTACTAGTTTTAGTGGTGATGTAGATCTACGTCGAGTTCTTCCTCTAGTTTGCTTAGTGAGTGTGAGAGGGGATGTAGCAGGTGACGTCTTAAACCAATTTGTTGGCATTTTCATCGTCTGAAGCATTGGAGCAGTAGCCACTGTTGAATCAAGTTCTTTCAATGTCTCATTATTCAAAGCAAATTTTGGCACATTATGCTTTTTCAATAGTTTAAGAAAGTATGACCAACCAGGTGGAACATAGCCCTGACGGCGCTTCTACGTGTCGCATACTGAATCAAGTCTTCATAACGTGAAGCATCAATCACTTTATTTTCATCTGTAATGATTTCTCCTCTATCATTTACATTGAGATGGGGTTCAATACTATTGAAAAGAGATATGGCATGTGCGCGAGATGCTAAAGGTGTAGCAGTCGATACAGAGTCACGCATCTTATTCTTCAAGTTTTTCAATTGCTCAACAGTTTCCGATTGTAATAATACAGCACGATGTGGATCTTTGATGTGAACATTTTGCTGATAATCTATTTCTTTCCTATACATTTGATTTGCAAGAGGTTGCTTTACTTGCTGCATGGCAGTCAATTGTACATATTCATCCTGAGGAATAACAATCATGCGAGAATAAGAACTCATAGTTTGTAGATAATCATGGGAGTTTTCAAAATATCACTTCGAAATCTAAATTCTTCCGGACACTCTTGCGTAAAGTCAATGAATAAGTAACCGTATGGTTTTTCAGTAGCTGCTTGAAAAATTTCAATTAAGGCTTTTAATCCTCTGGGTGCAACTTGTCGCGCTAAAATTTCAAATTGACTTTTATCTCGCGGATTCTTGAAAATAGCATAATAGTGTGTATTCAGGTTTCGTGTACGAGCTTCTTTTCCATCAGGAAACAAATTTTGTGTGATATAGATGATAAAGCACCTTTTATGATGTGCTGCGCGAGTGAACATATCTGTAACATCTTTTGAATTCTTACTTTCTTTTAATAGATCATCCAATACAACAACATCATTAGACTGAAGTTTATCCACTGCAATAATTCCTTCATGTCGAATAAAGTTGCGACTTTGCAATTCCTGAAACATCGACGGTTGATAAATACCATAACACCAAATCACTCGATTGATAGGTTCCTTAAACAACTCCCTTCTTTTATCCAATAAATTCAGCGTGAAAACAGTTTTACCTGCATGAGATGGACCTGATACAGTCAGAACTTTATCACATTGAAGTCTGAAATCCATTTTATTACTTTGAGATTCAACATTTGCATAATTAACGCTTAGAGCCAAAGATACTACCCAATAGGTTGCCCACGGCAGGAGCTATCATTGGAAGTATTGCTGAAAGGAAACCGCCCTTTTGTGTTAGAGTTTTCCTCTTTCTTTGAAGGGTGACTTTAGGATTGGAGATGAAACGCAATTTCGTAGCATATCGCTTAAGTAACTTTCGTTGTTTTGGCGCTAATTTCTTCGTCCTCAACTTCCTCACATGAGAAATAATTTCACAAATGAATTTATCGTTAGCATGTCGTATAGCATTGTATCGCTGATTTGCTTTCATTCGTCGGAGAGCTTGAATGGCTGAAGAAAACTTTGAAGACTTTTGACTTTTACGTTTCGCCATTTTCCGTGTTAGTCTTTGCTAAAACCTATCTTTACCACATTTGCATAGGTACTAACTATTGCGACATAAGTGGCACTCGAAATGAGCAATATCACAGTGGCTACATTTGCAAAGTTGAATGCAATTACGTATGAAACAGCGTTGACAAAAAGCATGCATACATCTCTTGAAGATGCGCTTTTCATTTCCATCCTTTCGCTTACATACATCACAACACATAGTTTCACCGTTACTGATGTCTATAGCAAGTCTTTTTGAAGATATGAATTTGCTAGCCTTTTCTAAATAATAGACACATGTACAGAAGGAATATACTTCGAGAGTGAGCAGACATAGCTCGAAAACCAGTTGTGCTACAATCAAGTACCACTGCATTTTCAATTTTTCTTTATGGAAAGTTGAATGTGAATCTTCCATACTCCATTTCAATACAAAGAAATCGCTTCAATCACTAGACTGCTACCATGATGGTTAAATGCGTTAAGATGTTCAGCAATTTTTATCATATGTCTTTTAAAAAATTCTTGGGGGTGATCTACCACTTCCATTGAATAAGAAGCAAAATGGAAAGAGCGACTTTCCACCTCTTCCTTTCCAAAATGACTAAACTTAATTTTCGCAACTAATCGCGCCATGACAATGCTATCAGAGAATGTATTCATTAACTCTAGAAAAATAGTGCTAGCATCATCGACCACTGCTTCGATGTCGGTCTCATCTTTATGAAAATTTATCACATAATCTTGAACAGCTCCTTTTACACTTTGCCTATGAAAACGTAATGTTCCGCAGTCGTTTGAGAAAGACATGATCGCCCTTTATCTAACCCATCCATTGCATGAAAACAACTCTTCTCATAGTAACATTTATTGAGTAAGTGTAACAAGCATGCATTATAAATCAATGGTTTGAAACAGATAAAATAGATACAGCTGGTAACTGTCATGCAGCGAGCAATGATAACCATACAGGACTTTGGCAGTGTTGAGGTAAGGAGGAAAGAAGCATTGGTTATGAACGTAGCTACTACAACGAACAGACAAAATAGGAACACACAAATCCTTAAAACGTTTCGTGACTTCATGATAATGTTGATTCACTCTACTATCCCAAGGCGGGAGCAAAATATCATCAATGATTAGACTGGGAAATACTTTCCTCTCCTTACCAGGATTATTACAAAAGATACGTATAACATTGAAAGCAGATAACCATCGTTTAAAGTCAATAAGAAGAGCACTCTCACAAGAAAAGCCATAGTCTTCCAAATATTTCAGATTAAGTCCATGAATGTGTTCTCTCGCCCATTGATCAACATTGGGATCGCAGTTGGCATGTTGACGATAGACACTAACAATCTGATATGTCCAATTGTTCATAGCAATAGCACTGAGCTCCTGTACAGGTTCACCCTCACAATCCATAAAAATGATGATAGAAGCCTAAAACGGAAATTTACACATCTAAGGAAACGTTCTATAACATATTACAAAATGAAGAATTACATCGATGCTTTTCACGACAAAATACACAAATGATATGATGGCAACGAAGAAGTAAAATGTATCTAATAAGACCACGTCTACGACACTCAAAGCACATAAGCGAATTGTCATAGGGTAGAGTTAGGAAAGGACTAGTAATTCTCCTTCTTTGATTTGCGTTTTGATGCAGCATTCTTCTCCGACTTGCGCTTCGTACCACTGCTGTTAAGGATTTGATCAATTATGTCATCCACGTTGGGTGGTTTTGGAATATATAGGATGGATTCCATATGCATGGAGAGAGAGACTATTTTATTATCCTTGTGTCGACCATAATATAGCCCATTCATTTTGAAAAGGATATCCCAAGTACCTTCTCCGAGCTCATCACATCTGATGGGTATTGATTGATCTCCATCCTTTTTATAATAACTACACCAATGTGATACCGGTAGGCAAATGTGATTACCATCCCAAATCTTTCTATAGGGAGTATCCTTGTCATCTCTCGCCTTCCACTCTTGAGCAAGAGGAGTAGGAATGTCCATATTTAATGTCACGTACTCCTCAATAATATCAAGTTGGCGGCGAATGTACGGACTCACGGGGATCAGTATGTAGTCCCCATAATGATTGCGCATTATCTTGACATCCGTGGAAGGGAGCATTCCCGTTTAGAGTACTACGCTATGATCGTCATAACGCAAGACTTGTTTAAATTTACGCTGTAGCGGTGTAGGATTATGTACCTTGGTTGTTTCTTCCACTGGCCTCAGTTGTAGATGATCTGATCGTAGCGAACCTTGTAACGTTTGACCGCAATTTTGTCCTACTAGTGCAGCAGATGGAGTAGATGCCTGAAAATGAAAAAGATTGTATTAAGTTTACGTTCAAGGGAGGAGAGGGAGGGAAGTAGCGACTTACCATTTTAGTTGGATAATAGAATAGGGAAGTAGAGAGAGAAAATGTGCGTCCGTCACTCGTGTGATTCAACGATGGAATGATTCTCACTGTGGAAGGCTCGCTATTTATATAGAAATGCTTGATTCTCATTGGATGATGACCCTCATTGGACAATAACATCAAGTTGATTCCAAATCTGAAATCCGTTTTCCCATCGGATGCTTCGTTTTGGCGCTACAGACCAAAACGTCCAAAATTCTAACTCCGTCGTTTTTCGCCAATCTCCCAAAATCTTAAATGGCGTCTCACATCTAAACAAAGACAGATAGGAACAAGCCGTTTTTTTCACTGAATTTGTCTCACTCTTAGCTTTCAAACGAGCTATGGCACGACAATATCCGTCCACTAGAAGCAAAGTTGGAAGGTCGGTGCCGAGGGGGGGACGTCAGCGAAACTTTTTCTCTCCGATTGACTTGAAACTCACCATGTTGATAGAGAATTTGACGCTGATTCCAAATCTGAAATCCGTTTTCCCATCCGATGCTTCGTTTTGACGCTACACCCCAAAACGTCCAAAATTCTAACTGTCGTTTTTCGCCAATCTCCCAAAATCTTAAATGGCGTCTCACATCTAAACGAAGACAGATATGAACAAGCCGTTTGTTTCACTGAATTTTTCTCACTCTTAGCTTTCAAACGAGCTACGGCACGACAAAATCCGTCCACTAGAAGCAAAGTTGGAAGGTCGGTGACGAGGGGGGGGGGACGTCAGCGAAACTTTTTCTCTCCGATTGACTTGAAACTCACCATACCGATGCAGAATTTCACGCTGAATCCGAATCTGGCCTCCGTTTTCACATCCGAGCACTGCTTCCACTCGAAACAGCCCATTTTCAACCCAACATTCATCAGATTGCACGAAAAACATCACACACTATAGCCTCAAGTCAAAACCTGGCGGTCGCCCAAGTCCACCACGACACTCTGTCGTTCCAGAGGGGGGGGGACGTCAGCGAACCTTTCGGACCAACTTGGCCGGCACACCACGACAGACCTCTGTCGTTCCAGAGGGGGGGAAGTCAGACTCGAAGCACCACGGCGGCCGACCACAACCTCTGTCGTTCCAGAGGGGGGGCGCGCCGGTCGAGTGTTCGCCGTTTTCTTACTACTCTTTTGCCATAGTATGCCTCTGTGATTAAAAACATGCAATTTATACAAGAAACCATCGAGCTGCTTTTGAATATATCGATATCTATTGATTTAAAAAAGCTTTCCATATATGGAAACCTGCAATGCAATCAATATTTATTGAAAACGAAGACTCAAAATGTGCTTTTTGCGATACATATGATCGCACTGTTTGAACTGCGTTGAACTGTAAATATTTTCGTGAATAACATGTTATCAATATTGTTTTGATAACTCATTATTTACTTTTTAATCAGGTCGCTGTCGTAATTTTTCAGAATCGGGGATAAGTCATTTAACGGCCATATTATCATTTGTTCATCCATCCTATCTCCACTACACGCAGCAAGATCTTTCACATTGCTTATCAAAGTGATTATAGCACACTAGGTGTAGCCCACCTCTTCCACTAGTTGACAAACATTTTACGGATAAATGTATGCCCTAAAAATGGGCTCCATCAATTTCTGATGATGATTACTTTGGACGCCGTTTTTTCTTTTTCTGTAAATTAATACAGCAATTCTGTAAAACGTAGAAGCAAAAAATCAGTTACACTGTGGTCAAAAACTGTTTTTGATCAATTTTGCATTTGTAATTGCCATGTGAATACTCCGAAAGTCGTATACATATGAAACACAACCTCTGACAATTTGCTTTCCTGACGATCATGACCTTCAATAAGATGTTCATTAATCAGGTCATGATGTACATCTGTAGTCAGTCTCATAGAATCTCGATAGACTTTTCGAAGCAAACGAAACAAACTCTCCAGACAGTAGACATTCAGCATATATTAAACGTTGTTTTGGGTGATCAGACACCAATCGCATGTAAGTCTGAACAAGCAAAAATTCAATAATGATAACAGAACAGCAGAGTTCGAGAGTGAGCGAATGAAGCTATGATTACTAATCAGATAGTTGTCAACAAGGTAAACAGAGGAATGTACGGAGAATGACTTTATTATTGACAAAGCCATCGCTTTATTGTTGTTAGAAGGTCATCATGAACGACAATCGAACTGTAGGTGATAACATAGACATCATGTTGTCATGTAAGTGTCATGCATGATAAGGTCGCTAAAGGACTTATCCCCGATTCTACAGAATCTACGACAATGACTTGATCAAAAAGTAAATAATGAGTTATTGAAACAACACTGATAGCATGTTATTCGTTCGCTAAAATATTCACAATTCCACGCAGTGCAAGCAGTGCGATCATTTGTACTGCAAAAAAAACATTTTGAGTCACCGGGATCTCCTTTCATAAATTTTTTTTTTTTATGGATTTTACGTCACTTTTTACCCCTACTGGGGCCTTGGACGGTGCTGACTTAAGTCAGACTTTGTTTGGAGCGTTGTGGTGCTTTGTAGTCCGGATGCCCTTCCTGCCGACTTCCGATGACACTTTCCGGGTTCGACCTCTGGACCATGAGATCGCTAGTCCAAGTACGCAACCACTGTGCCACGGACACCACACAATAATAAATAATAATAATAAATATAAATAATGCAGCTAAAATATCTGCTTCGTTTTTCAATAAACATTGATTAGGTTGCCACATATGGAAACCCTTGAAATCAATAATAATCGATTTATTCAAAAACAGCTCGATGGTTTCTTCTATAAATTGCAGATTTTTGATCACGGAGACTTTCCATAATAGAAAATACAGATTGTTTCATAAAAAATGGATCACCCTTAAACATCACCTTAACTTCGCCCTAACTCCGCCAAACTTGAACGAATTTCTCTGAAATTTGGAAGATATGTCAGTTGTGCTTACTAATATCATTGTTGGAAATTTCAAGCATGAATATTGAGTTGTTTTCCTGTTATAGATAAAAAAGTAGTAGATAATTTGATCTTCATTTAGCAATGTTACACAAAATCATACCTCACTCTTATAAAATTACATTTGTTTCCTTTGTTATGTAATGTGCTGTTCTACAAGCCAAAAGCTATCAAGCAAAACAAAAATAAAGAAAATCGGTCAATCAGAGCCAGTATATTACCAGTATTCATCAACAATAATGTAACTGCTACATGTGATTAACTGGACTTCATGTTCCATAGCTTCCTGACTTCGTTGCGGTGGTGTTGGCAGCACTCCTGATTGCTTTCAGCTAGAAATCTATCTCTTACCGGTTGAAAACAATACAAAGCACAAATGAACAATAACGAGATCGCATTCACAAAAAAAGCAAAGTGTCAGCTGGCATTTGGACCAATGGCCGCTCTGAACTTCACATACAGCAAGGAACCATGAATTCTGAACGCTATGTGAATGTTTTACGAATGAACATGGGCCAAATGACAGATCAACTTGGTGATCCATCGACTTGGTTATTTATGGATGATAATGCTACGTGTCACAGGAGTAGTAGAGTCAACTTATGCAAGTCTCAATTAGGGCCTAGGACATTATCTTGGCCAGCTCGTTCTCCTGATCTGAATCCCATAGAAAATGTATGGAGTATTCTAAAACGTAACGTTCGTCGTTCACTGCTACCTACAGATGGCGTATCACAACTTACGTCACTGTTAAAAAGAGAGTGGAGAAAGTTAGATCAGTCAAAAATCAACGATATCATCGAATCAATGCCTAGACGAATTGGTAATGTCATTGACAATAAGGGTAGGGCCACAAAATATTAGCTTCTTAAGAACCGTTACTGTATCATAGCTTATCAGATTATATAAGGACATTTAAATATATTAGGGACATGAAATAACATGAAAAATGCTTTCTGTATCATACTTATGTTTTATTTAGTCAAATTTTAGGATGATACACTTTTCATGAAACGGACTGGGAACATCTTTTCAATAAGCATGGATCACGTTGCCATATATGGAAGTGGGATCACTGTGAATCACTATGAAATGTTTTCCAGCTTTTTGAAACGGTGTACGCTCGATTTGATCTCTGAAATAAATAAATATTGATTTATTCAAAAACAGCTCGATGAATGATTTTACAGTCCGTTTCATAAAAAGTGGATCATCCTAAAATTTGACTAAATAAAACATAAGTATGATACAGAAAGCATTTTTCATGTTATTTCATGTCCCTAATATATTTAAATGTCCTTATATAATCTGATAAGCTATGATACAGTAACGGTTCTTAAGAAGCTAATATTTTGTGGCCCTACCCTTATTGTCAATGACATTACCAATTCGTCTAGGCATTGATTCGATGATATCGTTGATTTTTGACTGATCTAACTTTCTCCACTCTCTTTTTAACAGTGACGTAAGTTGTGATACGCCATCTGTAGGTAGCAGTGAACGACGAACGTTACGTTTTAGAATACTCCATACATTTTCTATGGGATTCAGATCAGGAGAACGAGCTGGCCAAGATAATGTCCTAGGCCCTAATTGAGACTTGCATAAGCTGACTCTACTACTCCTGTGACACGTAGCATTATCATCCATAAATAACCAAGTCGATGGATCACCAAGTTGATCTGTCATTTGGCCAATGTTCATTCGTAAAACATTCACATAGCGTTCAGAATTCATGGTTCCTTGCTGTATGTGAAGTCTTCTACGAATAGTGGACTTAGAAATAGACGAGTATAGTGCAGCCATCTCAGTTAACGAGAGACTTGGATCAACTTTAACAAATCTCAAAATTAGGCGGTCTCTACGTTTGGATGTTTTGCATGGACGGCCAGAGCCCTCTTTACGACAGAGTCGAAAATCATCATTATGCCATCGATGCACATTTGTGTAAGGGACATTTAGTCGCTTGCTTGTAGCTCGCAAAGAAAACCCTGACACTTTGCCTTTTGTGAATGCGATCTCGTTATTGTTCATTTGTGCTTTGTATTGTTTTCAACCGGTAAGAGATAGATTTCTAGCTGAAAGCAATCAGGAGTGCTGCCAACACCACCGCAACGAAGTCAGGAAGCTATGGAACATGAAGTCCAGTTAATCACATGTAGCAGTTACATTATTGTTGATGAATAATGGTGCTATACTGGTTCTGATTGACCGATTTTCTTTATTTTTGTTTTGCTTGATATCTTTTGGCTTGTAGAACAACATATTACATAACAAAGGAAACAAATGTAATTTTATAAGAGTGAGGTATGATTTTGTGTAACATTGCTAAATGAAGATCAAATTATCTACTACTTTTTTATCTATAACAGGAAAACAACTCAATATTCATGCTTGAAATTTCCAACAATGATATTAGTAAGCACAACTGACATATCTTCCAAATTTCAGAGAAATTCGTTCAAGTTTGGCGGAGTTAGACAAAGTTGAAGTTAAGGCGATGTTTAAGGGTGATCCATTTTTTATGAAACAATCTGTATAAATGTCATCCTCTGTATGATCGAACAGAGGATTGATGAACATAAAAGAACAAACACGGCAGTGAATGAACACATAAATAACTGAAACTACCGTACTCAGGATATTACTAATCAATTTCGCATAAAATACAAAGGAAGCACTAATTACGAAATCAGCATTGTAGAAGCAATTATCATAAAATTGAAACAATCTAGGCTCAATCATGCAGCAGAGCATTATGGCATGTCCTACTTACTAAAAATCTTTAGTTATAATCAATGTCATGAAAGAGTGTGCGATTCTATCCGCCTATCAATTCCAGTGAGTTATGCTGCGTGTTGTTAAATAGCTCTTTGCTTCAGATAACAAGTAAATTTATTATCTGGAAAATTCTTCATGACAATGCAAAAAATTTAAGTAAGAGATGTTGTCTAAAGTCTAAGTATACTTCCGAAGTCGCTCCTTCCCCTTTTGATGAACCATTTTGTACTTTGGACGTAAGACAATGTACAGTTCCTGATTTTATTTGTGAATATTTTGCTTCTTTTCCTGTATTTTGTCTCATTACCATCTTATTTTTCAAACATTGTGAGCATCATGAAGCTTCTTGAAATCATTTTTTTCTAGTTTTGATCATTTGTTGGTTAACATATCTCATTGCTGGAACTTTGCGAATCTCTGTGTCGAACATTCACACGTGAAGAAGCTTATATGAGCTAAATGTCGTGCAACATACCATCAATAAAATTCATATCCGAAGAATTCTCACTCTTGATCTTGTTGTTGCATATACTTGCTTAATTCGTCCAATTTTATTGTATCATTTTTCTGCATTCTGCAACATTCCAGTGCATTTACGCATAAGACTCAGTAATGCTGAAAGTCAGATCATGCGGGTAATTGGTGGAGACCAGTGTCAGATCAGGTGACAATATATATTCAAGACATAGCTCAATAAAGTGTCAACACACTCTGACCATCCTCTAAGACAGTCCAAGAGTTGCGTGAGCCTACAAGCAATGCGAGAAAAATTCACAGCAGCATACGTCGACTGAGGACGAAGACAACCAGATATTCTTATTCATTTATAAAACACTGCTCCTGACCTATGACTTTGATTGTTTATACTGCACGCATTTTGCAACTATGTACATTGCACATACATACATGTATGTTGATATTTGTGATGAGCTCACCGTATTCTGCGAGGCAAATAAGGCAATTATCTTATCTTGTGGTTTCATAATGGTGGAAGGTTGTTCGAGGGAATGATCGACAAACAAAATTGGTCATAACTCTTGAAACAGCTATGTTTCCGACTTTTTCGACGATTACCTTCCCAAAATGTGTAACCACTCTTTCTAGAGTATTTAGAAAAGAGCCATCGGTTATTTCAAACAAGCAAGCCTGTCTGAAACCTGCTATTATATTTTGACGAAGCATTTCTACAGCTGCATCCTTTTAGGCTATACCGGTGTGGATCTTTGTAGTGACTGTCGATGTCTCGAACCCAAATTTTCAACATTTCAAGTTATATCAACATGTGCCGAACCAAGTTTATTAGCACGCAGCCGTTATTAAAGAGGGGAAATATTTCAACGACTGAGTTCACAAATCGTGCGTGTAACTTGTAGTTTCAATTGCTTAACGACTATAGACCACATCGACGCATAGAAACCGATATAACGACATGTAGCAATCATTCAGCATCAAGCCATAGAAATTCCAGATTTTTCCAGGTTTCTTTTTATCAAAATCCAGGTTTTCCAGGATTTTTCAACGAATTCCAGGTTTTTGTATGCCTACTGCTTTGAAGTAGCTCTTTGATTTTGAAGTTCAAGAGAGAACTCAATTCAAAGAAATTGAATGAAGAAAGTCGCTCATTTAAAAAATTCATGCAAGCGAAGCTTCTGTGAATTGCTTGTCTCATTGATGTCATACATCTGAAATGGGGAACTTCCAACTACCAAATATAAACGAATCTTAAGTATTTTATAAGTTTGTATACGTCTAAAAGTTTTCCATTCTGGTAATATCGTCGCAATAATGAAAATAAACACAAAATAATAGAGAAACTTGGAGAACACTTTCATGGATATGTACATATCGGTTGCCTACATAATATGAGTAGTGGTTAATTTGTCTGAAAGCGGTGCCACGGATGCCCATGTGTAGAGTCGTCGATCCGAAAGGGACTTTAGAATCCTTTACCGTGATGTTATTATCACCGAGGAAGATAACAAGATATTTCTCTCCAGTTACTTAAAACAGTCTACTTATCCAATTAACATGCATTTCATTGACATTTGTCGCTTATTGGCCGAATTACAGATCATACCGTTTCTAACTGCTAGTACTAGTCGGCTGTACATGACCAATAAAAAAGTAGTGAAATTTCATGAATATCAATTTAATGATACAGATCAATTTAACAGAAGCAATGAATCTATTCAGTTCACTGAGCGTCAGCACGGATTTTCTCTTCCAATTCTGCTTGCTTCAGAGATATTTTGACAGCCTCATCAACCAGATCAGTTTTGTTAGAGAAGTAATTTCGATACCAGTCAATATGCTCTACTTTCTGTTTAACAGACATGTATGGATTTTGAGACAAACCGATGCAAACTAATTCCATGAAGTTGCGAATAGGACCAGACTTAGGGAATCCTTCAATGAGGTGCCTTTCCAAGAAAACATGTTCATGAAACCCTGTTGCATGCTCTTCATCCATGCCTGAAAACAAATATAATGAAAAGACATAAACATCAACATAAATAAAGCAGTTCTTTTAAATTCATGAGTATACATTCATGCCTTAAGCAACAACTTTATCCCACTGGATAGACGAATGTGTGCAGTAATACTATAAATGATGTGAATTGAAAGCACAATGATCACCGATATTAGAGCTCATGATTTATAATAATTTACATTATTATAGTATATACAAAATTTTTTACCCCATGGTGGAGGAAAATCTTTTTACAGGAGATATTTTTCTTAAACCAAATACTCAACCCATAAAAGTTAGAAAGAAAAGTGGGTTACATTGTACATGCACGTGTAGAGGATTAACGGGGCATGAAAGCTGTGTATGGTCAGTTGTGGTCAGTAAGCCCTACGAAATAAAATGAAATGTTTTCTTTGATGCAGAAATTCAATATGAAGACGACACATTTTAATGAAAATTGACAGATAGTGTGAGCTATCATTCAGCTTCATCATCATGTAAAGATTTTAAGATTCGTTGAATGTACAAAAAGATACAGTACCAATAAGTTTTTCCGAAAAATTGATACCATATAAGGATATTTGACGAGATTTTCAAAGATGAAGATGCTCAATTTCAATAAACTTAACGCCATGTGAAAGGTTATGTTTAGTACTTTAAATTGGCAGAGCATTTTAGGTTATGTCTGGTCAGTTGTGGCCAGCAGACTCAAAAGTATGAATGCTTAGTCATTTAATTCACCGATGCCTACAGACGATACTACGGAATGCAGAAAATTAAGATAACCACCATCGAATCAGGGTAGTATTAAGCTTTCAGATGATATATTGGTTTTCGAATTTCGACAACATTTAGTACAGTTCGACTCAATTAACACTTTCACCTGATTTAGCTCTCACTGTCGCGTTAACGGTCTAAGGCACAACTTAATATCTTTTTTTGTATTAAAGCTTGCGTTTTCGAGTTTGGGTTTAAAAGAATACAGATGTTCTCAGCTCCAACAATACAAGTTTTATCAAGATCGGCCCATTTGGATTCGCAGCCCACCCGACTTTTTACCCCGGGCTTCACTCTCGATTCTCGGGCTTAGCCCGGGCTGTAGGAAGTAGTCCGGATTTCTAAAGCTGACGGCTCTATATCAACTGTATAGTGGAATTTTAGTAAAAAATTGCTGAAAGAGCAATTCCTCATTCGCCCACAATTAGGGAAAATTCATCAAATATGCTTACGTGCATTTGATGTGCATTACAGCATTCACAGATGTGCTGTCAGTCGCATTGCAATGATGACATCATATTTAGGAAATTATTGTCCCGGTTAGATTTAACGGCATCGGTTGGCAGGAAGACACATGCTTCACTGCTGGTTCAATGAGCATACATTAAAATGATGTAACCTAAAGCTGTGATCGATGTTAAACAACTGGTCATGTTTCTGAAAGCATTCTACATAAATGTCTGAAGTTGCGGATGAAGTTGGGAACAACCTACACGGCGATCTCCTGTCAGTATTGCATTTATTTGATTTCAAACTTGTAATACAGTCGCAATACGGGAAACACATGTGAAATTATGTGATCTCAAAACAATATCAGTTTGTTGACAGTTGAAACAATCAATTACAGGTAGAATCAAGAATCAACACGCCAATTTGGAAGCACTCCTATACTCCTATCTGGCAGGCAATAATATAGCCTAAAGTAAGGCCTGCAACCAGATTTTTGCAACAGGCGCAAGCTCCACCGAGGGACTGCAGTATCACCTGAAAACACATGACGTGAGCCTGCTCAAACATCATCAGCTAGCGATGCCTGAAAACAGCGAATGTTAATAGGATTTCCAGTGAAGGGAAATTCTTGACTATTTTAGCACGTTTTGCTGCTACTGATAATCATAGCTAAAAGGTAGAGACGTCCACCAGCTAAAGCCGGATCTTCCGAAATCAGATGTTTCTATCTGAGAAATCATCATGAAGATGAAGGGTAGGGGTGAACCGAACGTTCGGTTCGGCCGAACCCTGGTTTTCGTGATCGCTCGGTAGTTCGGCCGAATCTGGTCCGATGTTTGGCCGAATTGCCGAACCGTTTTGTATTAACTGAAATTTTTCTGTCCTGAATATTTTTCTACGCGGTTTATTCTATCCAAGAATTTACAATCTCGATTTATTACATTCCATCACTTTCAGGCTTGAGTTAATTTTTTGAGTCTCGGAGAGTGTTAGGTTCGGAATTTTGTTTGGAATTTCGGTTTGTTGTTATGCACTCGATCATTTACAAAAGCCTTTAGCGTTGGCCTGCGATAGAGTGAAGCTTAGAGTAATGAAAAGGAACGTTGAAACTGCATTAATATGTATTGGAAGCACAAATTGAATTAGCAAAACAAATAACGGTCACGAACGAAGTTCATTGTGTGTTCTGATGTAATAACATCTCGCCCCTAGATGGAAGGCAGGAACTTTCCGCATGCGAAGTTTTCAAGCATGAGAATGTATTTAGGACTTAGCAATTTGCAAGATAATAAGCATATTTGCCCACAGAATTTCAGGAGAAGATGGCTCATGCAGTATTTCGAGTTACTTAGAAGAAAATATCAATAGGTTCGGTTCGGCTGAACCTTTTTTGAGGTTCGGCAAATGTACTGGTTCGGCCGAACCTTAGAAATCGAGGTTCGGTGCACCTCTAATGAAGGGTGCGGAACAAGACAATATACAGAAAAAAATGATATCAAGGATCGAGAAAATTAAATTAACTAATACTTTATAGAGCTTTAAAGCAAACTCTAAAAAAATCTGGCTGCCCGCGCAGCCCGGACTAAAATAATGAAGCCCGGTCTTCTGGGTCCGTACTCCAATTTTTGAAACGGGCTAGACCGGGCTTGATTTTCATCCGGGCTGCGAACCTTACGGCGCATCCGTTCACTGGTAACTTCAAATTTGTCGTATTCCCACAATCAGTCATTTGGTGAGTCACCATCATTTCCCTCAGTTGAGATCAGAAGACGAATCTCTGATCTGCAGACAGGGCCGCCTGTTTGCTCTGCACCTGTTTACAAACAACAGTAATCCTTCACGCCGTAGTTGCTGACGCTTGCGTGAAGTTGCGTGTGATAAGGGGATCGACAAGATCCATCTTCAGGCGGACAGGCGAGTGCTGACTGTCGACATGAAATTATCAGCTATGAAGCAGCAAACTTTCAATCACTAATTATTTCACTTAATTAGGCAAGCCACACTGTTTCCTAGGCATAGTGTCTCGACTAGTCAAGTAAATAAATTTAGTAATCAATCAATTATGAGCTCACGATTAAATTTCGATAAAAGATAAAAGAGCTTTTCGTAGTGTGCAACAATTAAAGAAACGGACTGTAAGTGCACATCTACAATCACTGCTTGACTGTTGAAAATGATATCAAGATTGTTGTAATACTTTCTCCTTGATTGGGTTCACAATTTCCTCTGAACTAATTTTCTGTGTGAATGGGCGTATTTGAGTCTGCAGCAATTTATTCTGTTGGATTATGATGCATTGCACAATAATGAAATATATTTTTATAACTTTTCCCATAGTTATCCAGGTGCATACTAGTCACGCTATCAAGCTTAAAAGTGACGTCGGTCTTCAGTCTAGCGCATGGTATAAGAGTTGAGCATTCCTTAGTTCGCACAAATAGTCTCCGCTATTGTAGACCACCCTCAGATGCACACCTGAAGAGTGATTCCAAGGAAGTTTCCTGTCTACATACTTATATTAAGAAGTCCATGTGCCGTACAATCAATCTTTCATCTTCCATGTTCGCTCGCTGAATCATGTCAGACTCGATCTATATAAATTGCCTCAAATTCGATTAATCAGTATAAATCTTCAGCATCAACCGTTGTCATCATAGAGTAGATATATTAGGTAGAGTGGTAACTCCGCATTTATTAAATCCCAAATGTGTATACACTTTCGATTTTATTAAATGAACTCAAGGGAGGTGCAGTAGGAATTGTTTCCAAATGTTAGATATGCAAATGTTTGCAGTTTTGAAGAAATTGCAACGGAATTGATTGAACATGATGGCATAATTCAGAAGGAAATGATATTATTTTACAGATTCTCAGTGTCATGACAGCCTTGGAGAGGCAATGTTGTTAAATAAACAATTCGATAGGTTGCTATTACTTTCATGCTCAACTTCAAGAGTATTTTCTTAAGCGTGATCATATCATAAGCAACCTGCTACTGGCAGAGCAAAGTCACATAATCAAAGACAATGATTTCAATTAACTTTGAAAGATGTAAATGGGTCCACATCACTATTCAGATTCAATAGATAAAGCATGAATTTGTGAATCATAAAATCATGCCGGTGGAAATTGATTTAAAAACTTGAAATTTCAGCTAGAAAAGCACGAATAACATCGCGACTTTTTCAAGAAGATTTTCATTATAATACAAATCATAAAATTCCCTTGATAATTAGTCAGCTTTATTTCTTCTTAGTTAGGATGCCTTTCAGCAAATATTCATTCCTTTTGATATCCAACTTGTTTCATACTACTTATATAGGAGAGTCATCTCGGTAGTATATAAATTGGCAAATTTTGACGTTTTTCAAAAGTGCTCAAACAATTTTTTGGACCACGGGAACGTGATCTCCGCCAAAAACTAAATCTTTTGATATAAAAATTTTCACTTTTTTTGAGTCGACACTCTACCTATATATCCCTAATTGTCATTAGCAGGCCTCCCAACGAATTTTAGTGAGAATATAGGCTAAAATTATAGGTCCCAAAAAAATATATAGGCTTTTATAGGTTTTCATAATCTTATTATGTATAGGCATATTATTGTTTAATTGAAATTAAATTTATCATGTCATCAATCTTGTTCAATTACATGTGAAACTCCAACCAAACTAATATGATCGTTCACGTAAATTCGATTGCAATTAATGAGTAGGTTTATTATGAGAAGTAGATAAATTACGTAAATGACAAAGTAAAATACGTTGAAAATTGAAGTCAACGACTATCATCCAATACATGCATTAATACGTTCAAGTGCTATTTAACTTTATGAATATTTTGTACATGTAGGGAGCCATAAAATATTGACATTCATTATAAAAAAACAACTCTATTAAAAAATTATAAACTTCTCGGTTATTAGAGAAAGCAGTCTTTGGAAATTAAGAAAAATACTTCGTGAATTGTAAAGTTTTGTACAAAATTTACTTACAGCTTTACCGAACAGAAAACTTCAAAACAAACACTTGTAAAAATGTCCAATCTTTCCACTAAAAAGTTAAAAAGTTCAACAACTGAAAATGTGACACTAGTTAAATAATCTATACAAAAAATGAGGACAAGCAAATTGCTATCACTACAGTCAACTATCTCTCATCAACAGAGTTGAAGTTCGTTATTACGGTCTTTTTTTCTTTATTGTCATTTCGTGGTAAGTTGTCATGAGCTGCCGCTTTTTATTCTGTAATTCAAGTTGCTTCTTTGCGGATGTTTCGATTTTTTCTTTTGTCAATCGCAAAAGATCTGATGCTATACTGATGCCATCCATATCATTCTTTTTTATGCTTTCATCGAGACGGGTTTGTGCATCCTTCAATAGAAGATTGGCTCTCGACGCTTCAACGTTAATGTTTTCTTCGTCTTTCGCAATAAGACATGTTTGCGCGTCCATTTTTTCTATTTTTTCATTGTGTTCCTTTTCTGCTTGAATTTCTTTTTCTTCGCGTTCTTTCTTTTCCTGTTTAAGTTTTTCCGCCTTTTTCCTTTCTTCCTCCAATTCCTGCTGATACACCTTCGAAGATGCCCTCGCCACGCTGACAAGGTCTTTTGTGATGGGAACGTTTGTAATGCCATCAAATGATCGGACAGTGTCTTTACATGCTCTTATTCCGATTACAGATTTTGCAGAAAGCGCTGTTCTATCCGTACCAAGCAATCGTTTATTAACCGAAAGTCTCCTTTCTGAGTCGGCATTGCTGTGAGCCAATATGAGAGCTGCTTTTACGACACGGGAAAGATTCGGGTATTTCTTTCTTCCACTTACTGATTCATGTTCTAGTATCTGAGACCAGAATTCATCAATGCGGATTTCATGAATGTCTGACTTAACTTTTTCTTCACCGTACAATTTCCATTCGTCGATGATTTTCACGATGTCGTCATCTTTGAGAAAAGGCATCGCTTCTGCAATGATTTTGATATAGCGGCATCCTTTCTTGTTGGATTGTTCTTTTGGATGTAGTACGCGGAGGGCTCGAAGTATTTTGTTATCATGTGGAAGTTTTATCGATCAAGCACTGCGATGCAGTTTGGTAGAACGACAGTATCTGTTTCATGACTTCATCCTTCGATTTCGATTCGACCTTCTCAATCGCGTCTCTGGCTGCATGTCCGATTTCAATATCTTCATTAGCCAAATGGTTCTGTGACACATCGATTGATTTCAACTTCTTTGAGTTTTCTTTTACATAACTCTGGTTTTGAAAGCGGAACAAGACAGACTTTATCAAATCACACATAGAAGGATATAGATAATGTATCAAGGGGCCTTCTGTTTGAAAGACGATGAGATATTTATCAAAAAGCGGTTTCACACAAATGAGAACAGCACAGGCTTGAAAGCAGCCCAATAGAGTTGGGAGATTAAACTAGTTTCAAATGATATTCTAATTCAGCGTTATGTTTTCCTTTCATAATATTTTGATAATTCCAAAGTCAAAATACAAAGAGTGTAGCTTACCTTCTTCATCAGGAGCGAAGTTATTAACTATAGATAATAATTTCACTTCTGAATGACAAAGGGCAACAGTTAAAATTGAGTTATACATTAAACATCTAGTGTAAAACATCTTAATTGTAGGCAACCGGGTCTCCCAACTCCATAAATTTTGCTTGAAGTCCATAAACAGTCATTTTATTAACTATTTTAAGTTCAGGTTTTCCACAATTATAAAAACATGTACATGTATGTTCAATTCAATAACAAATTAGAAAATGGAACAAGTAAACAATACGAACAGTTCAACAACCAGACTGAACCAATCGAAAATCATTCAAGAGTAATAACTGCTGATCATTGGGCACACGAGGAACAAAATCAATCACCGACCTTCAAAAGACGAATAACACACAATCTGAAACCAGATAGTATTAAAAATTGCTTTCCTTATCGATAATCAAGAAAACTTGCGTGATATGTAAAATAGCATAAGAAATGTGATCATCTCAGTCAAAATCATAAGTCCGAAAAAATAGGTTTATATAGGTTTTATAGGTTATTTTTTAAAAATATATGTCAGTTTTTAAAAAATAGGTTTTTATAGGTTTTTATAGGTTTTATAGGTTTTTTGGGAGGCCTGCATTAGTTTTTTGAAAATTTCTGAAATTCGTTTCTTGGCCATCGAATTTCGAATTCTTCAAGTGAATATGACGGTATAACATTTCAAAGCTTAATGGCGGGGAATTGACGAGTGCTTTCCTTAGTAAATTAACTTGCATCAACCCCTGCTGGTGATAGGTACCTTGGTTTGCCCCACAAACGACACTGACAGCAACTTTTTAGCTTCAAAAGTGGTGAGAAATCGCATGCTTATCTGTCTCATTAGCGTTTGCGCTTATTCTGATTACTGGTGTCATCCAAGTCGTTTTGCAAAAATCACAAAAATCTTTAGAAAACTGTGCTTCGGATCGCGTTGTACAGCATATTCTTCAGGATTTTGATAAGGTTTGTGGAACTGCTAAAATAGCATTAACATTAGGCAACCTTCAACAACAAATTATTCATTCATGATTTTATTCAATTATAAGTTCTAATATGAGTTCTGATATGCAGATCAACCCGTCTCACAGTCCTAAAATTGTTTTATAAGACAACAAATTAATCAACAAAAAAGAATGCTTGCTAGTTAACAGTGTCAATTCCACACTCAAAAACATCGAAGGCATAAGTGAATTGATTTTAAACTTCGGCGGTGAGAAAAATTTACAGTTTTCGGAAATCCTTCAGGGGATACAAAATGGAAAGTTCGACTGGATGGACCAGACATAATGAATAATGAATCTTAAAACAATCGATTTATGACTTACCTTGTTCATTATCAATAGGAAAATGCCACAATTTGCCATCAAGAGTCCACTCTATGAATTGGTCGTATCGATGTCTCACTAAACTTGAATTCATCAGATTCAACTCATAATCTTCTAGCCAGTTGAGCAGCTCGTTGTCATATTCCTTTGTGTCAACTTTGTCCCGCTTTCTACTTTGTAACTTTTGATCTGCAATGATGAAGTACTACGAGTATGTTATGACAGCAAATCGAATAAAAGGTAGTACATAGATGTTTTTCTTTTATGGGAAAAACTTGTATATGCATAATTATTGCAATTTCTATTAATATGGATATATTGCATATTATCATTATTAGAATTAATGAAATAATAAAGAAGCTCCGTAATACTTTATTGCATTTGTAATTCATGGTTCTATTGTTGTATATTATTGTATAGCTACTTCCAGTGCGAGTGACCGGTGAATTTTTTTCTCGATGACTTGCAATTTTTTATTTAACGACTGTCTAACTTTGTTTGATTGATTTCACCTGATGATCGCAAATGATTTGCTGAAACATGTTGCACAGAAAGTACAGGGTTCGAGTCTGTCCGCCTGGGGAGGTGCCAACGCTGTCACTAAAGGAAGCAACTAATCCTAATTTGGTAGTTGAACTTTGTAGTAGTGAGAAGGCTTCCCTACCACTGACTTGTTAGTATGGGTTTGTGATGGGTCGGACAGGTATACGTTAAAGATAATATTAAGAAGTTAATACATTTTATAATTTGCATGATTGTGTAAAATTACAATATTAAGTCACGTATCATTTGAAGCACATGATCGGTTAATTACAGAAAATTACATTATTACTAAAAATATTCACAGTAATAAGATCGATCGCAATTCTGACATGTCGAAATAGCATGTATTGTTTATCAAATTATAGGCAGACTTGAAAATGATATACAATTGACAATTGAATAAGCGCCACTGGATTTCCTTGGAATAGAAAGACTTTGGAGTTGCTCAATGTTTCGAAGACTTTTAAAAGAGCAATTGAAATATCTGAAACTGCTAGTCAGAAATGAACTATGTACATGCCACAAGATATTTCTCGGAGACAGACCAATGAGCATAAGGACAATAGAGATCATGAAAAACAATTCATGTAGAACATGAGTTAATGTACATATAAAATATGAAGATTAGTTAAAATAGTATGAAGACAATATAAAAAATCTTATATTACAAAAGGCTGAAGAGATTCACCCCAGCATTCATTATTTAAATTAGATTCTTGTCTGATTAAAAAGGATTCCATTGGTTTTCGTTTTGTTCTGTTTCTTTCAGTCATAACAAGTGTAATTCACTTTATCGATGTTTTGGGTTAATGTCATGGATGTGCTGTACAGTGTACATGTTCTTGAATGCGAGATCTTTCATTTATACGAGATCTTTTCGTTCTTCAAAAGCTTGGCCGATGTTAAATATATTACAGATGGTACATTCAAGGCGGTAAATCACAAATTCAATGCACCATTGCCTCGGCGTTGCAGCAGACATAACAAGTGAAATTTGATGGCGAGCATGGTAGAGCCACTTTAACTCTTCTTCACTGCATACCTCAATTCTTTCTGTCTCAATAATGATGCGAACTTTGTCTAAAACCTGTCTTCTTCTAGCTAATTGATATATAATGCCTGACAGACAAAGCTTTACACTTATCAATGGCAGCTGTCAAATTTCTAAGTCGATCTTTCTCACAAACAAATTTCTATGTGCCCTCTATAGCATTGGCATATGAAGAAATCGTTGATCCTCTTACACACGATCAATGTTTGGATAAGTTAAAACATCGCATAATTCCAAAATTTGCAGTCTTTCTGATATAAGTCGCAACTGCATGATGAAGCACGAAAATGAATTCGCTAAAGGTATGGCAATTGGAATATTATTCGCTCTGGACGTTGCCCATGTTTGTTTAGAGTTGGATGCATCGCATGTAGGCTAGCTGTTAGGAATCGGTGGGTGCGTTGGTGTGAAGAAGTTGTAAAAGTTGTAGTACAGGAATGATCTGAAAGACCAAAGAAAACAAATAGAGTCACAGACCGAAAGCTGATGATTGCAGCTAAGAAATATCAGTTTCAGAGCGTTTCGCATCTAGCAATAAGCTGGAAATCTGCTGCGCCAGAACTGCATATCGACTAACTGCATTTGACAGAAGCGGGATTTAAGTGTTACATTAATTATGGTGGATGGAATTATCATGTAACAAGCGGAGTCCTATAGTGGGAGCATTGGGAGTGCCAGCAATGGTTAGAAAATGGATCGTTTGGTTGATAATTCTACTATCTATTATAGCTCTGTTAGCTTATATTATTAATGCTATTTTATGATAATATATATTTAATGACATTTTATTAATTATATTTTATTTTAATGATACTGAATATCGGTGATTTCAGTATAAGTCACTAATATTCTCTTGCGAGTAATACTTAAAGCAGTCTACTAGAATCTAATCGACAGTAATTAGTCAAAATTCAAAATTAATCAGCTCTACGTAGCACTAGACTAGCATCACAGCAGCTTGCAAGAACAATTCAGGATGCCCTACTAATTATTTCGTGTACTTTTCTCATCACTAATTTACTTTCAACTAGATCGATAATTTAGTTTCGGTATATTCAGATAAATTTAAGTGAAATAATCGGCCGATTAGCAAAATCACTACTCGGTGCACCCCTACTTCTTTCATATAAATGCATCACAATCATGTAGGATGATGTGTGGAATAAATTCGAAGTGTATGGACTTTAATTTGATGCATGAGCTCTCTCTCTCTCTCTTTTTACCTCAGCGACGGTCAGTAGCAGTGCCTATGTGAGGTAAGACATTTATTTGAAAATTTATCGAAATAGCCCATCATGTTATCCCGACTAAAAACTGCAACATCTCCGCCTCAACTATGGAATATCCGAATACAGGAAACTGAATGAATCTTAGACTTACATTTAGCAACTTTGTCATCACTGAATTTTTTGGACGGCTTGCTGTCTGGATCAGAAAATATACCAATAGGTCTGGAAAATAGGAACAATTAACTGCATAATTATTCATTATGTTAAGTAAAAATCTACAGTATAAAAATTAAATCCGATTGTCCGATAACGATATATTGCAATAAAAATGTGAAATGAGTTAAGACATGCTTTAAACAAAAAATAGACTTATCATCCTTACACAAACTCAAGAGTTAATTAGGAGATGATTAACGACCAGTTTCTAGATCTTGCGATGATCGACTTCGTTTTTATTACTGCTCCACTTATTATACAACACAGCTCAAACGGGTTCTGTTGACCTGTCAACTGCATCAAGATGCTCAGGAGAAACTAGGAGAAATTTCGATCGAGAGTCGTTCACTAAAATGATTGCTTGTACAGCATGCACATGGATTATTCATGCACGTTCTATCACAGAAGAAAACAATATTCGAAATACATTTTCATGCTGGCAGCTTCATGTAGGCTACACATAAAAATTCGTAAAATTTACCATGGAAATGTAGCAACAATAGGCGATTTCTTTTCTCACTATGCGACGAAAGTCACTTCAGCAGGACCTCGTGCTTGGAATTCCTTACCTGTATGTGTGCGAAACTCCAGCATCCTTGTCTCATTTATAACAAATCCAAGAGACATTTACCGATTTGCTATACATTCTAAGATGATTACTCCTTCATTTTTGAGCTTGTAAGGTTTCTGCACAGTGGTCTTGAAGCCATGTCACGGTGTAACGCCACATTTTTAAATAAATTTGTGTCTATTACTATGAAATAATCTCAGTGTCTTTTGGAGTAGGCTACACCGGAAGCCTTGGCATACTGATGCATCTCTCAATCGTAAGTAGGCGCACCTCAAGTCGGTAGTCGGTGGTGAACTCTCTCACATCAAGACCTATCCGCATCTGCTCTAGAGGCTCTTTAGAGAAGGAGAGGCTGCATGTAAATCGTGCATTAGAGAAGACCGATTACAGCAAAACAAAAATTGCAAGAGGCTGGCTGACTCAATTAAGCACCGGTGAGTCTTCTTCTAAACGTTTTCCAATTTCATATTATTCTGGAGTGACAGAGTATTCGAAGATAACTTCCCGGGACCTCATGTCACGCACTGGAGTGCCGGCGCTTAGTGACACCCTACGTCGCCGACGTCAAGGACTTCTGGGTCACTGTCTCCGCAGTTCCCATCGAGGCAGTGCCATCCCTCTTGCCCTAGTTCTGCTCCATCCACCGACCGAACGATTCCGAAGAGGCCAAGCCCAGACACAGTGTCCTTCGCACACATTCTCTTGTGACCTTTCCCTGCTTTGACTTACCCCGAACTCAACTTGTTCGTGTCCCTCGGCTCTGTTTGGCCAGCGTGTGCGCGCAAGTTAGTAATGTACATGTACATGCATGTAATTTTGCGTCAATATATATATATATATATATATATATATATATATATATATTAGTATTCGTCAAAAGTCGGTGTCAAGGTGGCGATGAAACCGCAAGCAACCATTCGATCCACATTGGTCTGGAAACGCCCGGTTACTCCAAAAACCATAGGGGTCGTTTATAATATCAAGTGAGGAAATTGTAATTGAAATCACGCCGGCGAGAGCACAAGGAGCTTGGAATAAAGTTGTAATGGAGGCCTGATGGAACAAACGGTGTCTTGAAAGCGCCAAAGCATTAAATTCTTTTTACCTAACATCAACGGGCTACGGTCGCTTCTATACCAGTATGATAACACCACGATGACCATTTGATTGAAAAATTAAAAAAATTTAAGTGAAGACTGATAAAACGGTAGTTGTCACTCAAACACAGATATTCGGATACAAATCATTCGAATAGATTAAATCAATGTGTGATGAAGTTTGATGGTGTCCGAATGAAGTGAATTATATCATTTAAGTTTTTATTTAGTTTATGTAAAGTCACCAAGAAAACAATCTGCTGACTTCAAATCGTGAGTCAAAATATCGATCAGATTCTTAGCTTAATGATTAAACTTTTGAAACCAATCCTGTTTGCTTCGTATAATTGATAAACAAAGAGAGGAGATGGTGTCGAGCAGCAAGTTTACTTGCGATATTCAATCAATGTTCACAGGTGGTGAGAGAGAAGCAATTTTTAATACAAGCCTAGCTGTACAAAAGCTGATCCATGAAAAAGCAGTTATCTTTAATTTGGTCATTGGTCATACATCTGACAGACCCTGTAAAAATCGCATTTGCAAATGATTGTGGTAGAAGGTAATCCTCGAATATTTGTCTCTTGACACCAGAACAGCGGAATCCGTCAACTGACAATTTATAGTTTTTAAAGCGTTGCAACTTTTTTGGAGTGAATATTTTTTGGAAAGCTATTATATTTCTATGTTTTCATTAAAATGAGGATATAGAAATATATGTTTTCGCCAAAACAAAAAATATTTGGTTACACCTAGAACAGCGAAACCCGTCAATTGAAGATCAACGTAATTTTTGATAAACATTTCACCTAATTATACATCATTTCCAAGTATTACACCTTCGGCAAGGGGAATTCTTATAGGAAAAAAGGAGCTTGAAACAAAACTGTATACTGAAAACAAACTGTCTCTTACTAAAGTACACATAGAGAATTACGGAAATTACGCTCTTCGGGAATGCACGATCAAATGGAAAAGTTGCTGAGATGAAAAAAAGACAGGAAGCTCACATACACAATTGCCTGGCATTTTTCACACACGGGTTTTCCGCAATTCCTACAAAGGTTCACTGTGCGATTCTTTTCGCAATTGGCGTGGATGGCACTGGTCACTCGGCGAGTCAAAAAACTTTAGGAGCGTCCTAGCTTGTTGATGTTTCATCTTGTCGAAGAACCTTACACAATTGGAAAATAAACTTCCGGAAAATAAAAATATCTATGAGCCGAATTTGCTTTTTGTACAGAATCCATGCGTTCAGTGCGGCCAGGTCGAGTATATTGTGAAAAACGGGCAGAGGCCATCTGGGTAAGAAAACGCGGTACAATGGCTGGCTCCAGTCCGCTTCACTCGACTTTATGCGTATATTGTGAGAAACTGACTAAATTGACTAATGCGAAGCGTTGACAAGCGACTGGGATGGTAAAAGCGGCAACGTCTTACAGAGAAGTAGGCCGTCAGTTTGGGAGATCACACAATGCCACTCCCTTTCTCTATGCCGGAAACTCAGATCAAGTGGAAGCGGTCAGTTTCGACTGTTGTTACTGAGTGCAGGGTCTGGACTTACTGAGGGCACATACGGGCCCATGGATGTCATTCAAGAAAAGGACGTGGTTTGGGCCAAAATATTTATTGGAAAGCTTTTGAAAAGGTAACATCCTTTAAAATAATTAAAACATGCTTCCAAAATGGGAAATGTAATTACCCCACCTCGGCAAGTCCCGACCCTGGCTGAATGTATGAATTTATCATTATAAAATGTAACATAGTTTTATGTGTTTTTATAGCTCTTATTATGCAAAAACAACGACTTAAGATGAAAATCGTCAATTGACGGGCTTCGCTGTTCTAGGTATAAAGAATTTCCCGCTGTTCTAGTGCTAAGTGCGAAAGTGTAGCCGCCAGTTACAAGCCAAGAAACATACATAAATCGGCGACTTCACCGATAGGTCACTCTTGTAAAGCGAATATTATGTCAGCAAAAAGGAAGATTGCGAGGAGGAGCTTGAAACTATTGGGAATTGTCCTGCTTTGTATTGCGAAGTCTCATGCTACTAACCTGCACATGAGCAATAGGCCAAATGGTAGATAGATACTTACTGAATGGCTTCCATCACATAGTGCGATGACTCTTCATTTGCTTGATCCTTGGAATGTGGAAAATTTGTTTGAACGTCTGAAATAGTCTGAAATGATGCACCACCTGTGCTTGAATCGGATGTGGTGCAAAACCACAGTTTTCCTCTGTGCACCCTGAAAATATAAAATAATGCGCCTAATCATGATCACTAATCATATACCAAGTTCATTTAAATGAAGAATGTTACAAAATTAGACAAAGATTCATCAGCAGAGAATTGATTGATTTTGTGTTGATATCATACGATATTAGATTGCAAGAAAGCAATGTGATTTTCAAAAAATTCCGATCGGAAGGACTTTTGATTTTCCTTATCAAACTTAATGCTAGAAGCCGCAGTAGCAAGTTAGGGTTACTGCATTAACTTCTAGTGAGAGCGATAGTCTTACTAGCAGTGAGCTCCTTCGATAGAACAACTCGAACCCTAAATCCTTTGTGATTCTAGCAGCTAGTGCTTGCATTCAAAAATATTTAAAACGATTCGTTAGAATTTACAGATTTATTTGTAATATCGCATTTGAACGAATCCACTGTGCATAAATTCATCTTTAAACCTACAAATATATAATTATGGATTCATTGCTATACATGCAAATAAAAATATACATGAAATAATTTTGTTTATGACTGCCTTGAAGCAAAAATCCACCCCCATCAATTTATCTTACCCTGCATTTCAAATATATAAAATCAGTCGAAAATGACCTGAAGACCGGTGTCTATTTCAGCGAAAAAATTCGGAATTCAGTCTAGAAAAATTCAACTGAGATCTTAAGATCCGATGAGTTTAATAGCTGTCTATTGCAGTGACGTTAATGGGCGAAGTCAGTTGCAATAGACAGTTATTAAACTCATCGGATCTTAAGATCTCAGTTTAATTTTTCTAGACTGAATTCTTCTCAAGAGTCATCAAAATTCAAACGTAAAATGCTTCTCAGCTACGAATACAAAACTAGGGCCCTGCGAGTCGGCCATTTATCTTGCTTGTGTAGAATCGAGTCAGGCTAAATGCAGAAATCCAATGACAGGACCGGGCTGTGCCGATCAAGTTGGTATCAAGTAAATTTATAATAGTGTGCATGTCAGAAATTAGGAATAATTTGATTCACTGGTTTTAATCCCTTCCGCATACAACCTGCGGCCTCAAAGCGGTGAAAGGGTGAAAACGGAGCCGCAATAAGGCTTTGTCGTCTGAAGCTCATGCTTTGGGTTCTACCTTCGGAAAGATTTATTATCGGCGGTTTTTGACTTTGCTCCGACTAACTAGCAGGATCTGGAATATATTTCAGTTGTCATTGACTTTATTAATATTTGATTGATTTTTCATTCTTTTTCTTTACGTTTATTTTAAATGTGTGGTAGGCTTCGGTCGTCCCAACTGACACCACCCTTTGGTTTCCCAGTCAGTTATCAGATGTTTCGTGTTGTTGAATCAGGTTTTTGGGCATGACACGTATTTGGTCCATTTGTGATCGAACATCCTTTAATTGTTCTCTTTTGCACTTCCCCCTTTGTTGCAGACTAAAGTGTGAGTGTGACAGATCCAACACATTCACGGCATACGCGCATCAGGTAGTTCGAGGATCCAGAACCCAGTGGTAATGCTTTGGAAGGCAGGCCCGGTCAACTGCTCGAAAAAGGCGGTACAGTTCCACTGCCACGGACATGCGCGAGTGGCTTTACTGAGGGGTTTGTATCTGTATCTAGCTCCTCTGTGGCCTACCTGACTTGTACCCATTATTGCGTCAAAGGGTTTTTTACGACATGAAATGTACCTGTAAGTGTCCTTTTTGTACATTATTTATAGCATCTTTGTTTCCATTAGCAACATTTTTCTTATGCTTTTATCACTATGCCTTTTGCATCACTTTGTTTTACAGCATAATTTTTGTTTATTTAATCGATATTTTACGAGAAACCATGATAATGAGAAAGACACACAAGAAACGTAGTCAAGTCGTCAAAGACGACATCAGCATTTTACTCCACGATAAGTCATCAGATCTTATAGTCCTGTCAGAAGCCAGGTTAGATCCCAGTGTGTCATGAAGCGATGTTAATCCTGATAAATTTCTCCGGATGGATAAAGCACCTTGTCGTTGTCTTGGAGTTTGTGCTAAGACAAGCCTTCCCTTGAGAAGGCTTCGTAGTTCAGAAGATCCAAGGCAAGAGTATATTGCCTTCAGTGCGCCGTTACAGAAAGCCATTCTTCTTTTATTTTTCCTATACCGCACTCCGTCAACCAATGCGGACATTTTCAATGTTCTTTCTGATAAGATCGATTCTCCTATACAAGAGTATCCCAGCGCTTTGATTTTTGATGTTGCCGTTTCTTGTGACTTCAACGTGCACAATGTTGACTGGCTTGTGCACTCACACACCACTGATCATTCCGGTCAGGCAGCCGAGGATTTTGCCATCACAATTTTAGTCAAATTGTCACTTGTCCTTCCGGAGTGCCTGATCGAACTGGGGATACTGCATATCTCCGTGACCTGTTTCTCACCTTAAATCCAACTTATTTTTCAGACAAGGTTACTTCTCCCCTCGGCACGTCTGATCACTGTGTTATCACAGTTTCTAGTACACAAACTTATTCCAGACCGTCTGCGCCTATCCATAGAACAATTTATCAATTCTCCAAAACAGACTGGTACGGTTTCCGCACCTTTTTTGGTCAAGTTCAAACAGAATTTGATTTTTTCACAAGTACAAGCGTGACAATACCGCTGGCAATCTTGAATTGAACAAGACCGCAAGAAGAAATTGCAAGGAAAACATACAGCAAGCTAAAAGCCGTTGTGGCTTGCATGTACGAAAATCCATTGCTACCCAAAATTTTGGCTCTGAGGACTGCTTGGGAATTTACAACAAGTGTCACCAATAGGAAAAATCATACATCACAGCACTTCATCATGCCGAAGTCAACACTTCTATGGCGACAACCTCAGCAGACAAAGCCGAGCTTCTTTGCAAGGAATTTGCGAAGAATTCATCATTGGACGATGGAGGTAGAATTCTACCTCCGATTCCCACGCGCACTGATGAGACGATTAGCAGGCTCCTTGAGTCACAATCCGAAACGTCAAGAAGATCATCGAAGGTCTCGATAACTCTTAAGTCTAGTGGACCCGATGGCATCCCGTTTTCGGTCTTCAAGCATCTCTCATCTGAGCCTTCTCCACTTCTATCCAAGCTATTCAGTAGAAGTGTATCCACCGGTGAGTTTCCCTCTTGTTGGAAAGCAGATTCCGTGGTTCCAGTTCCAAAGACAGGCTCTGACGCATCTTTTCCATCAAGTTAACGTCCAATCAGCCTGCTTCCAATTTCTGGCAAGATTTTTGAGGTAGTGATTGAACACTAAATTGTTAACTTCCTTGAAACTCAGAACCTTCTATCAGAAGAAAAGTATGGTCCCAGGCACTCTCGATCAACTGCAGACTTCAGATCTTGTTTCATATGTCACTGAACATGTGAGTCGCGTTCTTGACAGACAAGGTGAGATGAGATGAGGCCCTGGACTGGATATTTCACAGGCATTCGATAAAGTTTGGCATCAGGGACTCCTTAGGAAGCTGAAGTCTTATGGAGTTGTTGATCAACTCCACAAATTTCTTGCTTCTTTCCTTAGTGACCGGCAGATATGTCTCATCAGATGGCCAAATAACTTCCACCAAGCTTGCCATGCAGGAGTTCCTCAACGGTCAATTTTAGGAGCCACTCTTTTTCTGCTGTACATCAACTACCTCCCAGACAGCCTACTAAGTAAATTGGCGATGTATGCAGATGACACGACACTCTTTAATTCCAATGAGCGTCTATCTAAGAACACTCAGCAACGTCAGCGGTTATGCAACATTCTTAATAAAGACTTACTCAAGGGAGGGTCTCAGAATCGGGCACCAAATGGTTTGCTTCCTTCAATCTTTCAATAGCTCAAGAGCATTTTGCACTCACGATTTAGAGGAGATGATGATCATTAGACCATTTTGATGTCAGATAATGGGATCAGAGAACTTGATTCCAATTCCTTCCTTTAAATTGGTGGTTACGAAAGACGTCATGGAAACCATCCTTTCAATCCATTGAACCAATACAGATCACTGTAGTAAAAAATCTAGTGATCTACAGTGATCTCACATAACAAGGAATATGATTTCAAAATCAAATCTGGAATGTCTAGTGAAAATATCATGGGACGTGGGTGAATCGGGAAAGATAGTGGTCAATATGGCACATTTGTGTAAACTGGCCACAATGCACTTTCATGCATCCTCCCTTTATAGAGTTAATGCTGGTAAATTTGGTTGGTTCCATTCCGTTTTGTCACTCGTATTAATCAGATATATTTTGTTTCCAATAATTACGGCCTCTTCGATTTGACTCTCCATTGCGCTATTATGATGGACTTGTTAGTCTATGTTGAAGTTTTGTTCGATTGCTTCGTGCTGGGTTTCAGTGTATCCATTACACAGATGATTCATGTTCTTCCTTTAAGTGTTTGACGTGTTCATTACATCTTGTTCTTGCATTTCCAGATTTGATTTTGAAATCATAGTCCTTGTTAGAGATTAGTGATTAAAAGTCTAATTCAGAAATGAGGTTCGGCGAAATATATTTTAGGGAAGCAAAAACAAATTATCTGAGCGTTGAAAGTTGAATTTAGATGTTTTTTTACTATCAAAAGTAATTTACTTTTGTTTAAAAAAGTTCAATTTATTACTTTTTCAATGAATAATCCGTATCTTCTTTCATGCTCTGTAGCTGTGCTAGGGGTGAAAATTCTGTAAAGAAAATAAATGATTTGAATCAACCATTTTACTTTGATGCAGTTAGTGGTGTGTTTGAGCTGATGTTCTTTTGCCTGTGAAGATGTGCGTGTGGTGATTAGTGTGGGTAGGTGATCTGATCGGATGGTTGCTGGCAATGGATACGTCTAGAGAGGAGTTATATACGTTGTCGGCCGGAGAGATGCGTGTAGTTGGTCAAGAAGTCGGCAATGTCACCCTCTCTGGGGTCGCTGAGTGTTGCAAACCAAGAAGGTGAGCATATGCTAACTTCTATTATGACAAAGTTTGTTCCGTTGATTGAATAACAGGTAAGTGCTTGACTTGTGTTGGTTTTTAGATTGAAGGTTTTGTTGCATTTTTGAGAGCAAACTCTTAACTAGTGCTGAAAAAATGATGACAAAGATAGACACAAATGCTTGTTGACAACTCGGGATTCGGGGTCGGAATTTTTCATCATTTTTTTGATATGTAGGGTAAACTAGGGTAAAATGAACTATTTTCGACATTATTTGGTCTTAAATTCTATACAAAACATTTATGTTTGTAACAAATGGCAGTAGTTATACATTTGATATCTTAACTAATATGTGACAATCATTTGATTGCAACCAAGACCTTATTTTAGTTGTGGTAATGATTTATAGTAAGAGTAACAACATTAGTAACAGATATGTTTAATTTATTTTGTAGTTCATTTTACCCCTTATCTGTTTTAAATATGAATTATCTATGGGGTAAACTGAACTACCATTTAAATTGCTGAAAGTCAAATCACAAGACAAAAGTGCATTACTTTTAGAAACAATTGCAAAATGATCAGGAAATGTAAATCAACAAAATAGCATATATAATGATTTATATAGCAAAATTCAACACCCGAAAAATAGTACCTTAAAGTTGTTTTCCTCAAAATTAAAACTTTATTTTATAGGTATCAAATAAATGAAAAAAACAAAATATTGAATTTATATCTGAGGTTTATAATTTATATAATCATCAAGTAGATATATCAAACTGTTTATTGAATGTATAGAAGTAGTCAGATATATTATGCATATCCTTATAATTCTCATTTTAAAATTTTAGTTCACTTTACCCCTAGTTCATTTTACCCCAGCTTACCCTATGCACACTAATAAGTTTTGCGAAAACTAATGAAACTGCCAGCACGATTTAATTGAAATTTGTCAACATTTTTCAACTGAATTTTTCAACATAGTTAAGGCAGCTATCGAATGAATGTCAATGAAAATTCAGCCACATTACATAACTCATTCATTCTGTGATTCATGAAATGCCGCAAAATGCAATTGATAACTGCCATCTTTACTCAAGGAACCTAAAATTCCAACATTTGTACATCGATGCATGTCACAAAATCAAGTATTAGATCCGGACTTCCATCGGTAGTGATTATTCAATAAATTTAAGGGATTGCACGGTTGACTCAACATGGAAATAGTAGGCCTAAATCAGGAGCAGACAGTATCTCTAATTTTGGATGTACGAATGCAACCAATGAAAGTTAAGTGTGTTTCTTGTAAAACAAACCTCGTAAATATGTTAACGGTAGCACGTCTAAGCATATCCGTTGGCTGATTACTTGGCTGAGTTTTGTACAATATCTATGATTCAACAAATGAAAAAATAGTTTCTATTGAGTTGATATAGTTCACTTTATTACTTTGAGGAGGTTAAACAAAAGAAGATAGACACACTCAAAGCGCTTGTCTGACATATTTTTAACATAAATCTATTTACGTAGGCATAAGAAGAATCCACAGAGGTAGAGTAGAAGCAGAGTTAGAGTCATCAAGTTACTTCAAACGAACTTTGCCTTGATGATCTCAGCAGCAAGGAGTTATCCTCTGCGAGGGAGATGTTCTGCCTTTCTGCTGCCTAAATTAAGTTACCATAGGCATCGGATTACATCATTAGGATAATTTTGTGTGTTAATAATATTAGGATATTGTCATAAAAATGTTATCCGATGTATATGTGAGTTACATTGGCGAGCGGACAGCGACTTGGATCTCATTCATGTGATCAATGATCTAGACCTCGGATGTGCTTTACTGCAGCTGAATTTTAACGTAAATGCAATTATAGGACCATAGATATCGAACAACAACAACTTAATTATTAATGTTCGATGTCTTTGTATAGGACATTTTCGAGTTGCCGAGGTCAAAGGGATTTGGCCCATGGTTGCCAAGCTTTGTTTTATATAATGAATTACCAGAGATAAGTGTAAATAACAGCTATATAAAATATTGTTTCTATTCTGAAAGCGTGGTGTATGTTCTGTAGGAATGAGGATGAAATATGAACGAATTTAAGCAAATTTTTGCAAAAACTGACTAGGAAAACATTTGCTAGGGGATCATCTCCATTTATGAATGGAGATTAGGGTTTTAAAGAAAACGCCTATTTCCACAAAATTCAGCGCTTCAAATGAAAATTTGGACAATTTGTTAAGAATAAATATTTGATGTCAGAAGTCAAAAAATGCAAAACTCATGCATAGCTCATTGTCTTGAAGAAATAATGTAATCTTTTACAGAGGTGTATTCTGTGTTTTGGTGGAATTCCAGTTGCCCCCACTTCCCCTCAGTTGGTTGCTAGTGCAACACTGAGCTCTCACTAGTATTTATTTTCGGCAGCACCCTGTCGTATCAATCTTATTGTTGGTGTTTGAATGTAGGCAGAAAGCATTAGGATGTTCTTCAGAATGTCGTCATCACATTTGTGATAGAATCACCTCAAGTGTCATGCTCTAATCAACCGTGTACGCAGGAAATTGAATTGACTGATACGGTAGTTGACTTCGTGAACTAGAAATGTGACAGCAGTGACGTCTTGACATGCGAAATATATATTGTTGAGAAGCAAAAGCAATTTATCTGTGCGTCGATAGATAAAAAAGTCGAAAAAATTGATCGTTTTTAATTTATTAATTTTTTACTTTTAATTATTTAAAATAGTAGGCCTACAATTTATTATTTTTGCATTGAATTGCTCGTTCATGGCTCGTAGCTGTGCTAGGGGTGAAAATTTTGTGAAGAAAATGAATAATTTGAATCAACTATTTTGATTTGTTCTCATCAATCTTACTGTTGCTTCTGAATGAATGCAGAGAGCATTAAGATGCTCCTCGGAATACTACCATCATATGATGGGGATGATCACAGATATGATGGGTTCACATCATGCGTGTTAAGCATGATCAAGTGTCATGCTCTTATCAAGCGTGTACTCAGGAATTTTAACTGACTGATGTAGTGCAGTGTTCGGGTCAGCTGCAAAAATTTTCGCACTGCGAAAATCTGCGAAAATGTTATTATAAATGAACTCACTGCGAAAAAAATGGACGTGGACCGTCCAAAAAAATGAACTCTTGTTATTTGTGCATTTAAATGGACGTATGCTGTTTAATGGAGCAAATGCTGGTTTACAGGACAAAAATTATACGTAAACGATAGCTTCTTGTATTATTCTTAATATTTTCGGCTAGTGAAAACATGGTTATCGTAGTGTCTTACATCTTGCAGCAGGTTCAGCTAAAGAGAAAGATTGCAGCAATAGCTCAGTATGTGGCTGTTTTACAAGTGCGAACCTTTCAAGGCTGCTTCAGAAGTAGCCGGTAGCTCAGTAAAAGAGGCCACTAATGATACATTCCCTACTTTTTAGAAACGGTTCTTACCTGACATTAAATAAATTTGAAAATGCATTCTAAAGAAGTGGATGCTGCAAAAAAAACATATTTTATAACAGTTATGCAGAAAAATCAGTTTCGCTTGAAGTGATGCAAAGTCCATAAAATCTCCGAATATTGAGGCATGGACAATGAAAGTCGCGAAGAGGCTGCCATCAATATCCAATAATAGAAATCCGACAGAATACATTATATTAAAGGTCTAGGGCAAACCTGCACATTGAAAACAATATTATGCACAGTGGACACGCTTTGCCATGACAACAGTACCTAAGGAATAATAGCCTCCTGTGACTGACAATTTATGGTTGGGCACCGGTTCCTTGTCAGTGCCTTTCGTAAAGATTCACGGTTGTTATCCTTTGATAAAATTGTGTAATGTGAATGAATCAACAACTGTTGGATGTTTCTTTAATTTCACAATCAATTCTGCCATTCGATACCAATTACAGACGGTCTTCGTGAAAATATGTCGTTGGCCAAGCAACATTCCAAAGCTTGTTTAAAATTACAAGAGGAGAAAGAAGAAAGAACCGACAGATGACCATCAGAAAAAGGTTGAAAAAAAGGTCAAAGCAAGAAAAGGAAAATAACTTAATAAAAATGAATTCGATGCTTGAAAATATATTGAGAGATAAAATAAAGAGACATCGGAGAAAAAGAAACACATAATGGAATGGAAAGTCATTAGTGGAGCCTTCGTCAAGTGCAGAAATAATCATGTATAGTCAAAAAAATATTTCTGCACACCACGAAGTTCTTAGATTGAAAGTTAGTGCACCAAATTCAACCCTGACAAGGTGTATTCTTGCAATTATGATGGAAAATCATATGAGACTGCTTTGGGAGGAGGCGTCAAAAGAAGAAGCACATCATATTTATCCAGCTGCATTTCAAGGTTATAATTGTTACATTCTTGCAAGTTAAGATTTCCACACTGTTGAATTTCTACATCATCAGTCCTTTCTCTTTTGATTTGCATTTATTATTTGTTTTCCTCTCTTTTGATGAGAACTTTTACTTCTCTTTATTGCTGGATTGTTTTTTTCCTTTGACCCTTTTGTCGACGCCTGATATCAATTGGAACAGACACTGTCTTAAGTAAGTGTAATTAATAATGAATAATTTTTACTGTAAAATTTTTGTAGTTGTTTTAGTTGTAAGATTAGTGATTTTTGGTTATGTTTGTGACATGCACTTAGTACATGTAATCGTTAGGAATGTTAAGATCGATGTTCAGCTTAACGACTGCATGCGCCTCATATCAGGAAGTATTAGATCGACCCCTACAGAGATACTTCCAGTACTGATCGGGATTGAATCTCCAGACATACGAAGAGACAAACAAGCCTTGCAGCCATACAATCGAGCTATTCAACAACCCAACCATCTTCTTTATCATGTTGCAACCATCCCGGTATCAGATGAACAACGACTCCAATCTCGAAATCCGCTCTCAAGAAGGTTCTACCATCTGAAATAAAAGGCCAGCGAGACGACACCAGACACTTGCGCCATCAATACATGGAAGAGAAATGGGATGACTGTAACCACCAACTCAAAGAGTTTATCGCAAGACCTACTAACAAGCCGCCTGGATATGACCTGTCGCGAGCAAAATGGGTACTCTTAAATCGACTCCGCTCTGGTTACGGTCGATACAAAGCATTTATGAATCGAATAGGTCTCTCAAATAATAGTGCCTGCGTAGGTGGTGAAGAACAAACGAACGCTCATGCTCTCTCTCTTGCGAAGTTATTTGAATTCGTGGCAATTTGGCCACTGTGGACAGTGACTTCCGTGATTGGCTAAACCAGTCAACCCTAAAACTTTGAATTTTCTTTGTAATGTTTTTCATATGAATATAAGTAATAAATATATACTTAATATATGATATTAAGCCATATTGAGCCATATTAACAAAATGGCTCCTCAGAAACTATAATTGATGACAGTCAATGCGAGCTCATGTAATCAGATCATTGCGAAGAATATTCTCCGAGGGTCATCAATGACGAAACTTAGTTGCTTTCGGAAGGTCTTTCCTGTTACAAGAGCTAAGTTTCTGTTTAAATCAGTACGTTGCAGCAATATTAAAATTGCATAAAAAAATATAGGACTATTGTATATGCCTCCCAGAAGATACATAGGCGCTCTTGGTCAACTTTTGATGATAAGAGCGGCGTTCACCCTGCTTGATCATGAAATATGATGCTATGATTCTGCTGTCATATATGCTGCTAAAATTCTACTGCTCGTATTAGTAGGCCTGCGAAAATTTGGCAGAGCTGCGAAAAAAATGGAAAAATCTCAGGCCCGACCACTGGTAGTGGTCGACTTCGTGAACTAAAAATGTGACAGCAATGACGTCTTGACGCTCTCTCTGGATGCACAAGTATATCTTTGAAATACTGCTACTTACGTCTTGTAGGGCTTTCATACTACTAAAGCTAATACTGTGTTGCTACACAGTCAGTTCAAACGTATTACATTTGCTATTGATAAAATAAGACCTTTGCACAAAAGTTCCTTTACATCAAAAAGGCATGTCAAACCGAAACTTAAGAAAATTACTGTCTCAGCTATCAAACTAATATAGCTTACAGCCTGCATTTATTCAAAATGTATTGTAGTTGACATTGAAGTGCAGTTATAGCAAGGTTTGGTAAAACTCCAGAGTTTTTGACAGAAACACGAAAACCAATTTTGTTTTTTGAGTTTGTGATGTTCAGTAGCAGGTACTAATTAACACTTCTGACCAGATTCTGTGCTACAGATTCAATCACAAACAGCGGACCACTTAAATTACGTCTACTTTCTATCGATTCTCGTGCCATTCAATTACTTCGCACACATGCGAACTGAACCCGAGTTGACTCGCATCGGTAAGACAAACAAAAGCTGCATCTTTAACTCCACAGTCATCAGTTATCCTCTAGAAACTGCATCCGAGTTAATTCGTAACGCTTTACTGACACTTGATGTCCGTATCCTGACTCGTTGTCTTTGTCTGTTCTGTTTGATTGATGGGTTGTTAAAAATCTTGTCGATGCATTTATCTGACGCAAGCGTTGCAAGCAATGCGTTGATGCAGGTATTGTTTGTCAACAAGAACAAGAAAACACACCCGTGTCCCTTAGTTCAAATGAAACGATGATGAATTTTACATCCTCTTAATTCATCCAAACACGCAGTTAAAATCGAGGTGTGACCTTTTGAATAAGGCGCACGTAAGATATCAATTTTGCATGAAATGATGTGTCTTGTAGTTTTGAGTTTTCCATATGGGGAGTCCAACTTGTTGATCTTCCAAAATTATATGCACCTTTTAAATCTGGAAGGCCTTTTCGACCACCACCTATAGTCTTAATCAACAGAAGGACTACCGCTACCGCTAATATAATTTGAGTATCTTGGATAGTCGTATCTAAATTCTTCCTGTCCTATGTAATTTTTTAGTCACCCTTTTTGTCAATGATGGTCTAGACCAGCGGTTCTCAAGGTGGGCGCTAGCGCCCCCTGGTGGGCGTTCACTACTTCCAAGGAGTCTAAGGCACTTTGTTAAAACTGATGATTGAAAGAAAATTAGCAATAATTTTATACCACTTATTTACTTGTTGACTATGACGATTCAGAAACAATTTTATCAGAGCGAACCCAATTTCTGCCTGAACTCTTTCAAAGCTTAGCAGGTTGTGTGATGTCGAATGATAGCAAGTTTCTTACTTTAAAGGGTACCTTGGCTACGTATTTTAGGGGGGGGGGCATTCCTATTTGACTTTCCGGTTTTTGTTTTTGATAAGAGTGGCAGCCCGTCAAGGTGCAACACGACACATAATTTCATACCTGGTCATAATTTCCACCTGACGACCGTCGTCGTTGGAACATTTTCAAATGTTACTTGATCGCCATCATATTTTATAAGACTTAAGTCTGACGTCCTCTGTGTACCTTCTCAGTTGAGAAAAGGCATCCTATTTCCCAGCATGTCGGAACTGTTTACCGAGAGGCAGCAAAGTGGTTGTTGGGAAAAGCAAGTGAGACATCTTCCACTCATTTAATATGCCTGACAAGTACAACACCTGCTTAGCATCCAATCAAGTGATGCATTTGAATCCTTCGATTCATCTCGACGAGAAGAACTGCTATAAAAGATTTCGCTGATCAAATGCTCTGTCCTCAAATGACTACATGAGACTACTAAATTATAAAATATATAGAGCATGAATGAAATATAATCATACACTTATAATCGAGTGACGTGATATTCCACAAATCTAGAGAAAGATTGTGTCCCCAGATCAAAAACCCAAAAATCCAAAAGCCCAACATAATCGCAGGACCAAAAACCCGTTTTGGGTCGTACAGACCCTGATGTCAACAGTGTCGTATCTGCACTTTGGCAGGAATTACCTAATGTCGTCTCCTTCAGCTGAAGACTCAGGTCACCTGAGGCATTATAAGTACGTCAAAGTTAAAAGTATTTTTTTAGTCATAGAACGAAATATCCAATAAGACAAGACTGCAAATTAGAGCGAACTACATCTGTAAGTATGGCGATGAGCAGAATGGCTTGATTCTAGTTCAATTTTAATTTTTTTGATTGTACAATGAAGCATGATGCGCACATGCAAAAATTTTGTGCTTGCGTAAACGAAGAATCATGAATTTTCAATTTTGGCGAAACACGAATTGTGCATGAATATTGAATGATGGGGAAACTGTACACAAATTTGGAGATTACGTTTTAAAAGTATTTTTAGGAAATGAGTAATTGAAAACTGAATGAATTAAGATATAATGAAATTGTTGTTGAAGATTATTTCTTTCAAAACTGTTGTTTTATCAGTCTTTTGGTCTACAGATAAGTTTTCTCAGATTACTCTTGTCAGTCTACCAAAAAGTGCTGGCTGTATTGCAAATCATGTTTTCTCATTCAAATACACGCTGAGAATGGCAAGTATATTAGGCTATTACCCTAAATGTTCCCAGTAGTCTTCGTGTGGTTCTTCACAAGATCTGAATGACTTTTTTCCTCTCTGTCTAATTGATGCGGAGAAGTCGTCTGTAGTGTCTAAGCCTAAGTTCGCTTTTGTACTTACATCGATCATAGAAGCTAATTGTAAGAAAATATCGCGAATTATTAGGTCGATTACTAGTTAAGTCCTGAAATTTCACAAAATCAAGTTAACTGGGAGTTCAGATAAGGCCTAGGTAAATTACATGCAGAGATGCGGAGCATCCTTCATCTCAGCTATGACAGTATCTTATCCATCAGTCGAGGCAGATTCGCTGTATATAATGATAAACTGTAATACAGATGCGATTCATGTGATTATCAAGTATATTTCTACATTAATTTGCTCATTTACGATTTATTATTTTATTTTTAGATGGGGGATTTCCTAGAAATAACGGAAGGTAAAGATGCGCTTGTTGAAAGACTGCTTCAAGAAGTGAGTGCATTTTCAAGAAAATCGTTCATTAAATCTTAAAATTTGATTACAATTGCATGTCTGTTTTAAAGTGACATTGGTTTCCAAAGAAAGTGACATGAAAAATGTTACATTGACAATGTTCAATCAAAAAAATACAACTGACCATATCTTGATCGCAATTTGTTATTTCAGAAACACAATCAGAATGCGACGGATAACAAAACGGCTCAAACATCGATGCTTGAAATAGTGCCTGTACCAGGATTTTGCTTGAAAACGAGGACAAAAGCTGGTGAAAAAGTTTTCATTAACGTATGCACTTCAGAAAAGGTGAGGATTTTCGTCATCACGACACCTTTTTTCAAAAGTCAGTTTAGCAGTAATACGAGAGGAGTTTGGCTACACATCAAATTAAACATTTTATTTAGAAATTTAGGAAATTGTTCTACATCAACCGTATTTTTTGTTCCCAATAAAACTTCACAGTCAAGTAGAAAATATTCATGTACGCTCTAATGAATTCGGTTTTCTTGACGCGTCGAAGACGAAGTTGATTCTTTAGAGGAGCAATGAAAATAAAAATAATAATTACGGCGATTGGTACTATAGCGTGAATATGGCGTGATTTGCACCAAGCGCCCTCCAATAGGAATTTACCATTATATACCAAGCGTTCTTTTTTTCATTTGATATCTATGATGAAATCAAACTCCATGTTACCCATGCACGTACACCGAGTGGTGGCCATACATTCACATCTATAATTGTCACTTGATTATCTGCTCTGTTTTGTTTTAGTGACATAAGGAAAGAAAATCAGTAAAATAAAATTATAGGTTATTCTGTACACTTTCAATAAATTATAGGAAAGTTGTTACTAGAAAGGCTTTTCGCTTGTCTTAATCAACTATTGGTATTAAGTAAAAGTTCCCTTGCCATATTTATCGTCCTTGCCGTATTTTCCTCAAGCTGGCGACAGTGTTATTGGTGAATGGTAATTAATAATCATCATACTAAAATGGAAATAGGGATGGTGATAGTGACTTCATCCATGCGGAGCAACGCACATTGACAACAGGTTTGCTATTAATAATGGCAAATTTTGAGTTGCAAGAATATAAGAAATACATGGATCATGTTTATCCAAATAACAATCATGACATTGTATAGGCCTAATATTGACTAAGCGCATGATCATGATCGTGCACAATTTCAAAATATGCTTCCTCTGTCTTTCTGTATTTCATCAGTTGAGTAGTTTGAACACGCAATGAATATTTGATATATTATGGTTCTTATGAAGCTTTAACGTCACTACTCCCCATACTTGGGGTTTGGACGATGCTGACATGACATAGTCAGACTTTTCTGGAGCGTTGTAGTAATTTTTAGTCCGGATGCCCTTCCTGCCGACTTCCAATGACACTTTCGGGGCTCGACCTCTGGACCAAAAGATCGCTAGGTCAAACACTTAACCACTGTGCCACGGAGACCACTGATAAACATAAACAAATTCTTGTGTATTCTTTATTTTCTTAGAATAAACAAATGTCTAAATATAATGCAAGCTTAACTTTAATAAAACATAGGTCAAAATGTACCTTGAGATTTTTCTCTTAAATGACGTGTGACACAAAGCAGGTGATAATCATTTTTCGATTTCACGCAAAAGTGCTGGAATAATCAAATTCTGTTACATGTGTTTTAATGCTATTTCATGCTTAATTACTGTTGTGGAGACCAATCTCTAATCAGAACTAAAACAAATTTTGCTCAGAGTACCCTTTTTGTAGCAACCGCCCTGAATTTTGTTCTAATGAACGAGGCGCCTTTGTTTCTGATTATCGCGGTACCAAGTGCCCCAATTATTATAATAATAGGACCTAGATAATGCAGAAACTGACTATGTAAAATTTGTCGATGATCTTTAAACCGACTGGGTGTGTAGCTGACTTCTAATCAAGTTACCCAGATTTTCAGGGTCTGCGTTGAATATTAGGGACCAGGATGTTCAAGCGGACGGCCTACTGCAACAAATGAATATCAACGTCATGTCGACACTGCCGATAATGACAGCGTGATTGACAGTTACTGTAGGAGCCTCAAAGCTAGGCCCAACCTCCAATAAACTAGGAGTAAGAGCAAATAAGTGTAGGAGCCGCCCGAATGAGAGAGGATTTTGGAAACTAATGTATGAGATTTGGAAACAGAAGTATCTGCAAACAGCAATAAAGGAGTAAAGCGTTGCTTATTCAAAATCGATCAATTGTGAAGAATGACCTATTGACAAACATATCTAAGAAATTCAAACATTTGCCAGTAGAGTTGGCGAAAAAATAACCTCGAGATTCGAGACTAATGATAGCACAACAGCTGGTAATGAAATAAGAAACCTGACCATAAACGATCCACGAGCACAACAAGTGAGCATGATGATGATTATTGATGAATGACGAACAAAATGTTGCACAGCCCCAGCTTAGCAACTTACTGAAGAAAAACCGTGTCTCAAAGACAATACAGGACAATGCAATATGTGGAGACTTACATTAGAACTAACATGCATTTAAGAAAGAGAAGAGTAAATGACGACAATGCTTGTCGGTTGATTGAAGAGATCAACTATATAGCTGAATATTCATAGCCGAGATAAATGCACTAATTTACTCTGCAGCAAAAATTTCCGAGGAAGCTGTCGGAGAATACAAAAGACCTGCGAGACAACCCAGCACCTTAGAAAAAGCGTCTACAGAATCAAATTAGGAGGCCCAGAAAAGATGCAAATCAGATAAAGTCAACTACGAAGTACAAGGGACTGCTGCCTCCCTACATGATTAGAAAATGATAAATCAATAACAGATTCACTGAAGAAGTGTATGAAGATGCGAAGCAACGACCTATAGCCACAAGTCATCGGTTGAAGAGATATGAAGATAGAAATGAGCAAAAATGCGAATAAACAAGGTTTTCAACCAAAACTCTTAGAAAGCGCATAGACAAATTGGAGGCTAAAAAACTTCAAATAATAGTCGAGTCGAAAATAAAGATGAAGCAATTTATTGCTGGAAAGGTGTATCAGAAACCAAAAACAATACAGGCCGAATAGCTACTAGAAATTGTGAGAAATATGGATAAGCATATCAAGATGATGTCATCAAATCTGAGGAGGACACAAACTGCAAACTAACTATCATTGCAAATTATGAAGCAGCATGTCCTGATAGAAACCAAGCTCTCTGGATAAAAAGGATGATTAAATGACATGACAGACTTTTTTATTTGGATGCATTTATGTAGCGCAGTACCCAGTTTGGCTCACAGCTCGCAACGCACAAAAAGCCACAAGAAAATGAAGTCAAAAAGTTGAGAGAAGGCATTACTCTGCACATTGCACGGTGTAGGCCTATAAATCATCAATTACGTTTTACGTTTCTGATGGCAGTTCTCCATCTGGCGCGATCCTTTGCATCTTCCTCGCAGAGACCCATTTTCTTACAGTCTGCTCGAAATGTTTTCTCCCATGTGATTCGAGGTCGTCCTCTGGGGATTCGCCCTGGCACTTCTGACTTCCACACCTTCTTCACCCAATCATCATCATCATCGTAGGCCTATAAAGTAAACACTATATTTTTTCTTACTGTATTTATTTCTAGACATAAATCCTGAAATAACAAGTGTTTTACCTAAACCTATGTGATACAGAAAATACAAAAGAGAACCAAAAGAAATTGGGATTCGAAGTAACGCGGTACCCCAGCCAGAAGTTGCGTGGCAGACTTGCTGAGTCTCTTCGAAACCGAGATGTGATATCGAAATGCTTGACTAAGGGTAGAACAGTACTAATAAAGAAATCCGAAAACAAACCACCGACTCCGGACAACCTCAGGCCTATATCATGTCTCCCGACACTGCTGAAGCTACTCACCTGAGTAATCTCGAAAAAGACCAATGTACATGTTAAATCAAAGAACATAATGCATTAAGAGAGGAAATGTGTCGTGCCAGATGCATATGCACTAAAAAGCTTTCCATGGAGAGCACGATTGCCAATGAAAGCCGAAAGCGGAAGAAGAACTTGCCAATGGTATGGATCGGTTGTCGCAAGGCAATCGATTCCATTCCGCAATTTTGGATTATCTAGTGCCTTGACATATTGTACAAAGTTAACGAAGCCATGCAAGAAGCAGTAATAGCATCAAATTAAAACTGGCAAACGAACTTGGACTATGGAAATTAAGATAAAAAGAAGGATATTCCAGGGGGACTTGCCATCACCACTGCGGTTCTGTCTTACACTGTACCCGCTAAGTGGGCCCTTCACGGAATAGAAGAATCACGCAAGCTGACAAAAGGACAGAAGCGGAATCATCTTTTGTACGTGGACTATTTGAAATAATATGGGGAAAATGAAGACGACATCAATTGTCTTGTTGTAATGCGCGCGACTCATAATTCTGTCGTGGAAAAGTCACTGAAACAAACGGATTTCAAAAAGAAGAAGTTCATATAAAGGATGTGACTGAAGGAGATGGAAATCTTGGAATCTCTCAACATGATGCGAAACTTTTGTCTTTGCAAGTTTGTAATCCTTCCACGGATCATGTACATTAGTTAGTGCTGAATGACATAAACACACTATCAGGTCCAAAAACTGCCATGCCACTTCAAGCGAATATCAAGGAATATATTCAATGTAATGATGTGTCAAATTGACTATCAATCAATGCCAGTAAAATATCAGGACTTCTGCATCGTCCGTCGTTCTCTCAATTCCTGATTGAATGCACTCTCTCGTATTGTTTTGATGATCTATGTTCAAGTTTTGTCTAAGTTCATGTCATAAACGACAGCAGCAATTTCAGTTCATGCCTGAAATTGCTTCAAAACGTCACATAAAAAAGGATTGTTGGTGGTCCAGATATCAACATCATTGTCGGGTGGTACCTGATCCAAGAAAAATCAAGATTCGCCTTGAATTAAACTGCTTTGAATATAGGCACTACCGTTTGTTTCATTACAAGCAGTTGTGATTTTCATTCACGTTGATATGAAGCTCATTATTTATCATAAAAGATGGCAGCGGGTCATGTATAGTAATATACTGGACATGTATAGCTGATCCTAAATTATACCGAGGTGCAATCGATTCTCATGCCTTCCAGTCGTGTCGCACAACAATGCACCATACATCATTCGAGAGCTCGCATTCTGGTTTGAAATGAGCTAAGACAAACTTGCATCCGTTACTGTATTCGATGAGCAGTGGTCAAAATATGAAAATCGCTAATTTACAAATTGCAGCATTTTCACAAGAAAGCATGTGAGCATGATGTGCACTGTGTGAATGTGCATTTTCTGAGTTTTTTTTGATATATTGGTCATCAGCGTCGATGAATAAGGAAAGAAATAGCGATCCGTACTAAAGTTATCACATGATCGTAACTCTGTTGCCTGAAATGTCATTTTTTTATCCAAAATGTTAGTCAAATTTGTAACTTTTTGCTTTTTACTTTGGAGGCCAATAGAGATAGCTTGAGTCAGTTACTTTCGATTTACTAACCCCTGAGATATGCATCGTCTGACTCGCAAACAGGTCAATTACATCAAAAATGTATATGTTTGGTATCTTCAGAATCCTTGCGATGTAAGGAGCACGAATATGCAAGTTTTATTTAAATAAGTTCAATAGTTCTTTTTCAAACTTCTTCAGCGTTTTTCTCATGACCGCAAAATTCCTTCAATGTATAGGCCATTATAGTTGCGATTTTTTATCTCAATTTCTCTGCTAGTCCAATGATGTCAATGACCAATGTGTCAAAAGAAACCTCAGAAAAAACCTCATTGGCATCGTGCCTGATTCATTATCATGCTCACATGTTTTCTTACTGAAATGCCACGATTTGTAAATTGAGCGATTTTCATATTTCGACCACTGTCCAGCGAATACAATAACGGATATAAGTTTATCATGGCTCATTTAAAACCTGAGAATGCAAACTCTCGAATGATGTATGGCACGTTGTTGTGCGACACGACTGGGAGGCTTGAGAATTGATTGAATTTTGGCATGATTTAGGTGTTTCATTTTCTATGATCAGCTCTGTGGTTTCCAAAGATGTCCTCAGATTTCAGCAATATAAACAAAATAAAATCCTTGGCAGCCGTAAACGCTGCTACAAGTGCTTGTCAGTACAGTTCGGAATGGCCTAAGCTAGCTTAAAATATCTAGAATGCCTGAAACCAAAGCGAGCTGAACAAATTGAAGGACTGCACAACAGGCTGCTGTGCGTTTATTAATGCTGGCTTTGCCGTGCGGTTGATAGTCATAAAGATTCCAAAGTGCCAGTTCGCCGTGACGTAATATAGAAAGATGTCCTGAGACATGAAAGTCTTAGCAACTAAATTTCTGCAGGCCCATTCATTGTTAATGTTCTGTAGGTTCCTATTGCGCGTGATGTGACTGACAAGGAAATTGAAAAGTTGATTGCTGATCCCGAAAATTCTCCACCATTCCGAATTCCAATGAGCATTGGTGAACCACATAAAGAAGAGGACAAATGTAAGTCATGTTTATCATATCAAAGCAACTTCGTTTGATCTCCGAATTCTTTTCATTATTTGGGTTCATAACGTTAGATTTCAATTTTCATGCGTTCATATCTAGGAACACACTTTTCATGGTGCTATGCTGTGCATATGTGCTTGTATGTTTAGATATTTCAGTGAGATGGTTAATAAGTTTTGAAATTAAAGTTATGTTGTCCTACAAAGTGCATTTTTGCACTATTATCTGATATTCAAAGTCCCTTTTATGCAATTGACTACGATTAAGCGGTATTACAAATAATTACACAAAAAATAAGTCAGTATTTGCCGTGATAGTCGCCAGGTCGCCAGTTGACCGAAATGTCGATATTATGAACGAAGCTTACAACGCAGAATAATAATAATAGTATCTTCATTATGTTGAAGCATGTCACATTGAAGTATGTGACAAAAATTGAACATTATTTACAAAGCTCATCTCACTTGTAAATAGAAAATTTTACAAAACTGTTCCTATACAGTGCGCGGTTGCGTTTAAAAGGCAACAAGATTCTTTGATGACGAATATTCACAGTATCTTCTCTAATGGCAAATATTGAAACAGACGATAGGATTATCTGTGTCGCGCAGTTTTTCGAATAAATTTATTACAGAATGAGTTCAACATTTCAACAAGACATGGATGGCTTATCCAAATCAGGTGTCCAGCGTCTAGCTAAACAGTCTAATTGCTCAAGCTTGTGAAAAACCTTTCTGCTCACATCACAAACCACTGGTCAACAATAGGCCATGTGGCAAAAGACAAGTCAAGTGTATACTTGCCAAATCATTGAAGAGGGTTATTATTGTTTTTCAATCGCTTTGCAAAGGAGAAGGAACGACATTTGACATAAACATCAAGAAAATGATTATCCCACGAGAAATTACGGGAAAACACGACTCCTAATATTTTCAGAGTCTACCTCCTCAATTACAGTTTTATTTTCAACAGTAGGGGAAAACAGGGAAAGTAGATTTGCCGGGAAACCTTAAGCATTTAGTTTTCATCTCATTTACATAAAGGCGCTTGGTCTTAGTCCAGTCTGTAAAATTTTGTACCAAATTTTGAGTTCTTGGGGCGTCACATTCATTGTACATAAGATGTATAAAAGTGCTGGGCGAGTGTATCCAGTGGAGTGCCACAGGGAAGTGTGGTTGGCCCCATCCTGTTTTGTATGGCCACAAACACTCTCAGTTCCGCATGTTCAAATTCCATAATGATTAAGTATGCGGATGATATAACTTTGATCCATTTTCTAAGAAAGTCTGAAGATGATCAACTTCCTCTTGATTGGTAAAATATTGTGAATTGGGATTCTTGCATTGAGCTAAGTATAAATCATGATAAATGTCGTGCTATGAACATTGTCACAAGTAAAACTATTTCCTTTGAAAATGTGTATTTGTCAAACAAAGTGTGTTGCGCAGTGTATCTTCTGTAAAGACACTTGGCTGTATTATTTCGTGTGACATGAAATGAAATTCCTATATTGACTTCTTGATGAAAAAAGCTTTTAAACGAATATATTTGATTTGAATTTGCGAAGAGCTGACTGTGATTCAACTCTAATTTTTCAGCATATTGTGCATTTATCCATTCTGTTATCACATGTGCATATCCGGTCTACTGCAACATCCCTCTATACCTGAAAAACAAACTTCCACGACAAATACATTTTCGTATACATCAGCGATCGCAGGCATAAAACACGCATGACAAAAAATCACCTGAAGATATCCCATGCTAAAAGTTATGACTAATGACTTGCCTAGTGATTCCCACTTAAGACTTTTTTTAGTGAAACATGAGTCGCCGAGGAGTCCATTAAAATTTCATTTATTTTAAGGACACTGATTGAAGTCTCTGATTTAGTCCCTACCGTTGCCGCTCTTTGCGCTTAATCAGAGGCGAGTACAAATATTTCATTCCTCCATAGTGAGGCATTTTGAATTAAAAATAGTCATTTTAGTCTGACACATCGGCCACAGTGAAAGGGTTTTCAAAGACTTCAATCCGCACTCTGCTGGATGCGCATTGATGTGTTTTTTATCCTGTCTGATGAGAGCAGAAACCGGGTAGAACTCGGAAGACGCGCAGATTCGCAACAGCCATGGATGGTGTGTACTGTGTTCTTCGAAAGTCCAGTATTCAGCCTCTGTCACTTTAGAAACTCATGCTGCCGGCCGGACAAGATGGTTCAACCATTTAGCTGTCAAGCCTTAAATATTCATCATTCAAGTGAAGCTTCAAGTGAATTATTGAGAACCAATAAACCAATATTGTGCTTCAATAACACGTACACTGAATTTGAGGCGAGAATGCATGCGCTGTTGCTCGCCAAGAGCTTTTCGCCCGACAGTTACGTTTTCCGCTGAAACGCAATCTTGAAGCAGTCCGAGATCGCCATTAAAATCTAGATAAATGATTCACAGTAGGTTCTGTATTGAGAAGAGATGAAAGCCAGCAGATTTTGGGAAGTCTACGACGATTACCTACAATGGCATGCTTGCATTTGTTTCATCTACTCTTGCAAATATCACTTTTTCTCGTTAAGTGACTTGATTTCAAATACGTATAAAACTTCAAGTCGGTGCTATGGTATTTTCTGTCGCCTACGGCTCTAGACAGCTTTGTCTCCGAAACCCTGTTTTTACCAACAGGCTTCATACCTATTATCCCTATTATTCCTATTTTTAGGAATTCCTCCTGTTTTTCGTTTTTATGATATCCTCTTTTCAGTATTTCTCCTCTCCGGAATTTATCGAATTTACCATACTTTGCCGAGTGAAAGATAAATATTCTAGTTATATAACGGCGTTTTCTCTTCCCAAATTCCAGTTTTTATTCAATCAATTTATTCCTTCTGGCCTGAGTGAGAAGCGTACAATGATGATTAGATGGTCGATGTCTTCTTGCCCTCGCTTCCACTTTTTTGGATATGAATTTCTTCACTTTACTCTTTCTGATTACGCCATAACTTCCGATTTGAAATATGATATCCTCAATAATGTCCCTTATGAAAATGTGTTCTACTCTCTCTCTCTCTCACTGCAAATGGACATGGATTCCTCAAGGAATCAAATTAGCGTCAATGAAGCAGAATTATATCCGACAATTCCTCAGCTTCTAGACCTAAGGTTTCTTCAATGTCGTTTATAGCACAGACCAAAATTCACCAATTGCAGTTTATGTGAACTTAGTTTGATCGAAGAGAGACTTGTATTCTCCTTAAAGTAAATACATATGTACCCCTTAGTTAGGTACGTATTTCTTCCAAATTCGATAGAATAATTCGAAATTAGACTGTCATTATTCGGATCGCAGAAAAACTTATGATCCCTACTTCTTTAAAAATTATTGAAGTCAGTAATTTTTAATTCTTATTTCATTTTCAAGAGGTTTTCAAAAGCGAACGTTATTTTTTTTTAAATCGGCTTCATTTCCCATTTTTGACCCATCTTATACTACTTAGTTCATCCTCCTATTTTTGCATGCTTACTTCCTGTGAGGCCTGAACATATCGTATCATACCTGAAAAAAATCAAAGCCGAAATCCCAGTAAGAAAATCTATGCAAATAATGAAATCTCGACGCATATTTAACGCATGAATTTTTCATACGTATCATATTAAATTTAAATTTTGAAAAATTCAGCAAAATTTATAATGTGAAATTTTTGTGCTAAAATTTGCCTTTGATTTTATTATGGAAATGTCACATCTCATGCGCATGAGAAATTCATACATGAATCATTCCTCACGCAAGGATTTAAGAAAAAAATTTTTTGTTACAGTTTCACGTGATGCATGATGCTCACTAACATAGCATGACATTAATGAAATGTGGAATAAAGAGAATTTTAGATTTGTATCAAACTCTTTCTCGTTATCCTCTGTATTGCTGATTGCAGCCGGATCTTCGTGCATGGCTTACGACGTAATCGTGAATCCTGATTTTCTTAAGAAAACGAAAACGAGGTTTCTCCTGGAGCAGTTTTTCTTGACATTAGTCTGCGAAGGAATAGCAAACAAGTACAATTTGGAACTCACTTTGAGTAAGCTTTCAGTATTCCATTACTTTTCTGGTCAAATAGCATAAATTGTAAAGAAGATGCAGTTATGTTGAGACATAATTTAACTGCATCTGCTTTAATAAATTATATCAGTCTCAATATGTATATATTGAGAAAGATGCATATCGGAATTACCGAAGACGAATAAAAGACCATCGTCTGATGAAGCAACAGGTCTGCAATATATATAGAGGGTCATGTGAAACAATATTTACACATGATTTTGGTAGTTTGGTCTTTTATCCATCCTGCGTAATACCCATTACGCTAATGTCCAAATTTTTGCGTTCGCTGTGTGTTTCAGGTTGGATCATTTTAAAGAATCGTAAGTCAATGGGACAACTTCAAGAGCAATTTGTTCGTGGAGCATCTCGACCTGGTATCGTGGAACTTGATCATGGCAGGTAAACTTCATCTTAATAGCAACATTTTTTATATAGCCTAAAAATTAGGGCTGACTGATTTATGTTGACCGAGTCAAAGACAGATAAACGTCAACCGATTTAAGGCAGAATTGCAAGTGGCCTGTATGTTCTATTACCATTCTCAAGCTTATGTTTTGCAAAAGCTATAAGACGGATTTGTCTGACTGTCATTCTTCAGATAGAGCTGCAGCGCCTGCTTAAATAACATTTCCTAAAATCAGACTTCTTGCGAAAGACGAACCTTGTATCTACTAAAATAGGAAAAAAATTGTTATATACATCGGTATATTTTCTGATCTCTTGACAGTCATCAGACTTTCGAAATGTGACCTCTCAAAGGCTAGGAAGCAGTTACTGACTCGGAATTTCCTTTTTGTGCAGGCTTCTTGCACTTAACTCCTATAACTTTTGGACAATACTCAGAGCGGTGTCAACCTCAGAAGCATCTGGAATGGACTCGCTTTTGTTCATAGAAATAGATTGTTTTTCTGAAGTTGACAAGAATGGAAATTGACTCAAGGTCGCGGCACATCCGGTGGAACGAAGTTGGGGCATGAACCATCAATGAAAAGCTTAGAATTGCACATGTTGCTGATGCGTGCGATTTTTGTGCCACTAATATGTATTGCATGATAACTTGCATTCTAGAGGTTTTATTGTTATCAATTTCTATGCTTTTGTTTGTATCGCTATGATGGTCGCGTCCGTATCGTCGACTACACGAGTGATATGTCGTGATGTTGTAACGATGTGGTGGAGACTGATCGGTTTGCCGGAATATCAGCCAACTGTCACATTAACCTAATGGCTATCGGAAAGACTCTGAATGCATGCAGTGATATCAACGGCATTCTGACACTTGGCATCCTAGTGTTAATAGAGGGGCATCCCAAGTCTCTCGCTTCACTTACTCCAGCGGGATAATGTCACCATCATTCAGTACGTATAATCCAACAAAATCTCGAGGAAGCTCCATTTGATAGCTTACTTTGGCCTTCATGCAGTCTTGATCTGTCACCGACAGAGCACATGCGGATCGGACTTGAAAAGGATATGGCAAAGGGACATATCGACGTCAGTGTCAACCTCAGAATATTCGTGATTTGTCAGCAGCCCATCACGAAAAATGGTACAAAAATCTGAGTGTGCTCAGACATTTCATGAGTCAATGGGTCGCCGAATTCAGGTAGTAATTGAAGCTCGTGCGGACACACCTGACATTGATTAATGCATTTATTTCATTTATGAAGCGGACGTTTCTTTTTAGCTAATATATTACCAGACTTTCCCAGTGTTAATTTTATCAAGACCATTTTGTCTTCATACTCTTACTGGTGCTGAGTGGCATTTTCTCCTACTAATTTGAGCTTCTGAAAAGTCGAAATGCAACTGTAATATAGTTGTAGGATTATCTGCGCTATGCAATTTGGCAGTACAGGTTGCAAAACTATTAGCGATTGTGCAATTTTAGCTGGCCAATCTTATCTCTTCCAAGTATAAACTATGATGACATGATAATTTGGTTTACTATCAAATATGGTATAAAATAGCATTAAAATGCTATTGTTATTCTCTTTCCAGTTAGTGATCAAATAACTGTATGGATTGATATTACCATGACAACCGTATAAGTGGTGTATTTAAAAGCTAAGTTAAGTGAATTTAAAGAGTATTATTTCGATAACCGTGATCTTTTCGAGAATTAATTGCGGAAAAAATCACATCAGGTAGCCTACATTTTTTCCAATTCTCATAATAGATGGCGGATAACTACTGTTGGCATGAATGTCCCGGTTCCTGAATTTTATGAGGATGGAAAAATTTTTGAGATCGGGGCACTTGCCTATTTGACAGATCGAAAAATCCTGAAATTGATTTTTTTCGGTAAAGTTATACTGTGGTATAACCACTCAAGCGCTTTCCAGTCACCAATCAGCCCCAGTACGAGCTTTCACGTTTGCTCCAAACATCTCTTGACACTACTGTCATTGCCTGCTCCAGAAAGTTTTCAATCGTCGATAGCTCAGCATGGATATGATAATTTTTGACATTTTTGAAATAAAATTGTTACACATTTTGAAACAATGCAGCACAAAAATCAACCTGCTGACACGAGAATGGCAACCCTTTCTGAGAAAATATGGCGGTGTTTGCAGGCTCCAACATATTTCAAAAATCTGTATGCCTAAAACCGACAAAACCCAAATATGGTTTTCTCGGGTTTCATAAGAGAGATGATCCAACCCAACTTCAAAGTGGTCCTACCCGAACTCGAGCTTTCCGGTTCGGGCATCTTTTGTTGAATAAATTTAAGTAGTGTTGTTGGCGTTTGGACAATGTTTCTAAAATGGAGCACTACTGTTGAATAATCAAATAGTACAGTCATGCTTTTGTGATTATTTTACTAAGTACTGTATATAAGTCTCATGCACCGTTCTCTACTGTGAATGATTGCTTGTGTCTGAAGTGGTGTGTTTTCACTGAATTAAGGAAAAAGGAACTGATACGTGCATGAAATTCAGTGATGCAATTCAAAGCGTGCATGCATGTCATAGACTTGAGATCTTCTGATAAGAGATTCTGAGAATAATAGCTATTGAAAGTCAAAAGCTGAATGAGGAACGATACAACTCACTCTCCTATTTACAGACAGGATTTGATACTGGGGATGGACCGGATTTGAAACTTTAAATCCGGCTGGCTTTGGAGAGCATAACTACATTATGTAAATTCTTTTTTTATTATTTTGAAGTATGTAGTTGACCAAACGACTGGAGATCATATTGATACTGAGAAAAGTGAAAGGGTAACTCCCCATTGTCTCACAGTTGAATTTCTATTAAAGTTAGTTTCTAAATCACGACAGGTACTTCGGCGCCCTGCGCCTTCAAAGGTCAATAGAACTAGGTGGACCTAGTACTTTGGTCCACATAGTCCTATCGACCCTTGAAGGCGCAGGACGCCGAAGTACTTGTCGTGATTCAGAAACTAACTTACATAGAAATTCGGCAGTAAAATAAAGGGGAGTTACCTTTTTACTTTTCTCAGTATTTTGAAGTATACTCAGTGTTTAAAGAAGATTATATCTCCATGCTGCAGAGCCTGAATAGATGGGTCTAACTTCGGTTCATTCAGTTTAATCGTGGATAAAATTACCTGGTAGATCAGTGGTGGGCAACGCGTGGCCCACGGGCCACTTGGTGGCCCGCCACCGCTTCTCACATCTAAAGTGGCCCGCGTACATTATCTGAATCGATGATGTGAAAATGACTCACTCCGATTTCGACCTTAAGGAGTTGCATCTAAGGATGAGGGATCCCTCTTTAGAATGTGCAAAGCCATTAATGAACAACCAAATGAGCAATATGATGGCACAAATTCATATTCGAATTATCCAACCATGCTCCTTTCGTAATGAATATCTTCTTGTATAAGCGCAAAATGGTCATTATCTGCGTGAGTTTATGCTAAGTCACTTAGTATTCGATGCCCTGCTGAGCATGTTCCTCTACGTAATAAACCACGCCTCAATGAATCTAGAAAGAGGCTATATTAAGAATACCTTGACTACGAATGGAGGAATCCAACCGCAAGATTTTGACAGGCCAACATTTTTTGAAATATTCTTGCTGAATTTCATTTCTATACTACTACACCAATGTATATCAACTGGCATTAGCACACGACTACCATTTGTGGAGCACATGCACGTTTTTTGAAAGCCGTATATGTTTGGGTGACATATGTGCACGTATGTACATGTGGCATGATCAATAAAGTAGCAAAATCAATTTTGTCCTGTGCGGGTTTCAAACGGATGAAATAAGGTAATGTCGGTCAAATCACCAAAACGTCATATTACCGTTTAATTACACGAAAGAAAAGCTTCCATGATTTTTTATAGGCATATTCGCTCTTCAATGCTCACATGAATTGTGGAAAGTAGATTATGATTCCTTAATATTAAACAAATTAGTTGCGTACAATGCTGCTGTATACATCTACATTGACAGTAAAATTTTGTTGTGTAATACGACCACTATAAATGCACGTGGCCTACGGTACAGCAGCCCATATGTGCCCTTAAAAGTGCGGAATAAAACAATATTAAGCCTATACTACTGCCTTTTAAAATTGGTGGCCCGCGAGCCTTTTTGCGGCCCGCTATCCCAACTTGGTAACCCACTACTGTAGATGCAGAATTACCTTTGAGATAGCTATGGTTAAGCCACCTACGCCACAAAATTTTCGTCTCCCAGGTATACCAAAATCCCATTATAATGGAAAGTTACTCCAACACCCATGAAATCGATGCTAATTAGGCTCTGCAAGATTTCGCGTTTGAGAAATCGTGATGAAATTTACGAAAGATGGGAATATTGCAAAATGCTGAGAATTTTTGCTTTTGTTTCAACAATCCGTCCATTATTAGAATTAGTTTTCATCGCGATTCATCAAACAACGATTGACAGAAGTTGACGAAGACATGACGACATTGCCATTTCTGTGTTATCGCTTTCACTCAAACTTGCTAGACAGATATGTGCTTGTTGTATAAGTCTTAGTGAAACATAATGTAAAATTCTCCTTTAAAAGCTGCGCCATAGCCGCTCTGGGGTTGAAAAGCACTATATTGTGCCGGATTTGCATCGCTTTTTTTATTTTGAAAATTGAATAATTGTCTTGGTGGGATTTGAAATCCATTGCATCCCTATTTAATGCAAATATATTGTTGTTTTAGCCGTCGTATCATTCCACATTCATAGTGAAGAGCATTGAAGGTTTGACGTGACTCCCGTTCATCCCATTCTGTGATGTGTGTGATGATGGAGATGGAAAAACAGTTTCACCGCCGTTCATTAATTCCTGAATTGCGGAAATATTTTGATCTCTTTCTAAAGAGCAGATAGCTATTTATAAGAAACACCTTGTGCATGAATCACTCTGTCAGATCAATTATACTATTTCTTGACTATTCACGGATAGTTTTTTTTAAATGGACTCATTTAATTTATCTCAGACATGAGCACACATTATGACTTCAAAGATTCCTTACAATTCAAAATACTATCATTCCTGTTTTTAGGTACGCCGAACCAAGCAAGCCGCAAGAAATACCCCTGACAGCGAAATCAGTTCAAGAGAAAAAGTAAGTTTGTAACTGGATAGAGCAGTGCGCTGAAGCAGCTTAACGGATCTTATTTTCGTTGTGAACTCGTTAACATTGCATGTACATGTATGTGTAGTCGGGTGTCTGCTACAGTAGTAGAATTTTTTTAGACATACCGTATATGCGGGACTTTCTTTTAGCAAACAGATCTATCTGTAGAGACAATAGGGGATCTGCATGTACCCGGAATTTCTATCGTATTGAAGAAAGGAAAGCATAATATCCGCTTTGAACTTACTTCAGCTGACAGTTATCGGAAGAAATTTTCCATGTCACAACTATGCAGTGTATATCGCACAAAGATAGTTGACCACACGAATGACTCTTGAAAAATTGGGCGATTCACAACGAATGTTGGCAGCATTTGATGTCCTACTTTAAACACTTGTACAAATAAATTAGAAGCATTAAAATGAAATATTCACTTCAATTCGCAAACATCAAGAAATCTAATTTATGAAAATTGAAGCATTGCATTCATTTCATTAACTTAAGAAAATAGTCTCAGTGAACTATTTTCGCGGCTTCGCCCTTCTACTGTTTACGAGAAAACACCTTTCTAAAAACACTCAATCATGGTCTACTTGATTACGATTTCTAGAAATATAATTCCAAGAAAGGACGCCATATCCGGCTATACTCGCACACAGAAATCATAGCTCACTTTCGAAAGTACATTTGGTCATGCACTTGGTGACAACAGTCAGTGAAATCTTGCTTTTGATTAAATATTACGTTCGTTGAAAAGACGGGCTGCAAAAGTAGAGGGTACAGTCCCTACGGATAGGACGTTTTAATTTTTTTACGATCATTGATAATGAATACACCTCTTTTATGAACGGCTATTGCTCTCAAAAAATCTGTCAGAGAGTTACGCATTTCTTTTTGTTTAAGTAAAAAATGAAATTATTCTTGGAAATTAGGAAAATTTTGTTGAAATAGCTAAGTAACCTAAAATCCGCTCTCTAGATGAGTGACTTTTGTGTATGAGCGGATGTCTCATACTTGCAGGTGAGCTGATACATTAAAATGATGCTCCACTAATTCATATACCAGTTCATATAAGTTCATGCTGAAGTTATATACAGGCCTCTTTCATTCATAGTGAATTCAAAAACGAAGTCAGAAATTTATTTGTTACTGACGGTTCAATGCTCCTTTGTGTTGCACATGTCTTTGAGGCACTTCAGTATTGATTTTCGTTTGTTTCCAAAAGCTTTGTGTAAGTGAAGGATTCCATCGAAAACTTGTCAGTTTTCACATTCCATCGAAAACGTAACAATTTTCACAAAAGTCGAATTTATTCGGCGCATTTTAAATGGTATTCCCTTCATTTGCTACTTCGTTAATCGTCACTTATATCTCCGGATGAAATTTGGGTTGACCTCTCTGCGACCGTTATATTTTGAAATACTTAAATCTCACCTGCTAGGGCATACAAACAAGTCTCATATTGTTGCTATATTCCTGGTGATGCTGTTAAACGCTCCTGTTCAACATCACGTTGCTATATATGGCTAATATGTCTCCGTCTATGAAATTTAGTGTCATTTAACTGCTCCGTCTCATTTTATGTCCATCTTAAAATAGCACACTTTCTCTACGTTAAATATCTAATTGTTTTCTTTGAAAAGAAGCCGAGTTAGGTAGCAAGATATGAATATGATTGTTTCGTCAACTAATGTACTGACAATTATGAGTCAATAATTGTCACTTTAATTGTTTATGTTATTGGAGCATAAATATTTATTATCCAGAGTCATAGCACAATCTAGCCATTCAACTTATTATATTTAAACAGAAGATCGGTTATTCTACTTTCCAATGTCACGTGTCACATGCTCAACAGCAAAATTGAGAAGAGCGAACATGAGACCAAATTACGCATTAATCGCTCGTTCCTCCTGATCGCTGTAAAGTCACTTTAGATAATAATACATTTACAGTATTTGTATAACTATTGAAACTGTGTGTAAATAATTGATTTATATCATTCTTTTGAATTCCAATCTGAAGTGTATTACTTGACTGTGTCGGAAAGTTAGCTGTAAAGGTCCTCTTACACCTATGTACTTCGTCGAACTGCAGGTTCATTGAATCACTGAGATGGATTGTTAATGGGCCAGTGCACGAACTAAATGATTCATCATGTAGGGATTAAATTCATCATTCAACTGGCTTCTTGTCAAAATGTTTATGTATGTCCCTGTTCCAAAACAAATATAAGACCACAAATACGTCATGCTTAATTTTTCAAACAAGTACGTCATGTCATCGTTATTCAAACGTACTGCGGAAGATAGACTGAAAAGGTATTCCAAACCAAAATTTCAATGTCAAGTTGTATTTCCGTCCTAGCAGGGCCCATTGTCTATTGGCATTCAGTTACCATTGATCATCTGGATAGGCGCTGGATAGCGATGACCCGCCCTCATACAACTTACATAAAATCAGCAAGAGAAGTTCTCCAGAAATTTATTATTCTTAATTTTAGGAAGCCATCTGCCACTTGGTAAATTACATAGACTTAATTTATCGCTACAGTTGGTGTGGAGATGGGATATCAACTGCCTCTAGGCGACCTCGGAGAATCGATTTCACAATTCAATGCCTCTAGCTTTCACTAGATCGGCACGATATTTCTATGTGCCTTGCCCAACGGCTTACCTGCTTGGAATCGATGTATTGTTGAAAAAAACAAACCAGAAAGATAACGTGATATGCGCACGGAAAGCTTTGTTTGCTCCTGACATGATCGTGGAGAGTGTGCTTTACTGGACTTGTTGTTCTTCAGACCGCTTCAGCCGTTCGATGACTGAGTTCTATTCCCAACCTGCAGGCCGTTACATATGACCTCTTCCAACATGTGTTAGAAGGCTTAAGACTCGAATAAAGCCGCCATCCGAACAATAACGCCAGAAAGCTACAAAATGTGTGGCATGAAGTTGACTATCATATGCTGCCTCTTTCATGATATTTCATGAAACTCATTAAATCATTTAAGTCATTTACTCGGATTCAATCGACTTGATGTGTGAGCAAATATTCAATTCGCAATTTTGATTGATACCAAGTGACAGCATTCTAGTCTGTTACTATTGGATTCATTTAGAGGTCAACCACATCGTGTTTAAACGACCACGTTTTGGCATTCGAAGTGATCTTAGATTCCGATAGAAGATTTAATATTTGTCTGTCACAAGGTTTGAAAATAAGGAAGATGACCACACGTGCTTAGGTCGAGTAAAGAAGATATCTGGCATGCGTTGATAAAAAGTAAAATTTCCAGAAATCAAATTTGTTATGTATATCTAAGCATATTTTTACATATGTATGCAGTAAGACCCGCTTATAACGGACTCTCGCTTATAGTGTACCTTTCATCAAAGCACAGAAAAAATTTCGCATCTCAAAATTATGTGCTTTAAGTACCTCGCTTATAAATGACGTGTTCATAACGTACTTCCCGGATGTAACAGATTAAACTTGCTGTCCACAGAACCATTTGTGATTTTTGTTGCGTACTCTTTTAGTGGGATTGGTTATTTCACACCGTTGAGGTGTGCGCTCAAAAGATAGCAAGTTCGATTAGCATATCGGCCATTCAGATCGATTCTCCCATCAGTTGGCCGCTCTTTATCACCGAAACCTATTTTGAGAGATTACTTAGGTGTTACGATCCTATTCATGGTAATAGCTATCTTTCTGATCTTTAATAGTGATCGGGTTCCAATGTTAATTATGGACTTTTATGAATAAATTTCATCCATGTAATACTGTGGATGTAGGCCCAATGCCTTTGTGCGTAGCCTACTATGTTCATCAAAAAAGCGCAATTGATTTGGAATCAGATGTGTGAACCCTTCGCAAAATTGGGATTCAATGGCATGAAGTATTACAAGCAGTGTCACGCGCGAATTCGGCACGAAAGCCAAATGTCAAAAGTTCAATTATATTGATAAAGATTTCCACCACATGGAACTTACCATTTTCATTAACTTCAAATTCAATACGTATTATTCATCAACACTGGGCCGAGGAGTTCACCATTTAAACCATAATTTCCTAATTTGTCATGAATCGGCATATGATTCTTGAAGTAGATTAACAAATGGGTACAAGTTATACGACTTTGACTTTAACTGGTCCATACCTGCATTATTTTCATTAATTGAGACTTTTGTTTGAAGAAGCGAATGCTAACGATCGTCCTCGTCTTCAAGTAGATCTTGTAAAGGTGACCTGAGTGGATGCCACAGAAGATTTAAACATCCGCATCTGTCACTTATCATCACTTCACTTTGTCAACCGCTAAAGACTGTGTCCGACTTTCTTTTGCTGAAGGTGCTCGTATGTTGATGAAATGAAGACGCCGTCATGACAGACTACGAGCATTTGTCTTCCACCACTTCTGTCCCTGATTGACATTTTCGCAATACAAGAACAAAATATCGGCGGTACTATTTTTGAATAGCCTTAGTACTCATGTTGTCTTACAGAAACTAGCCCTTCCACTGGAAAAGCAACTGCGTCGATAACATCATGAAAGAGAGCATGGTCGGCCACGCGCAAATCGGCGTAAAATAATTCATCCCTGTGCCAACTGAACATTCTGAGATACGTTCGTACGAGCGAAACAGTCTCAGGTGATAATTTATACGAGTATGCTGGAATGCTATCTATCTATCTATCTATCTATCTATCTGTCTATATATATATATATATATATATATATATAAATATATATATATATATATATATATAATACCGTGAGAAACACACTTTGACAGTGCTCAACTTATTAAGGAGCAATTATACCGTAGTTGAAAAAACAACTTGTACCGGTACTCAGAGTTTCATGTATTGTGTCCAATACAATCGTCAGCCAGATCTAAAAGAGAAACATGGAATCATTGCATTAAATACTGAAGTGAATAAAAGTCAGAAGTCAGGTCTTTGCCAGTAAATGCTTATTGCGATGTCTACATCTCGAAATCAATTCGCTCCTCTTGTTCAACAGATTGACATTTCTATGCTGCAGAATAAAATATTTCTCGCTAAGACAGAGGTCACATCGCCTGATCACTGGATTGTACGGCTTGCAAACTTTTTTGATTTGCCAAGATATTTTAGGGGTCCCCCCTTTTTTTTGATACTCAGTATTCCTTTGAAAGCTCGTCTCGTCTTTATACTTTTCGTTTTCGATGATTTTTATTTTTTTTGATTGCCATACCGCAGTTGAAAAACTTCCTTCAACCGAAGTACGGTACGTCTTTTGATGTCCATCGTGCTGCCTACAATTTTTTTTTTTTATACTATACTATACTGGTAGAGATGTTACATGTTTATCAAGCAAATTTTTTTTTGCTTTTGCATTCCTTTTTTTTTTTTTTTTTATTTTTTTTCTTTTCTGTTGTGATTGATGATGACATTTTTCACATGTTGGCATGCAACTGATTTTTTTTTTTTTTTTTTCGTGAATATTTTCCTAAATCGGTTGTTACTATGGAAATGCTTGTCGATCGCCATCAAAAAATATTTCCCCACGTTCGTTGAGACGTTCTTACTGTAAGGAGGGTTAAACCAAATGACAGCTCTAGAACGTTGTCTCCTTCCTCCAACTTCTGCGACGCCATTTTGATATTTCAATTTATAATTATATCCGTTTTGCCTTAAAACTTCCTGATAGTAGTGGGCAACTTCATTAAATATAGACTCATTCGATGACAGTTCATTTATTCGTTTCTCTATCGTAATTGGAAGCTGTTTGATTATGTTTCTTGGGTGGTTTGACTTTGTGTTGATGTAGAGCGTTTCCTGGTCCTGCTTTCGGTATGGCCGATACGATCCATCATTTAAATTCAAGGTAACATCTAGAAAATTTACCACTCGCAGGTTGCATTGAATCTCGACTTCGAGACCAAGTTGCCTAAATATTTCGTGAAACTTCTTCCTTGCAACATCTGCCTGCCTACCAGTTGTATTTCTGAAGTAGACCAGACCATCATCTCGATACAGACCGATATACTCCTTGTTGAAATCCTTGGCTAAAGTATGCAAGATGTAGATTCCAACTAATTCGCATATTTCAGCTCCGTCGTAAGCTCCCATTGAAACATCGAAATTCGCGTTATTTCTCTTGACCCATGGCTCATTGTCTTTGAACAGCATCCATTTTTGAGAATGACGTATTCCAATCCAATTCAACATAACTTGAAGCAAAGTTCAAAGAAGTTTCCAATAACTCGTGCGTTATTGAAGGATAAAAGTCTTTAACATCGAAAATCATGAATTTACCATTCGATTTGCGCTCCAGTCCATCAAACCATTTTATTACCTCATTAGTGCTTCTCCACTGACATACCCCAATTTGAGCTCGTAACTTAGAATTCATGTTTTCTAATATGCTCTTACTGATTCGACCGATTTCGTTTTTTGAGGGATTGATCAGCCGAGTTGCAGGGTTATTCATAAAGTTTTCTTTGTGGTCCTTTATGGTAATGAAGCATTCATTCCGGGAATTTCTATCCATTTTGTCCAGTACTTTAAAGTTCGATGCCATCACCTTTGCCTCTCGGGCTACGGCTTCTTCAATTTTTTCACCCGATTTCTTGTATGAAGTCGTGACTGAGTTGTTTAGGAGGCGTTTGTATTGATCTGGCGCCATCTTGTAAATGTTTGATGTTTTATCAGCTGAAATGAACACATCCTTCGCCTTCCTGATTTTCATCAAATCATTCTTCATGAGGTTTTGGAAACTGCATTTAACAGAAGAAAATTTGATTTTGTTTAGTAGATCGAACAGGTCTTTCTCAAAGTCGGCCAAATCTTTTATTGGAGGAGGACAGCTTGCGGATGGTAATCCATAATTATTTTTGGGCATGGTCGCATCACTACCATTGTCAAAGTAATAAGCTTTCCATCGCATTCGCTTGATAAAAATTTCTATTTTGTTCAATAATTCCATCTTGTATTGATCTTCAGTTGGCAGCGGGATGTTCTTCTGCGAATAGTTCAAGTTAAGTTTATCCATTTGAAAGAGTAGTAGACCAAGCGGGAGCAGAGTACAATACCGTGAGAAACACATTCTTTGACAGTGCTCAACTTATGAAGGAGCAATTATACTATTAATAGAATTATTAATTATTAATAGAATGAATATGATTATCAATATTAATTATTAATAGAAATTTTCATCAAGCGAATGCGATGGAAAGCTTATTACTTTGACAATGGTAGTGATGCGACCATGTCCAAAAATAATTATGGATTACCATCCGCAAGCTGTCCTCCTCCAATAAAAGATTTGGCCGACTTTGAGAAAGACCTGTTCGATCTACTAAACAAAATCAAATTTTCTTCTGTTAAATGCAGTTTCCAAAACCTCATGAAGAATGATTTGATGAAAATCAGGAAGGCGAAGGATGTGTTCATTTCAGCTGATAAAACATCAAACATTTACAAGATGGCGCCAGATCAATACAAACGCCTCCTAAACAACTCAGTCACGACTTCATACAAGAAATCGGGTGAAAAAATTGAAGAAGCCGTAGCCCGAAAGGCAAAGGCGATAGCATCGAACTTTAAAGTACTGGACAAAATGGATAGAAATTCCCGGAATGAATGCTTCATTACCTTAAAGGACCACAAAGAAAACTTTATGAATAACCCTGCAACTTGGCTGATCAATCCCTCAAAAAACGAAATCGGTCGAATCAGTAAGAGCATATTAGAAAACATGAATTCTAAGTTACGAGCTCAAATTGGGGTATGTCAGTGGAGAAGCACTAATGAGGTAATAAAATGGTTTGATGGACTGGAGCGCAAATCGAATGGTAAATTCATGATTTTCGATGTTAAAGACTTTTATCCTTCAATAACGCACGAGTTATTGGAAACTTCTTTGAACTTTGCTTCAAGTTATATTGGATTGGAATACGTCATTCTCGAAAATGGATGCTGTTCAAAGACAATGAGCCATGGGTCAAGAGAAATAACGCAAATTTCGATGTTTCAATGGGAGCTTACGACGGAGCTGAAATATGCGAATTAGTTGGAATCTACATCTTGCATACTTTAGCCAAGGATTTCAACAAGGAGTATATCGGTCTGTATCGAGATGATGGTCTGGTCTACTTCAGAAATACAACTGGTAGGCAGGCAGATGTTGCAAGGAAGAAGTTTCACGAAATATTTAGGCAACTTGGTCTCGAAGTCGAGATTCAATGCAACCTGCGAGTGGTAAATTTTCTAGATGTTACCTTGAATTTAAATGATGGATCGTATCGGCCATACCGAAAGCAGGACCAGGAAACGCTCTACATCAACACAAAGTCAAACCACCCAAGAAACATAATCAAACAGCTTCCAATTACGATAGAGAAACGAATAAATGAACTGTCATCGAATGAGTCTATATTTAATGAAGTTGCCCACTACTATCAGGAAGTTTTAAGGCAAAACGGATATAATTATAAATTGAAATATCAAAATGGCGTCGCAGAAGTTGGAGGAAGGAGACAACGTTCTAGAGCTGTCATTTGGTTTAACCCTCCTTACAGTAAGAACGTCTCAACGAACGTGAGGAAATATTTTTTGATGGCGATCGACAAGCATTTCCATAGTAACAACCGATTTAGGAAAATATTCAACCGAAATACCCTAAAAATCAGTTACAGTTGCATGCCAAATGTGAAATCTATCATCAATGGTCACAACAGAAAAATGTTAAAAAGCAAAGAAAAGGAATGCAACTGCAAAAATAAGGAAAATTGCCCCTTGGATAACAAGTGCCTCTCTACCAGTATAGTATATGAAGCAAAAATCTCAGATAGCAAGAACGATGGACATCAAAAGACGTACTTCGGTATTTGTGAAGGAAGTTTCAAACTGCGGTATGGCAATCATAAAAAATCATTCTCTCACGAAAAGTATAAAAGCGAGACGGAGCTTTCCAAGGAATACTGGAGTATCAAAGAAAAAGGTGGGACCCCTAAAATATCTTGGCAAATCAAAAAAGTTTGCAAGCCGTACAATCCAATGATCAGGCGATGTGACCTCTGTCTTAGCGAGAAATATTTTATTCTGCAGCATAGAAATGTCAATCTGTTGAACAAGAGGAGCGAATTGATTTCGAGATGTAGACATCGCAATAAGCATTTACTGGCAAAGACCTGACTTCTGACTTTTATTCACTTCAGTATTTAATGCAATGATTCCATGTTTGTCTTTTAGATCTGGCTGACGATTGTATTGGACACAATACATGAAACTCTGAGTACCGGTACAAGTTGTTTTTTCAACTACGGTATAATTGCTCCTTCATAAGTTGAGCACTGTCAAAGAGTGTGTTTCCAGCATACTCGTATAAATTATCACCTGAGACTGTTTCGCTCGTACGAACGTATCTCAGATATATATAATCCAATTGTGATTTTCAACTCAAGAGAGTGCTCAACTATGTAGGAGCAAAATAAGCCAAGTTGTTAAGAGAAAACTGCTTGAATTTCGGTACTTAAAGTTTCATGTATATTGCATACAATCATCAGCCGAATGTGCAGTACATATCTCGCAAGCATCTTTAAAAGGAACAGTGAATAAGATTCAAAAAGTGCAAATCACGCGACGAAGCACCGACGCATTATGCGCTAGACAGCATGTATTTTTTCCGATGCCGGCACTTTACCAGCAGTTACCGAAAACAGTGGAGAAGCGCATCAGTGAGTTATCTTCAAGTCAGAGCATATTCATTGAGGCGGCTAGCTACTACCGGAATGCTTTGCACGAAAGTGGCTACAACACACAAATTGAGTTACAAGCAATCTGACTATCAGGACTTTGGGACGAAAAGGAAAAGATCAAGAGCAATAATTTGGTTTAATCCACCATACAGTAGGAACGTCTCAACAAATATTGGCAAGTATTTTTTTATGCTTGTGGACAAGTGTTTCGTAAGTGATCATCGGCTAAGCAGGATATTTAACAGAAGCACATTGAAGATCAGCTACAGTTGCATGCCCAACTTCAAATCAATTATTAGTGCCCACAACAGAAAAGTGCTAAAAAATGATACAAGAAGAAGAAAAATGAAACGGAAAAGGAATGTAATTGTCAAAACAAGGGAAAATGTCCAATGAATGGGAAATGCTTGTGCGAGAACATTGTGTACGAAGCTACTATATCGAAAGAAGAAAATGCAGACGAGGTGCCGAAGAAGTATTTTGGTATTTGTGAAGGCAGATTTAAATTACGCTATGCTAACCACAAGAAATCGTTCGTGCATGAGAAGTACAGAAATGATACGGAATTGTCGAAGGAGTACTGGAAAATCAAAGAAAGTGGCAATAATCCGGTAATTAAATGGACAATCAAAAAACATTGCAAGAGTTATAATCCGGCGACGAGGAGATGTGATCTATGCCTAAGTGAAAAGTTCTTCATCATGGACAATCAAAGTGCATATTTGCTGAACAAACATACTGAGCTAGTGTCAAAGTGCCGGCATCGGAAAAAATACATGCTGTCTAGCGCATAATGCGTCGGTGCTTCGTCGCGTGATTTGCACTTTTTGAATCTTATTCACTGTTCCTTTTAAAGATGCTTGCGAGATATGTACTGCACATTCGGCTGATGATTGTATGCAATATACATGAAACTTTAAGTACCGAAATTCAAGCAGTTTTCTCTTAACAACTTGGCTTATATATATATATATATATATATTGAAATAATTGAAGTGAAAACACATGGAATGCACAGGCGCTTTCTATATTCTTCAGGTGCATATACATATAATGTATACATATATATGTATATATATATAATGAAATTAAAACTGAAAACACGACTTTTACTTATACACATAAGCGCTTTGTTTTCTTCAGATGCTTTATAAGTAATGAGATTTAGATAATATGCTATTTACAAAATTTGAAATATACATCATAAAGTTAGTCATTAGAAATAACATGGAAATTTGGAACATATCTTCAAAGTCATAGGATTATGTACACCATAGATTTCTGTTGAGGGTAAGATAATTAGGTTGAATTGAGTGATGGAACAAAGGATTCTATGAAATATCTTTCTTTGTTTTTTCTCTCTACATCACAATCAGAAAACATCTTATAAAAAGGGAAAATAGAAAAAGATTTTCGTCCACATACATCTAAATATTCACTTAAACTTATCTGTCTATAATTAGGGTTGTTAATCTGTTGTTTGTGAATTCTTGTTCTGCACCTTATTGTATTTTTAGTCTCGCCAATGTAATATTGGTTGCATCCGTGGCATGTAATTACGTAGATAACATTTTGTGTTGAGCATGACATATCATGTCTTATTGTAAAAATCTTTCCATTGAAATTATACATAGATCTTTCCCTCAAATAACTACAAGTTCCACATCTAGGATTTTCACATTTCTTTACAGAAAATATTTTGTTTGTTGATAGTTTAGAACTGCATAAAATTCTCTTGAAATCTGAATTTCAAATTGATTTTGAAAAATTGAAAAATCATAAAAATCTGAAGAAAAGAAAGCGCTTATGCTTATAAGTAAAAGTCGTGTTTTCAGTTTTAATTTCATTATATTTTTCTCCGGTTGCTGAGTATAGTTATTAATATTTTTCTTGTTATATATATATATATATATATATGTACGATATATGCTGGAATGCTATCTATCCTGCATTATACACCGATGTGACTTTCCCTTCCTTTGTAAGAAGTCGTTCGGCGCCTTTATGTTTTTTCAATTTGCTATTTATTTCTGAAATCTTATGAATTGAAATCAATGGTTTAGTGGCGAAGAACAATGGACTACAGGTGGTAATAATTCTACATTCTCAATAACGTCCTCATGACCAACCTTACCACCTCAAATGTGATCTCAGCAATCTCTAAGGTGCTCTCAAGAGTCTCCAAGGCGCTGTCATGAAACACTCAGGAGCTCTTATGAATCTCAAAGGCTTCTTCAATAACCTCTAAGGCACCTTCATGATGCATTAAGGCGCCCTCATGAAACTCCAAGACGTCCTCATGAAGCACTGTAGCGCCCCCAGCATTCTCCAAGAAATCTTTATAAAGTTTCAATGCTTTTTATTTATTCTTGATAAAAGCGATGCAAAAATATGACTACTTGAAACATAAAATCAAAGTCTATTCGTTATCTTCACAAGTTGAAATTGGCGCCCCTCCATGGAGATTTAGCATATTTTGGCGCCCCTTGAAGTCACATTTTTGATTACAAAAATCCTGTATGCTGCATATAACCCTACGCATTCCTCATAGCATGCATGAGATCTTCCGGTGAAATCCGACGAATCCTACTGGGTTTTTAAGATTTTTTCAAAAACATGAAAATGCAAGGGCGTTCCAGGGTCTACTGCTCATGGTCACATGCTCTATGTTCGTCATCAATCATGATTTTTATAGGCGTGAAAAGTTGAAAGATAACAATTCTAAAAAGATTTTCTCCGTGGTATGTAATTGATTTCAAGAGCTTTCTATGAAAAGTCGCTCTAAATGATCCGCTGAACATGTGTCTTGGCTATCACAATCAGGTTTACTAAATAGGTCTGTAGTTTGCATCGTGTTGCAAGTCCCATCGCTCATCGCCAGAGTTTGATAGGTGCTTTATAACTTTCAAGCTCTGCTGCGCTCATCTTCTTGTATTGATTATGTTTTTTTCAACGTAATCCTACATTGCCTTTCTGGGCATTTCAAGTCAGTTTCTGTCAATGAAATCAAGTGATGTCTGTATTCTGCACAAGATAGACTTTTTGGTTTCTTCCGAGGGACAATTAAGTTGAATGCTGAATTTGCTATTACCTTGTAATAGGCACGAAGTACACGAGCCCATCGCAGACAAAATTCTCGCAATTGATTTTGCTCTCTTCTAAATCATCACCTATTTAAAAATCAAATTGCAGCTCCTGACCTAAAATCCAAATGCGACCCATATATTCTGCGAAGACACTCAAAATCAAATCGTTTCTCCCAAATGCAAAGTGCCGCCCCCAATAGGCCAATAGTTTGGTCGAACACATCCTTCTGTGCAGTTAGCTTTTCGATTAATCAAATGTGGAATCGTAGGCAGCAGACTATCTTTCAACATTACCGATGAATTATTTGTCATCCATGTTGCGAAAGCACGATTTCTCGCATGTAAGCTTACATTCAGTGCTAAGAATGCCACTCTTCTCCTGTGTGCAAGTGTCCATCCTATTTCCAGTGAGGGAGCTTCATTGTTTTGGTGTTTTTCAAATTAAGCTATTTTACACAAAGACCTGGCAGCATTTTCGTACGAGAAATCTGAATTCGATGCTCAATTCTGTTGTTTTTGTAACAGTGTTACATAGGGTAGTTATTGCAAATGATTATATTTTCCAAATCAATATCTGTCGGTAACTTTGCATCACTAGCTTGTTGACCCAATGTATCATGTTGTATCTTCCAATTTGCTGTTCAATATTTAAATTTCCTTTTAATAAGGGTGTTATCTTAAATCCGCATTGAAGTTCACGCCACGTTTGAATGTGTATCAATTGACTCACTTCAATAAACTCATGTATTTTCTCTGTTTGATAGAATAGCAATTATTGATTAAAATTTATATTGGTTGAAATTAAGTAACTCTTTGAAGAATGGTGGTGCTTGTTGGCTTTGTACGGATTCGACAGTGCCTGAAAGTCTCATCCAAGCCGATTAAATTGCAAGGATTGACCTTTCTAAGAAACAATGAACTCTGATCTCGAATTAGGCGGAAAGAGCTTTCATGTCCTCGTTTGTGCTTACGAGAAAACGTGGGATTGCTGTGATTACCTTTGCGACCCTGATCTTCCATAGCATTCTGCATAGTAAGTATCAGCAAGCGAAGATCTTAAGGCTGCGTCCAACTATGTGAATGAAAGTAAATCTGTAAATTTCTGCTGAATTGATTTGTAATTCATCATTACAATAACACTTCCATGGACAGCTTTTGTTGAAATGTATAATTGGATAATGAATGCGCTAGTTGACCGAAGTGTGAGAAAATATATATTAAGGCGTTGGTTTGTCAAGTAGCTTCTTCTGATCAAATGTAGTATTAGGTCAACCAAAAGTGATGTTGGGAAATGACGAATTCGATCATATACATGCAAAACTCAGTTTCAGTAATTCCTCAGTGGGAGTGGAATCAAAATATCCGTCCCACTGAAGCCACATGCATATACTTCCATTTCTCAAATTGCTTCAGATAGAAGAATGAGACTGTAATGCTCGTGGTGACATGAATGATTATGCCCAACATTTGTATAGCCACTTCATCTTACTCTATTTCAAAGCAGACCTTTCAGTGTTACGTACTTGACCCAGTGACGAGGATCATGACACTCAATATTCAAAGTCAATATGACAAACCTCCTTTTCTTTTAAGGTCGAATTTGTATTTTGTATTTACATATATATAGTTTATACGAGCGTATATGGGCTCCGTGATACAGTGGTCAAGTGCTTGTAACAGCGATCATTTGGTCCAGGGGTCGAGTCCGAAAGTGTCATTGGAAGTCGGCACGAAGGGCATCCGGACTAAAAGTGGCACAACGCTACAGAAAAGTCTGAATACATATATGTCAGCACTGTCATAGCCCCCATCATGGAGGAGTAGTGACGTTAAAGCTTCATGTTCATATATTTTATATGTGCAACATACATTTATAGATATGGTGAATTCAACTTCGGTAAAGCTCCTCAGATGTTTAAAACTAGGCACCAAGCAAGAACACAATCGTTCTACATACCATGGATGTGGAGTCGGAGTCCTGGAGTCCTATCATCTTGGCCGGAGTGCACAGCGATACTGATTTTCATCAATTTTTGGATTTCTGTGCAGCATAGGGTAGACTTACTCCGAATAAGCAAGAGTTCCCGATAAACCACACCGATGCTGACTTTCATCAATTTCCATCCAATTTGATCTTCCAAGAGGCACCGGTAGTTAGGCAAATATTTGTTCTTTGAAAACATGTTTTGTGCGCGTATGAAAAAGATTGAGCAGCAATGCGCGTAAAAACTTATTAAAGATATGGAATAATTTTACGACAGACAGGCTAGCGAAAACATCATTCTTACGAAATTCGTTTATACTAGCGCATGCGATTCTGGAGACTCTGTTTGAGATCGAGTGTGACTTAAAACTAAATGCATAAGTAAATAATCGTCTATGGATTAATACTTAATCAGCATCGACGTGCCTTCACTACCGTCAAGCCAACTATCAGAACTTCGTAATACACATTGCGAAGAACCAAGCTAAAGCAACATGTAAAATCAGAGTGTTCGAGCAAAAACATTACATGAATTCAGTAATCAATAGACTTAAACATATTATTAATGTACTTCCAAGTAGTTGTCTTTAAGCATTATTTCCAACAAAAATTAAATTTTCCTCATGCGTTGTAGCAGTTATTCTAAGTACCTAAACTGCTTTACCATCGACAACTTTCAGTAATATTGTGCGATTCTGTCAGCTGCTTTGAACAGTGATTTAAAGAAGCGGGTCGCAATGTTTGCGACATAAAAACCATATTGCCATACTCCTATATACTCTATTTTAACTGACTAGACAATTCATTCTAGAATGAATGCATCAATCGCCGACATAGGCGGCAAACCTACTAAGAATAACCGGTTGGCCGACATTTCCACCTGTAATCAGGAATATGACTGATTGAAAATACACAAATATGTTAAATGGTCTCAGGTTTAATGCTGACAGTCATTCGAATTTATACGAATTTATGACCCAGGAAATCTTGAGTTTAGAATTACGTTTTGGGTCATGTAACGAATGTCATCTGACACACTAGGTCTGATTAGAATTTCTTTGAGATATTGGATCTTCTCAATGAATTTCTGATGTCAAATGCGTTGGTGTCTCATATTCAAATGCTGATATAATAAGCATTTTATACTTGCGCAACTCAAATATTGATGTGTAATAATGTATGTTTGACGCAGAAATAGTTTCTTATGAACACAATTTCTCGTTGTAAAAACAATTATTGCGAAATAGGTCATGAAAATAACACATCATTATTACATTATCAGAATCTTCAGCGTGACGATTCTCGTACAAATAGTGCGATGCTAATCCAGTCAATAAATAACACACTCGATTAGACTACAGTTTCTCCGAATCAATCATGCACTTCCGGATACGAAATGAATTATAGTTATGTGGAATGGAGGAACCACCACTAATTCGAATATATACACAATCGTATATATAATGTGTGTTCACCATTGACCTGAATTATTTCTCGGAAAAGTAAAGTCATGCAGCAACGTATAGTTTTACAGATATCAATCGCTTATTCAACTGAAATTTATTCAAAACTGCTACATGGCAGCTAACTAAAGCTTAAACACTGTATGTAGTTTATCGTCTCATTCATTCACTACTTTGAATTTGAGATGTGCTGTGCTAAATGAACACCCAAATGGTGTGTCTCACATTATCTAAAGGCGTGGCTAACTATAAAGTAAGCAGTATTTGTCAATGTCGGAGGATGGGAACTATTAAATTATACTGTTAAATTCTTATAGGCCTTTGTACAGTGCGGAAACTATTCTCCTACATATGCTATGGGAAAGTCTTACTTAAAACTCAAAAAGCCTAATAAATAATTAAGAAAATTTCTATTTACGTCGAGATTTTAAGATGCAAAATGTAAATACATTCTTCCCATCTTTATTTATAAATGTGATTTCCTCGATTTTCGCCTCTGAAGGCTTTACATAATTTGGAAGGAAATAAATGACAAAACATTTTGTCAACAAAAGTCTATTCCTTGAGTCTACAGTATTATTAATCAATTATTGACAAGGATTCGCACGATGTAGCATATTCTCAAACCAGCAGCTAGTGAGAACGTTTGTACAATCTTACAGAAAACTTAGCAAACATCATAAGACCAGCTCTGTTCATCACAATAATAGAATTTGAAATAAATTTCATGGGTCATATGCCATATGTATTATTAGTTTGCTGTTATTTATCTAAGTACGCGGGTGTATGTTTTGAGCATGTGTCATATGTTGCATTTTTGTTGGAGGAATAAAGAGCAATGACGCTACACTATAGACTACAGAGAGGAAGCAGAAAAACAGAATAAATGAAATAGTAAATGATGGACTCCGTTATATTTTTAGATGTGGTTTATTTGACCTGTGTAGTGTATTGTGTAATATAAATTTAACAAAAACAAGAACACGTGATGACGTCTTTAACCTACTTATTTATTCTGCCTTGAACTCGACAGTTTTGCTATGTTGACGACATCCTACCCCACTAAATCACACTTGTGCCACTAAGGAATTCTGAAGCCTTTGCGGTTGATCCGAAACTATAGTTGCCCAACTACGTAATCATTGTGTATTATCTAATATAAACTTTGAACCATAGTGTTTCTTGACGCGAATTGTGTTGCTTTTATTGATCTTGCCGATTTTATGCAGCTGTTTGGTCTCCGCTGTATATATCAGTAATGGATTTTATGTGTATCCTAAGCACTCTGAGTTTCGGAAAGTAAACCTGTTAAGTGGCAATTAGTGCTTCTTTTGACACGATGCCGAAGGGTACTGAAATTGGAATGAAACGTGACATAAATTGCAACTTTAAACTTGACTTAGCGTTGTACTCCATGTGTGTGAGGTCTTGTCCTTCAAGAAATATATATTCTGTGCATGTAATAATAAAAAGATTTACTCCTACAAACAGACATTGACTTCGGGGAAATTTGAAACCCTCTTAAGCATGTTTGAAATCGAGTTGATTATGTTATAAGCAGTTTGATTTTTTTCAGTTTTATCAATGCAATATAATTTTTATTTCCTGATTCTTGACTTCACAATGGTGCTGTTGATGATTTTGCTGTCTATAATTAATTTCATCCGAATGCTCAAACAAATTATTATGACGTCAACTTTGTAGGTAAGATGAGCTTTGAAGATAATGTCCACGAAAATATCTAATGTTTCATTGCTCACTCTACCATGCTAACTTAAAGAAACATAAAACCCTAAAAACTGTAAATATATTCAATGCCAAAAAAGTAAACTTGGTGTATTTAACCTCACACATGTTTCGCAATTTTGTATATGATATGGCAGAGGACGGGAGGACCATAATTCATTGCGAAATTAAAACTGATTCAATACTCTCCCGATATGTATAATGCCAAGTAAAATGAATAAAGAATAAAAAATATCGCCAGACGTTTCGGGTCCACACCCTTTGTCAATGGCAGAACACTTAGTAATGAACGAATTCTGCACTTCTACACTTGTAGCAGAACAGCTCCTGTTGTTTCGTGACGTCTGTTCATGCTTGGCTTGTGCAAGTTGATAAGTCGCAATTCCACCAAACTTGTTTCAACCGAATCATTCAGACATCTCAAATATTCAACGCTAAAATCTTCTATGCTACTGACGTCACAAATTTTGGTGTGATCTGACAAAGCACTTGCACTATTTTTGTTTTTAATACTATTGTAGTGTTCATTATATCTTACATAAAAAGGACGAGAAGTTTTTCCTATGTACTTTGCATTGCATTTATTACACGTGAATTGATAAACCACGCAGGTCTTTTCACAGTTAAATTTCTCTGGTAGCTGGTTACAGATTTTACAATTATCATGTTTTTTTATTGATTTGGTTTTCAAGGCATTACGCAACTTTTTGTTACCGCAACTTACAAACCGCACATTCAATTTATGTTTACGAATTAAGTAATTGATTTTCCTTACTAAACTATCACTTATGTAGGGCAACTTTAAAACGCACTTGTCGGTATTGTCTTTGTTATTTTTCCTAGTTGGTCTCTTTGCCATGACAAAATCACTATATCTGTTAGCCTTAAGTGTATTTAGGCATTGCTTTTCCGACTGAGTCCTAAATCAGTGCCTAAAAAACTAAAAACAGCAATGCATAAATACACTTAAGGCTAACAGATATAGTGATTTTGTCATGGCAAAGAGACCAACTAGGAAAAATAACAAAGACAATACCGACAAGTGCGTTTTAAAGTTGCCCTACATAAGTGATAGTTTAGTAAGGAAAATCAATTACTTAATTCGTAAACATAAATTGAATGTGCGGTTTGTAAGTTGCGGTAACAAAAAGTTGCGTAATGCCTTGAAAACCGAATCAATAAAAAAAACATGATAATTGTAAAATCTGTAACCAGCTACCAGAGAAATTTAACTGTGAAAAGACCTGCGTGGTTTATCAATTCACGTGTAATAAATGCAATGCAAAGTACATAGGAAAAACTTCTCGTCCTTTTTATGTAAGATATAATGAACACTACAATAGTATTAAAAACAAAAATAGTGCAAGTGCTTTGTCAGATCACACCAAAATTTGTGACGTCAGTAGCATAGAAGATTTTAGCGTTGAATATTTGAGATGTCTGAATGATTCGGTTGAAACAAGTTTGGTGGAATTGCGACTTATCAACTTGCACAAGCCAAGCATGAACAGACGTCACGAAACAACAGGAGCTGTTCTGCTACAAGTGTAGAAGTGCAGAATTCGTTCATTACTAAGTGTTCCGCCATTGACAAAGGGTGTGGACCCGAAACGTCTGGCGATATTTTTTATTCTTTATTCATTTTACTTGGCATTATACATATCGGGAGAGTATTGAATCAGTTTTAATTTCGCATTCGTTATTTTGGTCATAAAATGTATCAACATGCTGACCAAAGTGGGAACCAGATCTAATACGTGAGCAGACCTGGAGTTTTTGGAAACATTAACGGACCGGACCCAGGATGCCGATTACTAAGATAAATTCATCTTTCCTATGTTTATTTTACAGGTCTCTTGGAAAGTGTCCTAACTATAGAATCGTTCAGGATCCACCCAGGGGACATCCAGATTTTCTGGTTGCCGAAATCCAGCTTCCTTTGATAGTAAGTAAATGAAAATGGTAGACATTCGCTTGAACAAAATACGTGTTAAATCAATACTGATTTGTGTCCGCACTGGCCGCGTCAGGGATAAAATACCACGTCCTTCTTTTCCCCTGACGCTGTCTGTGCTGGCGAGAATTCTGGAGTCAATAAATGATTGCAAATAGGTCTTTATTTTCCGCCATTCCTTCCATTTTGGCGGAATTCTTTTGTTCATGGGTATTACTGGATCTGACACTGAAAAGTCGACCCTGGATAATTGATGTATGTGTCAAAACTTAAAAGCGATCTTTAATGAATTGCGTTAAATCGTATTTCATAACATAGTCACACATCGTCTATCTTATTTTGTTATATCAGCTTCTTTCGTAGAATTGTGGGATCGGTCTCTTTTGGTTGTAGAGGCTAGTGAACCTCATACTAGTTCGTTCATGGGCAAATGCTCAACTTGAACATATCTTGCACAAAATATTGCACTTTCGTTCAACTCTGTTCTAAATTCCCTAGGTGATGCAAATTTACTTCGAAAAACTTAGTCCTATTCACTCATAACAATGCATTCAGTTAAGTTATATTAATTGAAGTGAACCTAAGCCAATCTAAATTCGCCAGGTTTGCACTTGGAAATCACTATCCTGAAGTGATAAAAACTGAAGACCTTCTCCGAAAAGGCATCGCTGATGCTTCCAACAGTCTACGCCAAAGATGGCAGAAATTGGCAGATTATGCACAGCCTGATTCGGCTGTTTTGATTTTACTCAAATATAAACCCTCCGAACCACTGAGGCGGGGAATGTCCCACTTACTCTCACTGAGAGAGGAATTTGGAATATGTATACTGTGAAAGTTGTCTTTTTTATTTGTTTCTTTCGAATAAAAGTATTTTCATCAAGCTAATGTAGCCAGACATTCATGTACATGCTTAGTTATTTTACAATCAAAATTGCCAAATTTTATTGGCGGATTTTTTTGGAGGAAAAAGCCATCTATCAATATTATTACCCAGATCATATGGTTATTATCATCTATCAATGTCCTATTCGATATCAAAGGAAAAGCTCAGGCTACAGTTCAATACATTATTTCATAACCAGTCGTCTTAGTTCACTGACGCATTCAGAACACTTGATTTTCTGAACAATTTATTAACAAATCCAAACAAAGTAACACAATATGGAAATCAATATGCAGGCAGTTGATCAGATGATGTGATGACAATTTATAGAAGTGTGCAAGATTGCGGCATTGTTGGTTTTTCTCTTCTAGGAATAAAAATTTACCACCGCACTGGGCGTAGATGCTTTGAAATTGTCCACTATTTTCGCTCCAATCATGACATAGCGATAATCTATTTGCAACATTTCATGGATTCTCTCGCTTGAAAAAGAGCTTGTCATCGAACTTTGCTATCATTTATAACCCTAGAATGTGCAACCCTACCAGAATTATCAATTCGAGTGTTGTGATTAAAAAGGTCGAAGGACCTACCGAAATGTGCTCACCAATGATCAAAGTTTTTAAACCTTCAGGTGATTTGCGTATTTGTGCCGACTTGCGGAAATTAAATAATTATGTGAAACGCGAGACTTTACAATTGCCAACTTTTTCCGAATTAGCAGCTCGAGTTGATAATCCTAGGGTATTTTCACATCTTGACTGTAGAAACGGTTTTTGGCAGGTACCAGTTGACGAATCTAGTCAAAAGTTATTAACTTTTTCGACCCCATTCGGCAGGTATTGTTATACTAGACTTTGTTTTGGTATTTCGTCAGCACCGGAAGTTTACAGTAGGATTATGAACGACGTCCTGGGTGGTGTTCCAAATGTTATGACGTACATTGATGATATTTTTATTGCTGCTAAATCGCAGAAGGAACACGATCAAGCCCTAGAGACGGTTTTAGAGAAACTGGATAAGTCAGGACTGGCATTAAATAAAAGTAAATGCATTTTCAGTCAAAAGTCAGTGTCCTTTTTGGGGCATACTTGGTCTGCTGAGGGTATCACGGCAAATGATTCGAAATTAATTGCAATTGATAAAATAACTTTGCCAGAGACTCGTCAAGCTTTGAGATCGTTCCTCGGTCTATGTAGTTATGTGGGGCAACGATTTGTACCTCATTACAGTACGCTTTCAAAACCTCTTTGGGATGTGCTTTCATCCAAAGAGATACAATGGACAGGCGAGAACAAAACACCTTTCCTTAATTTGAAATCAGCTATTAAAAATGTCAGCAAGCTAGCATATTTCGACCCACGGTTGAAAACTGTAATTCAAACTGACGCTTCAGGTAGTGGCTTAGGGGCAGTGCTCCTGCAGAATGATAAGCCAGTAGTTTATATTTCTCGTAACCTTACTCAGATCGAGCAGCGTTACTCTCAAATTGAGAGAGAATGCTTGAGTATAATATTTGCGATAACAAGATTGAAACAATATCTTACTGGAGTTGATTTTATTGTGGCGACTGATCATAAGCCACTGTTGCAGATATTTCATAAACCAATTGATAAACTGTCTAGTCGGTTACAGCGTTGGGCTATTTCAGTTCAACATTTTTCTTTCAAATTGGTGCATATACCCGGACAGGACAATTTACTAGCTGATGCTTTGTCCAGAAATTCTCTTCCTGATACTTTCCGCAGTCCTGAAGAGATAGCGGAGTATAGCATATGTTCAGTTTCAAACGCTTTACCTTTGGATTTGACTGACATTGCAATGCGAACTACCGATGACCATACGCTGACGGAAGTAGTACACGCCATAACGTCTAATTGGGACACTAATAAAAGGAGACTTTTACCGTATTATTATCTTAGAGATCAATTGTCAGTAAGATTTGTTGGAAAACATAAATTAGTTTGTAACGTTGATAAAATAGTCATTCCTGATCCTTTGAGAACCCAACTGCTCGAAACAGCTCATGAAGGGCACATGGGTATTAGTAAAATGAAAAGTGTGATTCGTTGCTATGCTTATTGGCCTGATATGAATAAGGACATTGTCGATTTTGTGCATAAATGTACTGCATGTACTATACATCAAATAAAGGGGTGACAATGCACCTTTACAGCCTGTAGCTGAAAAGGTTCCATCCCCATGGATGAAAGTCGCCATTGATTTAACGGGACCTTCAGAAACGTTAGATGATAAGATACTACTTACCGTGATAGACCTTTACAGCAGGTATCCGGAGGCTGAAATACTAAGAAAAGGGACTTCTACTGAAATAATAAGCTCATTGTCTAAAACATTTGCTAGATGCGGTAATCCAGACGTTATAATTTCCGATAACGGTTCTGCTTTCGTCTCAAATGAATTTGAATCTTTTTTGAGCAATACTGGGATAAAACATATTCATTCTTCGAATTACTATCCTCGCGGAAATAGTGTCGTAGAAAGATTGCACGGAACTATTAAACATCGCTTGAGGAAACTTAAGGAAGATAGTGATCGTTGTTTTCAGGATAACTTAACAATTGTTTTGAGAGATATAAGAAGTACTCCAAATGAAGTTACTGGTGAGACTCCATTTTTCAAGTTTTTCAGTCGGCCGTTCAAAACTAAGTTGTCAAAATTATCTTTTCATGATTCCAGTCCTACTTGCAGTTTACCGGCGCTGTGGCCTTGTGATAGAGTGTTCGCTCTGCGTCCGGGAGACTTTGGTTCAAATCTTGGTCGGGTAAAACCTAAGACTTTTAAAATAGGTACACTCTGCATTCTTGCTAAACACTCAGCACGAAAAAGAAAGAGAGTGGTAAATGACAACTCGGCCACATGGAAGAAAGGCTCCGTGCCTAATGTGCTTCCGAGTATAAACAACGTTCATTTTTTATTTTGGTAAGAGGGATATCTTCGTTGAGTAAAACAAAAAGAGCGGTTGTACAAAAAATTACAATTCCGGCGATCGAGTATTAATTAGAAAAGGCGATAAAAATCCATTCAAAACTTACGGTATTGTGTCCGGAAAAGTGGGACCCTATACGTACGAAGTTAACATTAACGGATACTTGAGAAAATATAATCAACGCCGTATGAAATTGTACTGTAACACAGTTCCTTTTCCTACAAGTAACTACGAGGATGCTCATGACGCTTACGATACTGTTAAGAACGAAACACCTCAAATCGAGAACCCTTGCATTCGAGATGGAACTCGTAAATCCCCGTACAACTTGAGACCCAGAGTAGTGAGGAAAAACTACAAAGTTTGAGTTTTTTTTGTTGTTAGGGGTGTTGTGTATTGTTTGTGTACGGTATTGTTCGATGTCTTAGTTAACGCTTGTGGTTGATGTATTGTTCAGTGACGAATTAAGTGCTGTTGTTACGTTTGAGCTGCTGTCGTGTTCATGCTAGTGTACTTTGATTGTTGAACCTTGGTGAAATGTGTTCCGATCGGCAGCCCTTATGAAGTGATCTCGCTCGCTCGCGCACCACACCAACCCTGGAATGCCATTTGCATGCAGAACGTTACGTGCCGTATTGACTCAGTTATTTCTGCAACTTTTGCTTTGCAATATACAGTAATATACTATACCTCTTGGTTCTGCTTAATACGCAACATCGAGTAATGAACAAATTTCTATGGTTTTGTCGTCAGTATCTCTTGGCCACGCTCTTCCGATGTTGGCCTATGTTCTGTTCCTATATGTTGACAACAACTCTCTTTGTAATTTGATATTATCAGCGACGTCAGACTTTGTTCACCAAATCAAATTCTACATCACAAATGCCAAAGTTTGCAGAAGCAGTGTCAAATTTTCGTGTAGAACAGAGGAAATGCAATATGAAAGGCATGTCTAGAAAGTTGTACGCGGTGATGCATGATTCTTGAAACTAGCCAATATTTTGATCAGGAAGAAACTTCATGCAAAATTCATAGTTTGAAGAAAAATATATAAAACAATCCATCCCCTATCGATCTCAAATTGTTCATCAAAGACACTTCAGCATTTTATTTGCAAGAACAGGGTGTAAACTCGATCCTATATTCCTATATTTGTCCTATATTTTTTCATTTATCCTATATATCCTATATTTATCCTATATTTCGTTGAAAGGTCCTATATTATCCTATATTTCTAAATTGAAAACCAATCATAATGGAGTTAAGGCATTTATTCACGATTTATGTAAGTATTAATGAATGAATTAAGCTCACATATAATTACTCACATACTCGTACTTGTAGGATGAATGATATTATAAAAATTATTCTAATCGATGTTTGTATGCAAATATTGAAGATGTCATAACATCGTAAGCTGTAAATAAATTTACATATAGAATGGCTGATAACAGGAGGTAATTTCTCATAGTTAATGAAAACAATTGCGATTCTCTTTAACTGTTTATTGCCGAAAAATGAAATTACGCTAAAAATATGTACATATTTTTTAGCGTAATTTTCTTTTTTCTGCAATTACAGGAAATCAAATCGCCCTGTGCAGACTCGGGGCTGTGACGAATAAGTCTGCTGCTGCACCCTTGCATGTCGTAAAAGGCGACTGATAGGACTAAATTTTCATAATCCCATTAAAATATAAAATCAGTGTGATTGCAAGTAGGGAATTTAATATAGGTTATGTTATGTCGCTATATATCCAATTCAGTCATAAAATACTGATTGAACATAAAATTTCTATTCATTCGAACAATCTTGAACGATTTATGCCTGCATGTAACATAAGATTTCATATGCATTATATTTGTCATATATGTGCCTTTCGTCGATGCATGTACGTGCATGTGTGCTTACAAAATGCTTTCTTTGTAGAAACCGATTTGGTATACAAAACTCTACCCGAAAAGTCCACGCGATGCCGAAAGCAAAGACAAAGTTTCAGGAACACTGGTTGAAAGAAAAGGATAGACATGGCCATTTATTAAGCAAATGGTGCGTTCGAGGGAAAGATGAACATCATGCATTGTGTCTTGCCTGTAACAAGCAAATTGGTTGCGATAATGCAGGTTTATCACAAGTAAAGCAACATGCTGAAACTCAAGGACACGTGAAACTCTTCAAATCAACATCTGATTATGTTCAATCAAGGATCAAACTTCAACCTCAATCTAGTTCCTCTACAAAGTCAAGTTTGGGCATCAGTATAATTAACGACGACGTCACAGCGGCTGAAGCAATTTGGCAGGAAAGAGTGCAGTTTCGAACTATGGTTTCAGGTCATCCGATGGAATTGCTGAAACTTTCCAAGCAATGTTTAAATTTCCAATAGCGGAAAAGATGACATTAAGCAGGACAAAAATGTCATACCTGTATTCTGACGGCCTTAGTTCAGTATTTAGAGAAGAGATGGTAGCCGATTTAGTTTCGTCAGGAGGCGCTTTCTCTTTACAATATGACGAAACAACAAATGTTCAAGTGAAAAAACAGATGGACCTTTTACTGCGATACTGGTCAACGGAGCACAACGAAGTTTGGTGCCGCTATTATAAGTCTCTATTTTTTGGTCATGCCCGTGGAGAAGTTGTCGCTGAAGCATTAATGAAGTCGATGAAGTTTGATAATGTGCCAATAAGTAAGATGGTCGCTCTCGGAAGTGATGGCCCAAATGTAAATAAAACAATATGGAGAGAAATGGAAAAAAGAGTGAAAGACGAGGGCAATAATGGATTGATAGATATCGGTACATGTAATGTTCATGTTATACACAATGCCTTTGCTAAGGGACTATCCGAGTATGGCGGCGATGTTGAGCAGCTAGCCGTGGACTTGTTCAGCTTGTTCAAATACTCTGCATCAAGAAGAGAAGATTTCAAAGAAATCCAACTCGATTTGGAACTCGAAATTCAGATGTTCCATCAACATACTAACACACGCTGGTTGTCAATCGGTCCAAGTATTCGACGGATCCTCGATCAATGGACTGGAATATGTCAATTCATTGATTCATTGCAGAAAGATTCGAAAAGCAATCCGAAGAGTATTGTCTTTAGAAGAACAGCCACGGCCCTTGGACCACTGAAACAGGCAACACGTGTTCAGTTGCACTTTTTGGATTGTACTGTGAAGATCTTCGAAGAATTTTTGAGATCTTTTCAGTCAAAAGAGCCAATGGTTCATCGATTATATGATGATATGTGCGCACTTCTGAAAACTTTGTTACTTCGATTCATCAAACCTGAAAAGCTGAAGGGAAAAGATGGAGTTGATTTAGCTTCTGTCGATCTTTCTAGGTCTCACCAACTTTCTGATGACAATATTTCAATCGGAGAACCCGCCAGAAAAGCTCTAGCAAAGCTAACAATGGACCAGCAAGCCAAATCATTGCTCGGTATGTGGGATTGTTTTTGTGCAATAGCATCATATCTGAAAACCAGGCTTCCCCTCGACAACAGAATTTTAGAATGTCTCGGATTCCTCAATCCACAGAAGACAAATATCGCCAATGTTGAAGATATCGCTCACGTGGCTCGAAAATTTCACTTGTCCGACTCAAACATCGTGACAGTCAAGGATGAATGGAAAGTATTATGCTTGGGTGATGACATGAAATTATTCTCATCCATTAATCGCGTGGACCATTTCTGGCGAGAAATTTTTATGTTAAAGCGGTCCGATGGTCAGCCCAAATATCCTTGTCTGACTGATGTAATCAAAACTGCCTTGGTTATTCCACATGGAAATGCAGATGTGGAAAGGGGATTATCTGTAAATAATTCATTTGTAACCGCAGGGCGATCTCTGCTCAGTGAGACAGTCATAAACGGTGTCAGAGCAACGAAAGACATGGTACAGTTTTGTGACCCTGAATTGAATCGACTAGAAAAATTGCCCTTGACAAAGAAAATAATCACCGCCGCAAGAGGAGCTCATTCGGAATACGTCATGAGGCTGGAAGCTGATCGCAAGAGAGAAGAAGAAGAGAAGCAAAGAAAACAAAAACAGAAAGCTGAGATAGAGCTAATTGAGAAAGAGCGGCAACAATTGAAAGAAAAACAATCAAGCCTCTAGGAAAAAGGTGAAAAACTTCTTTTAAAAGAAAAGGAAACGAATGATGCGCTTGCAGCGGCACATGAATTTTTGAGTGATGGAAACAATAAATTGAGAGATGTATTGAAGAATGGAAATCTACAGTATGCGGCAACTGCACACTTGATAGACACTGGAACTCAAAAAACAAGAGAATTGACTACTACTCTCGAGGAAGTGAGACATAAGCAGAGAAGCTTAACTAACAAAAAGCGCAAACTCTTCGATAAGAATCTCAGTCTGCTGGAATCGGTCAAAAAGTTCAAAACCCGGTAATGCTGAATAATGGATTTGATTGTTTGAAACACATTAGTGAAATAACATTTTCTTTTGATAGAGTGTATTTTATAGTGACTTTCTTGACTTTCTATGACTATTTTTCTCAATTTTGTTATTGGGTTAACTACCTGGGGATGTCCTACATTTTGAAAACCTCAATTTTGCATGTAATCGTTTTTATAATGATTTTTTAGCTGAGGAGAGTATCCTGTGGTCACCATATTTGTTATATACTCGTAGTTATGTGGTCACACCATTCGAAATTTTTATTCAAGATTTGTTAGTTGTGACATTTTGTAAAGATTTTTTTATCGTTCCATTGTTGAAATTGTTTTTACATTTATTTGTTAACTGATTGTATGAAATATATGTTTGTGGAGGAACGGGATGGCTGTGAGGGGTGGAGGCCATCAAAAAATAAATAAATAAAACATTTGTGTACAATGATGTGTGTTATTTTCTTGAGATGGTAACCGATTTAGTCTTGACAACTTGATGAAATACTCTACAATTTATGATCATTGACTTATTAAATCGAATTTGAGGTGAAATACGTAGGATATTTTACATTATGCGAAATCAAAAATAAGAAAAATTGGCTATTTTATAATATTGTGTACTGAAATTTGATCCTATATTTATCCTATATTTTTTGTTTCTCCGATCCTATATTGCTATATTTTCTGGATTATTTCGAGTTGACACCCTGCAAGAATGACACAATGATGAAACGAAGCATAAGTAGAAAAATGCATCTCAATCGAATGTATTATTGCCCTCAAAAATCTATGTTATTGTTATGTTGTTCGTGAAATAAATTATGGTAAACCACAGATATTTTACTTTACACATTTAGAAAGTACTAGTCATAGATTTAATGCACTATTACCTCCACAGGAAGTGAATTGAACGACATTGCTTTTTTCAAGTAATGCTTTTTAGATGAGACTTGATATTAGAATGTAAATAAATCTAAATGCAACTGGCTTACATGCAACTGGATATTCATGGCTTACTACAAATGTAGTAACTAGTCTTTTCATGATTAGATGTCACATGCATCCCAGATGTAGTGAAAAATATATAAATCTTGAATCTTCTTTGGATTACGTGTAAAATATTACCTCGACATCAGCTGATCATTTCATCTAGATTCCACAAAAATCATGCCTCCTTAAGTGCATTGATTTGCTTAGTTTGAAATGATAAATTGTTATGCTTTCTATATATTTTCATGGTATCAGCATTCGGCAGTGAGAGAAAGCTTTTTCAACACCAATATTATTTGGAAGGGCTCCATTTTTGTTGACAGCTATTGATAGAAGAACAAAGAGATCAAAACTTCAGCGAATTCAACCATCAAGTATAGCGATTAGACTTGCCTTCTGCGACTAAGTACTGTAGATGCAATAATTCATCCTTAAAATAACAACATGATCATTATTCCTAATGCTTTCCGCTCGAACTACAAGTTTTTGCATCTCACGCAATGCGCACTTAGTTCTGTTGAATCCTGCGAGATCTGTGCCTCCATGTTGGCCCGATCATTGGAAGTCCATCATACATGAAATTTTGGGTTGATGAAACCTGAACAGTTTGCGCGTCTAGACTCCTTTACGCAAAAGTGTATCCTTCAGAAGTATTCGCTTCGGTGCGATCCATCATTCTTTTACGGACTAACCCGTAACTTACCAACTAAAGAATGTTGCGCAAATGAACCACATTTCTATAACCTACCGGTAAACCGCTGGAGGTTACGACTTTTCGAAATTTGCAATCAGATGCCAGCTGATACGCGGACGAATCAATTCGAATTCTGTCATTATATACTGAACCAATTAGACTAACAAGGCCCATCTTCATGTCTAGATGTTCGATTAAGACAAAGCAGCATGACATGGCGTGAACGACTGAAAACAGTAGCCCATAATGAGCGTCTTTCAGAGAGATTATGTCAATTTTCAATGATCAAAGATTGGACTGCACTTAGAACAGTTACCATATAGGGTTCTTGACGTTACCATACCACTCGACTTTGGCTCGATTATTACTGCGCAGACTGCACAGATTGATTTTATTACAACCTGGTATATGTACTGTATATTTCGAATTGTGCTAATTTAAGTCGTTTAGGTGGCAAATATTTTTTGCGCTTGGAATAAATAATGCATGTAAGCAAACCTTGATTATATTTCGGCATTTTGTTTGGACATAGTTCACCTTCAGCTTACACTAAACTATGAATTAATTCAAGCCGATGGTGACTTATAGATGAAGTTAAGAATATATTACTTGTGATGTCGGTACCATTTAACACATGATTTTACCGGTTGAAATACATGCTGTACATAACATTATTATGATATGTCTGAGTTAAAACCGATAGACCTCTTATACCTCTTTACGAATTTGACTTAAATTGTAGTTTTATCTGACACAAAAAATGTGTTCTTCATTTTCTGCGAAGAACACAGAATGAACATCAACCCATAAAATATCATTCTATCTCAAGTTAAGTCCACCGTATGCATGCTCAGAGCGTGCTATAAAATAGTTTGCACATTGAATCCACATGAAATCCACAAATTTCCGTTGCTACCTTAAAATGGTTCATACTTTGTTGGAAACCTTTTTATTCGCATTAGCGTTAACTATGAAGAATTTCAATGAAAATAATATACATATCAAGAATAATTGTCTGAAGCGCATAAATCAAAGTAAATTGTTTGTCAGGAAAAAGAACAGAGGTTAAAAAAAACGGTATAAAAACCGGTCAAAGAATCTCAATCGTTTTCTTAAATGCAAATGCATGCTTTCACGAAACATACTATTCTTGCGTCAAACTCATGTATAAATGTTTCTCGTCATGATTTTTATAATAGATAATTGAAAACATTCCCGTGGGACCAGAGTGTGGTAGCACGTTCTGTATCAATGAAGTTATGTTACTACAAATTCCTCTTTTGCAGAAGTCGGCTGCATCCCTCACATTGGATATTGGTGAAGATCGAATTTTACTGGCAACTAGAAATCTCCTATATCACATGGATATTTATCTGCCATTTGATCTAATACAGGAGGACTGTGGAGCCCAATTCAATCGCAAAACACGGGTATGGCTGTTTTGTGCAAATGATAAACTGAAGCGTATTGAGTTCAGTTAAAAACAATTCCTCGTGATCATCAATAATCGCACTCAGTCATAAGTGATTATCAAACATTTTGAATACATTTGGATGCACTTTAGATATATCCACCCAGGTTTTCATACCCGTAGAGCCTATTCAATCACCACAAAACTGCATTTTACATTTTCATGCAGATTTTATATAAGTACAGCTTGGAGCAGAGAAATCGTATGCTTTTCACAACTGAATATCTTAACAGTTTAGAGAGATAAATACATGCTAATCATGTCAAATGAAAAGCAATTCAATTGTGTCTAACTACAGCTGGATTAGTGAACTGAATTTGCAATTGAACTTAGTGTTCACAGGGTGCATCACGACCTGAAAATGGGGAAAGCTCTGGGAAATCCCGGAGGCGATTCTCCTATGCACCCTGCCCCACTACATAGCATGAAATGCAAATAGTCAATCATTTCCACATGCAATGTCAGAGTCATCATAGATCTCCAGAAAAAGTTAATTAAGGTGCGTCAGATTTTTATTAATTTTTTTCTATGCTTCATCCGATTTGAAGTTAAGAGAAACGCAAAATGCGATGTCCATTTCCACGGAAATCAAATTAATTGCGTTGTACTGGAGAATATGAGTACATGGTTTATTGTCGAAGCAATTTCCAAGTAAGCATCCATTCTCATTACAACCTCTTCACACTTGAATTTCAAAGGTTAGAACGTCGACACCTTATTGACATTTTGATATTTAAAACACAAACAGCAGCTAAAGGACCTCAGGAATCCACTTGTTAACACGGGTTCAATGCGAAGTCCTGAAAATGAGATGCCGTGAGAATGGTGATTATTGCTGATCCAGTGGTCCTGCAAGATCGACAAGTAGATCACCTCTAGCTTTAGTTATAAGTTCTCACATTTCATCACATTTTGAGTGATTGAATGAAAACAGCCTGCTTAGTTTTCAGTATGACAACATTGTTCCAGCAAGATGATAGTACCGCATAGACTGCGTCTTTAAGATATTCCATCTAATGTTTTCTGAACATGTCATCTCTCAATTTGGTGATTCCAGTTGTAACCGCATTCTCGCAATCTTTCGGTTTGGGATTTCTGTCTGTGGTTGCGTAAAGTCAAGCATGTGCACAAGGAAGTAGCGCACAAGCAGCCAGCCGAAATCCATTTTCTGTCAAGAATTATCTTAAAGGAAACACTGCAAGAGAATGTATTCGAAATCTTCATGAAATTCTCTTCTCAGATTTTGAATTCAACAAGAGAATAGCCATCTCATTGGATCAGTATTCCGCATTTTATTTCGATTTAGATTTCTTCTCAATGCATAATCTTACTCTTAAGAAAATCGCATGTATTTTCATTTATACGAAATATCAATAACTGAAATCAAAAATGCTGAGAATTGCTTTTCATCTGACAGAATCAGTTTTTATTATGCTCTCGAAACTGTTCAGCTATTCAAATGAAAAAAACATGCGGCCTCTCTGCTTTGCCTCGAACTTTAAGAGCTACATGTAGAGACATCAGCATGAAGGATAAGCAGTTCAGATATACTCTGAGTGACTGCACAACTGCTCTGTCCAACGTGTTATTCGTGACGTTTGACGGATTTATAAAGTGAATAACTCATCAAAGTCAGTAATGCAACAATTCTTGGTGATGAAAACGGGTAGAGGTTTTAAAAACTGTGGAATTATTTCAAGTAATAGCTGATGATATGAGAGACAATACAAACCAATGCACATATACACTTAATGCGTTGGAAGGATAGTTATACATTTAACCACACTAACTTATACAATTCAGGAATTGCGAATATATGCACAAATTCATTCAAATTTCTTAAGTGGATGCCCTCCGCTACTTAAGTTTGCATCTAAATTTTATACTTTTAAAAATGCGTTTATGGTGGTTGATTGTTGCAGGTTTTATACTGATTTTAAAACTTGGAGGGGGATCTTTCTATCAGAGCCAACAGTTTCATGTTGTGTAATCTTGATTTCTTAATCTGATGGTATTCTAGTAATCCAAATTTGTATAGTTTAATTTCATTAGTCTATATACATGTATTATGTAGTAATCTTGCAGCATTGTCTGTGGTGTAAAAATTCTAGTTACCTAAGAAACGTTTCATGCATTGAGACAGTCGGATGGATTGCTGGTACTTGAATCGGAGATTTTCTAATGCGGTCGTGGTTCGTCCAACCCCCAAACCTGATGAAAGAAGGAATCAAAATCGGTCAGTAAGTAAATAAGTAGTTAGACCTCGCCCCAGTGGGGGTGTTTTAACAAACGCGCCCTGTTAAGGGAGGGCGCTCCGCACTCCCTGTATATTTCCGAAGCTCAAGTTCCAAATTCAAAATAAAAGGCATCGATTGAAAGCTCTCATCATGACGAGTAAGAAAATTATTATTCTTTTGAAATTCAAGGTCATAATAGAGGTGAAACAATGTTCTTGCATATAGATATAATACGTGCACATATAGATACATGTACTATAGGCCTGTATGTATGGTATAGACATCAAAATAATTAAAATAGACAATTATATGTATATATATATAACAATAGCCTATTGCAGTAACCTATCAAGTAAAATAAACTACCTACTACGGCACATGTTAGGGTGACTTCAAAGGCCGATATAATAATCACAAAAAGTCATTTAGCAACATGCAATATAAAAATGAAACTTCGCTGTCACAATACATATGGTCACTGAAAAACAAAAATATTCCATATAATATCAGATGGAGCATAGTCCAACAAACAAACCCATACTCATGTGGAAGCCGATATTGCAGTCTATGTCTATCAGAAAAATATCACATCATCACTGCCAATTCTGAAACACTGACAAACAAGAAAACTGAAATAATATCAAAATGCAGACATCGACGAAAATTTCTGTCCACTCTTACATCATAGACCTTCATAGATAAAGATTCGAATTTTGTATAACCATGATTTTTGTAAATTAACCTCCTTTTTATATATTGTTGTCTGATGATCGGTGGCATTCATGTCATCCGTGAAACTTTAAGTAACAACAATAAATGATCTAGCTGAAATTTTATTATATATATATATATACATATCATTTTGTACGATTTTCTATCAAATATGCCGAATTAATTTGGATGGAAACGCGAATATTGATTAGCATCGAATATGATAAAAAATATGCAAGAAGCAAAACGCTGAGATTTGCATCTTGAAGTCTGGTCCAATTACGAACATTTTACGATTTTAAATTTTGAATTCAAAACGTCGAAGTCTAAATAGAATTTACACGAGAGTTATCATTTCCTGTTCAAATTGACGCGAGAATACTTTCTTAAATAAATTCGAACAGTTTCAAGATTAATAAGGACACCTGAAAACATTCAAAGTGAAAATAGTGCAGAATTCGACAACTTCGTTGAACTTTCGAAATTTTAATAGCTGATTGTGATGCAAGTATTACGCCGAGTTTTTTTCAAAATAGGTGGCAAGCATTGGAACACGTAGGAAGTAAATTATTTGAAATTTTGAGTTCATCTCTTCCTTCGTTCAAGAGATAGAAGACATTTTCGCTCAGCGCCCCATCCCAGTGAGGCGAAGGACTTCTTTAAAAACAAAATTAATTTTTGACGATAAAGCACTGTTTAAATCACCACAGCAAGTTAAAAGATGATAAATGTTGTATTCTATTCTTATTTCTAATTTGTTAAGTGTTATTAGCCTACTTTTACGTCACTACTCCCCATTCTTGGGGCTTGGACGGTGCTGACATAGTCAGACTTATGGAGCGTTGTAGTACTTTTAGTCCGGATGCTCTTCCTGCCGACTTCCAATGACACCTTCGGGGCTCGACCTCTGGACCAAAAGATCGCTAGGCCAAGCACTAGTGTACTGTATAATTGAATTTATTGACAAGCCACTTTCATTCGTAACTGCCTTTATATCGCGAATGGCATTGTTGCTACGCTGATTACAATGGTTATTTCGATCATGAAGTTCCTCATCACAAGAGATCGTCAACACTGATGTAAAATTTTGGAAAAAGTTCGTTTCTTCAAGTGAAATCAAATGAATTAATGAACAGTGTTTATGTTCAGAAGTTCATTTGGCGAAACACCTTCCTTCCACGTGGTCGAGTTCTCATCTATCTTATTCTCCATACTTTTTGCGGAGTGTTTCGCGTTTGCATTGTCTAAGTCTTGGTCTCCCAAACGGAATGCGGCGACTTTACCAGAGAGTCATTGCACCCACATCTTCAGGAACTCCTTCATGTCGGAGCAATGTCAGGTCTTGGTATCTGGCTTGGTCGAGTGTCGGAATCCGAGCAGCCGCACATCTTTTGCATAGTAATTTGATCGAGCATTTAGTTCATTGTAAAATAAATGAAGGCCCCTGATATTGAATAATGACAGATCACATTATGCATGTAGCTTCTACGCGGACACGGCATATATTTGAATTAAGTATCGATTTCTGAAGCAGTTGAAAATTCTTTGTAGCTTGCTTTTGAGTCTGTCCGTCGTCAGGTTCAACTGTTATTGAAGCCCACCATAATTTCCGTATTTGTACATTTTTTTTGGAGCGAGGAGGACAGCCAGATGTTCTTGAATATTATTACTGTGAGAAATTTGACATCATAACGTGACGCTTGACTTATTTGCAAAGTAATGATTCGCATTGAATATGATCGGGCTTAATAAAATGGGGATGCTTTGTTCTAATGCATGTTTCTTTTTTTATTTCAGGTGTTGACGCTGACAATGCCGGTTGTTCCTTCTCAATGAGGAAGAGTTCCCACTGGCGTGTTCCACCTTGTCAGAGACATTGTTTTATATTAAAGTTATTCCTTCGAACAATCAGTGATGCTTACTTCCCATAACTCATGTATTCTGCAGGTTTGAGGATATGACTGGAATGCGTATCCCATGTAGCAATCAACTTTGACTGGGGATAAGACGAACTGATGCGAATCAATCATTTATGAGTATTACTCTAGCACTTACCACTAACGTCCTAATATCATCGATAGATTCATATTTACGAAATAGGCCTATTATATTAGCACACTGTCTAGCCTTACATTGAAGACCAGACCAATATTTTGACCGGTAACAATGATAGGCTGCGAACATATTTAATGCACTGTATATGCCCTACTGTACTCCTATATTCAAAATGTATATAGGCCTACACAACCCGCAGCTATACGCTGAGATTCAATATTTTCAATTCAAAGATATGTAAAGATATCAAAAATATTTCTAATCAGGTCGGATCGGATCAGATTTCCGTAAAAATAAGTCGAATCGGATTCGGTTCCGAAACGATGCAATCCCAAGTCAAACAGCTAGGATCCGAACGGATCTCCTTGCTAAAGTCCTGTTGATGACGATAGATCTCCTGTTGGATGCCATAAATCAGGGTTTTGTTTGTAGCACCATAAAATCCATGGCAGCAGTTCTGGCAAAGTTTTGGAGCATTCATCTAGAATACATTGGAGGATCGCATTGAGGATGCTTTTCATCCAATTAACGTCGGGTGTCTGCAAAACTTATAAAATGTATGCTACGATGTCATTAGTCCTTGTCATCACTATTGGCTTATACGCCGATATGTTCTTATAAATTGAACATGTATGCACTTATGTGCACGTACATACACTGACTTGAGGTTGTTGCATCCGTAAATATCATGAAAAGCACTATGTTTGAGAACTTGAATGATGTAGCTTGAACAAGCATCAAGTGCCAAATGTATCTATGTCATCATTTTTGAAGTTATGTAGGTGTAGGTCTGGGCCTATCTACAGAAAAGATACAGAAAACATAAATTTAGTGCATGGATGCTGCATTTGACTCCATAGAATGTGCTGTTTTTACTTCTTCGGACATTTTGAAGGCAGATAGGTCAAATTTTCCGACTTTTTGATATTCATCAGTTTCGAGTCCTGGCTCGACCGCAGGCGCAAAAAATTTCAAAACATGTGCTGTGTTCCGGAATCCCCTTTATGCAGCTACAAAAGTAAGGAAATATTCACATCACATTTTTATAATTTTGGTCGCTTTACTCGCATTAATCAAATTTCATGATCGATGACTAACTAATTGAAATTGTATTATTCCTGTTGGTTTGATGTCAACGAAACCGAGACTTTGTAAATGGTGTGAACCATGTCATTCATTTGTTAGATAAAATGCTCTAACTGGCATCTTCACATTGAGTGCTTGCAAAATCTGGACCACCTCTCACGTCAATAACGCTGATGTGGTTGTGAATAATTGTTTCTTATTGCTTTTCAATAGATTGATTATGAAGATTTGACTTAATTGTCGATTTACTGCAAAGATGGTGATCATTGTTTTATTACCTAGAAGGATGAATACACACATTGTGTAATAGAAGCATCGCTTGACAGCATGAGCCATTGTGGAAAATAACACAAGTATGAACATTCTGACGAGGCCCTTAGTGTATTGAAATTCTCTGCTGGTTCTACCCGTGTGGAGGAGTTTCATCTAATAAGATCATAATGAATTTGATGATAGTGCTTTTCCTAATTTGGCGAACGTCTGTGATATGCAGGTAGGAAAAGCTAACCAGGTGGGCCGAATGCACGCAAACTTCGCGCAATAGACGCATACGTACTTCCGCATTAACGTTCAAATCAATTTTTTGGGAAAAGCATGTACAGTGTATTTCTGAAAGTACTTCCGTCACTTGCTGAATTTCAGAAGTTATTATCTATTTTCAGAAAATATTTCGAGAAAATCGACTTTATTAATTTTTCAAAATCGATTCTATAGAATAATCAATATCGATTATACTGCAGATTTTAAAAAAAAATTGGAGGCGGATATTTTTCAATGTAGGATGCCAAGAAAATTCATGCTAATAATTTAAGACCAACTATACAAATTTACATCGAGCCGTTTTTGAAAAAACGATTTAATTTATTTTTTGATATTAATAGCCATACAATGTACAAGGTGGGCCAGAAGTGACCACGTTTCAAATATTGTTACATTTATAATGAAAATCACTCAAATATCATTCAAAAGCTCAAGTATCATATGGGTCTACCTACAGGCCCTTAATGTCAAAGCACAAAGAGAGTCTTCGGAATGTGCAATTGTGGATTCTTCGGAGAAGTTCTTTATCAGCATCAATTTATTCGAAAGCTTGTCTGACAGTCACTTCGTCAAAGCACAAAGAGAGTCTTCGGAATGTGCAATTGTGGATTCTTCGGAGAAGTTCTTTATCAGCATCAATTTATTCGAAAGCTTGTCTGACAGTCACTTCTATGTCATTCGATGTTTGCGGCCTCTCATGGTGAAATTTTCTTTTCATCATACCCCTAAGGGCATTGTCAGAAGAAGTCAGGTCAGGGCTTCTTGCTGGCCATGGGACTGAACCGAATTTACCCACCCATCTCTCATGGAAGTTCGTATTCAGAAATTCTCGAGTTGTTCGGGAAGTGTAAGAAGGGGCGACATCTTGCTGGAAGTGGGAGATTTCACGAATGCCTCGTCTCGCAAGATCTAGCATGAACTCACCCTCCAGGATTTGGAGATATTGATTAGAGTTCATACTACTTTCAATAAAATATGGATCAATTAAATACTCCTGAGACATCGCTGCCCACACCATAACGCTGGGGATGTTGATGCGCATGAGACCATTAGATTGCAATGCATGAGACCCATGTTCATTAGACCACATGACCACATTCTTGTCTTTTGACACAGCATAAACTGCACATTCATCCGAGAAAAACAATTTCTTTCTCATCCGTGGAGATTGATACTTCTCAAGAATAGCCGTAAAGCATTCAGCACGATTCTGATGATCTTCTTCAGTTTAATATTGAACAAATGTGGGTTTCCAAGCTTTCAGAAGAATGTCACACCGTCACATCTAGATTGTCTAGTTGTATATCCAAGGTATGGTTTGAATGATTGAATATTTAATTTCCGTGTAAATATTCCACACTTGTATTCGTGTAGCAGATTTAGATGTGACTTGCACATCCCCGATGGTAGTCGATCATCACTGAGACTGAAGTCATCCATTACAAATTGTCGAATTAATCTCACAAGTTCCGGCGAAATACGATTGCTTTCCGTTGGGTCGGACTTTCCTCTACATACAATGCATAATGTCTTGCGACATTCATCATGGCTTCGTGCTTTGGACATAACGCCTGGAATGAAATGAAACGCGCGTGTGAAGTGAACTTATTGATTAAAAGTTTCTTTTGTCACACTATCATCACCGCTTACTCGCGCAAACCCGCTATTGCAAGCCGAACCGCTGAACAATTCTCACGTGAGAGTGAGACTTCAATGGCACTAATTCTTCTGTCAAAAGTTAGAGAAATACCAAACATATCAATGATGAATAGTTGGAACCATATAAGCTCATTTAGTACTTTTGTATATAATATAGGTAAACATCTTACTTGAAATATTTGACCCTGTGGACTTGATCTACATATCAGTACTCAAGTTACGAAACAAAATGAGCTGTACCGTTCGTATCATACAGTAGACAGTGAAGTTAGCGATAGACTAAGCTTATTGTGATATAATTGCACATGTGAATCACATCGATCAATTTTCTATATTGTTAATGTTTGGTCTATTTTGCTCTTATTTATCATATATGTATATGCTGTAGTCAGATATGATTATTGTCCGCTATCCCTAATGAAACTCAATCGATGTCCAGCTTACGTATTGGCTGTGTTAGCTGCAATACAGAATGTATTTGTGTTTTAAGTATAGGCCTACTTTCTGGCCATTAGTATCAAAAAATAAATAAAATCCTTTTTTCAAAAACGGCTCGATGTAAATTTGTATAGTTGGTCTTAAATTATTAGCATGAATATTCTTGGCATCCTAGATTAAAAAATATCCGCCCCCAATTTTTGTAAATCTGTAGTACAATCGATATCGATCATTGAAGTATATATCGAATTTGAAAAATCAATGAAGTTGATTATCTCGAAAACGGCTCGATGAAAATTTGTGTAATTGGTCCTGAAATGTTAGTATGAATATCCTTGACATCCTAGATTGAAAAGTATCCGCCCCCAATTTTTTTTAAATCTGCAGTATAATCGATATTGATTATTTTATAGTATCGATTTTGAAAAATCAATAAAGTCTATTTTCTCGAAAATGGCTCAATGAAATATTTTTTGATTTTTTTAGTTCTACTTCTATTCCTCTTCCTTCCATCATTAGACAAACAGATTTGACCCCCAATTTTTTCGACCTTTTTCGCCTCTCAGCACCACCGTGTGCTATTAACACACTCCTGATATGTCATCTTAGTTAGAGTGCCTGCGGCTTTTTGCAAACACAATGCAAATGAAATGATAAAATATTTAGGCGCCTCATCAGTTGAATAATGGGAACAGACCTGAATTGCCATTGGGTGCCATTTCATCCAATATCAGGAATCATCAGCAGGTCTAGTTCACACCTCTCAGCATCGACACAACACCCTATTTAAAGTTGTAGCCATACCCGGGCAGATTTCAGATACGCAATTAACATTTTAAGTGAAATTTTGACTGGTGTTCATTAAATACTTAATTATATTCATCGTCACACTGCCATTAGTGTAGCTAAGTGATATGGTGACATATTTCACTGGCACGTTGTAGACTATGCATTCCTGAAATACCCTGTAAATATTTTTACGAATATTTTGCTTGATATTTTTGGTTTAGTTTCATCCGAATTGTAATATTCTTAGGCAGCGTCGTGTCAGTAGCATCATGACATTTAATCCTCTAAATCATTAGAATGCTGCATGAGCGTATGCACCAGCATCAAACATCAGGAGATTCCGCCGCTATTAAACGTTAATTGCGTTTGCTGTTGCATTTTCATTTCTCTCTGTACCGCTTTTGAGGTTTACCATCATGCAAATCTCAGAAATGTTACATGGATACCCTGTTACATTAGATTACATTGTTATATACGACATGTTATATTACAGTTAACTCCAGTTAGAACGAATCCCGTTAGAGCGAAATAATTTTACTGGTTCCTGGAAAACTAATGAAGAAGAATGCATAATTCCGGATATAACGAATTTCGTTTAGTTCGTGTTAGGAATGCGGCGCAAATAAGTATACATTGTCACGAGGCCTTTCGTCGACTCTCACTAGGTGATAACAGTCGATAATCAGGGAGCAAATGAAAATGAAACAATGATAGATATATATATATATATATATATATATATATATATGTGTGTGTGTGTGTGTGTGTGTGTGATCATAAGTAATCGCCATGAGACTTAATTATATAGATAAATTAAAAAAATCAACGTAGTCTCAAGATGGAATTGTTTATTCACGAATTTTCGTCTGACTTCATCAGGTGAACGAAGTAAATGTCATTTACATTTACTTCGTTCACCCGATGAAGTCTTAGACGAAAATTCGTGAATAAACAATTCTATCTTGAGACTACGTTGATTTTTTAAATTTATCTATATATATATTGCAGGAAAAGACGACCATGTTGTCAATCGATTTCGAGTTTATTGAAAACTCATCTTCAGGACAATACAATCAGAGGAAGCAAAGGGTTATATACAAACTGCATGGTCACAACACAACTCACTTAAAACAGTTGGAAAAAGCTAAAATTAGAACATGTGCAGCGGAATTGATGAACAGTTCTCATTAATTAGGTGGGCACTGGTTGATTTGATGCACAGTGTTTCAGCGATGCGAGTGTGAGCTGTTTTAAAGATGACCTTGAAGTCCCTTAAGCTTGCCTCATGCGGGTGGTGGGTGATTTCAGTTGGCGTAGGTTCAGTTGCGTTTTTTAAAGCTGAATCTGAAGCTGAAGGTTTCCTTACGTTACTTAATTCCATTCATGGTAACATCCAATTTACCATCGAAAAGGAAGATAATCATAATTTACCATTCTTGGATGTGATGGTCAGTTTTCATAATTCCTCTTTTGCGACTGCGTGGAGAGTCCGACCTACGAATACTGGAACTTACGTTCCTTTTGCTTCTTACGCTCCAATGAAATACAAAAAGTCTGCGGTTCGTTCCTTGTTTATCAGAGCTAAACGCCTTAGTAGTTCGCATAATAATTATGAGAAAGCTTCTGAGGAAATCACCAGCATTTTTCTCAGTAATAATTACCCTCTTAAGTTGATCGAGTCTATCAAACGTGAAGTTGAGAATAATACCACTACTGATGATGAAAGTAAAACGGCTATTTTTTGGTCATTACCGTACGTCAAAGAGAAAGAGCGCGAGACTTTAAAATCTGTTCAAGTTATTAATTCTATGTTAGATAAAACTGATTATAAATTGCAGGTTGCATTTAAAACATTTAAGACCGCTAGTATTTTTCCCAACAAAGACAAAGTCTCTCCGTGTTTATCATCGAACATAGTCTATGAGTTTAAATGTCGACAGTGCTCAAACTGTTATATAGGTGAGACACGGAGACATCTATCTACGAGAGTGACAGAACATTTGAAAGGCAAGCCTACGCCAACTGAAATCACCCACCACCCGCATGAGGCAAGCTTAAGGGACTTCAAAGTCATCTTTAAAACAGCTCACACTCGCATCGCTGAAACACTGTGCATCAAATCAACCAGTGCCCACCTAATTAATGAGAACTGTTCATCAATTCCGCTGCACATGTTCTAATTTTAGCTTTTTCCAACTGTTTTAAGTGAGTTGTGTTGTGACCATGCAGTTTGTATATAACCCTTTGTTTCCTCTGATTGTATTGTCCTGAAGATGAGTTTTTAATAAACTCGAAATCGATTGACAACATGGTCGTCTTTTCCTGCACAAAAAGTTTGGGCTCCTTATCTTATCATATATATATATATATATATATATATATATATATATATATATATACGAAGTGTGTCAGAAAAGTATCTGGACTGTGCCTGCTGTTCAAGCAAGAAATAGAAAATCGATAATCCGGTTACGTAATTAGAGACGGGTAACCACTCTGTCCAAATGAACGCCGAATCAGCCATCTCTGCAGCCATTGTGTGCGTCTCGCAGGCGGTTGATTACAACTCATCGAAGTCATCTCGTTTTGAAACCTCTTAAGCGCGATGAATGTTTTCGACTGCACATTTCGTTATGGCATTAGAGCAGCGAACGAATTTGAAATTCTTGGTCCGCCTGGGAAAGTCTCCTACGGAAGCATTCAAAATGCTGCAATTAGTTTACGGGGACGAAACAATGGCCCGGTCTTCGGTTTTTGAGTGACACAAACGATTCAGAGACGGACTCGAGGAAGTGGAGGACGCCGCCAGGAGTGGAAGACGATCGACCAACAGAACGGAGGAGAACGTTGATCGCGTAAGACAGATGATTCGGAATGATCGTCGGCTGACTGTAAGGATGATAGCTGACAGTCTAAGCATCAATCGACATTGCGTCTGGAAGATCATCACAGAAGACTTGGGCATGCGAAAGATCTGCGCGAAGATGGTCCCGAAGCTGCTGAACGACGACCAGAAGGAGCGGCGTGTCCAAGTGTGTGAGGACATCATCGAGTGCCTCGAAACCGAACTTGCTAGCAAAGGTCATCACGGGCGATGAGTCATGGGTCTTTGAGTACGACCCAGAAACGAAGCGTCAAAGTTGCGAGTGGAAAATTCCTGGGTCACCGAGGCCACAGAAAGCGAGACAATCAAGATCCAAAATCAAACTCTTGTTGATCGCCTTCTTCGATATCAGAGGAATTATCCACGCTGAATTCTTACCGCAAGGTCAAACGGTCAACCAGCATGTCTACAAAGAGATCTTACGACGTTTGTTCCGATCAGTGCGTGAGAAGAGGAGAGACTTGTGGCTGGACAGCTCGTGGATGCTTCATCATGACAACGCGCCGGCTCACAACGCTCTGAGCATTCGTCAGTTCTTGGCCGAGAAGAACGTCACCGTCCTTGATCAACCTCCGTACTCCCCCGACCTAGCTCCGTGCGATTTTTTTCTATTCCCCAAGCTGAAAGAAGTGATCAAAGGAACACATTTTTTGGATGTGGAGACCATCAAGAAGGCCGTGACGACGGAACTCCGCAAGATCCCGCAAGATTCCTTCCAGGAGTGCATGAACGCATGGCAGAAGAGGATGAAGAAGTGTGTTTTATACTCGGAGGGTGTTACTTTGAAGAGGAGAGGGCTTAAATTTTTGCTGTATTTCAAAATAAAGTTTTTGTGAACACAGTCGGGATACTTTTCTGACACACCTCGTATATGTATATATATATATATATATATATATATATATATATTTATAGAAAAATAAAAACTAGAAGGGTACCTCAAACTGAGTTTAATTATGCTGCCGATCGATTTCACGAGTTGTCTCGCTTTTCAAGGCACTGCATAGAATGAAATAAGTATGTTACATAGAATCATTTACAAATTATAAAGATAGATATATGAAAATTATTAAGATATCTAAAATGAAAGTACTCAACAATTACTATTCAAAGAAGGCCGAAATAAATTGATGAACATAGCTTCTGTATGTTCTCGCTCAATCTTGGTTGCTGTAGGCGGTAGTTGATAGAAGGAGGCCGACTTGAATTTTCCTCCACAGTCACTTATGTGTTACTGTCTACTGACTTTTAACACGGCATAATGTTGATTGACGATATGTTGGCGGTGCAATGTCATTCTGTGATTAAATGTGTCGCCCGTTTGACCGATGTGATACTGTCCGCATGAATATTCCAATTTATAGATAATATTTGATGATTTACAATTGAAGTTATTTCTTACGTCAAAAGTTTTTTCAGCATTGTAAAAGGAATCGTTCTTCCTGTTGTCATGGTTTCACATGTTTTGCATAGTTTGTTATCACATTTAGTTATTCCATTAATGGTTTTCCGATTGTTGTTGTTCAACAAAGAAATTAATGATTTTGGTTGCTTATATGAGGCTTTTATTGTACAGTTCTTGAATGAGCCGTTCAATCTTAGATAATTGGATATTGGTTGAATTAAATCATTGAAAATTTTCGGGTTATTCTTGTTATGGGCATGCACAAAAGGAATTAATCGTTCATTTTCATTTTGTTGACTTTGATTTTCATGACGTTTGTATGTATATATATATTGCAAAATTGCAAACTCAAGGAAAAGTCATGTAAATCCCGACCGGTTTCACCTGCTATGACAGGCTACTCATGGAAAATGAATTATATTGGCTCGTTACCGCCATGGTAGAGTCAAAGTCATTCTTGATTCTTTCTGAATGCAAACTGGAGGTTTCAGTGACGTAATGAATGTTGCTTCAAGATATACAGTCCGTTTCATAAAAAGTGGATCATCCTAAAATTTGACTAAATAAAACATAAGTATGATACAGAAAGCATTTTTCATGTTATTTCATGTCCCTAATATATTTAAATGTCCTTATATAATCTGATAAGCTATGATACAGTAACGGTTCTTAAGAAGCTAATATTTTGTGGCCCTACCCTTATTGTCAATGACATTATCAATTCGTCTAGGCATTGATTCGATGATATCGTTGATTTTGACTGATCTAACTTTCTCCACTCTCTTTTTAACAGTGACGTAAGTTGTGATACGCCATCTGTAGGTAGCAGTGAACGACGAACGTTACGTTTTAGAATACTCCATACATTTTCTATGGGATTCAGATCAGGAGAACGAGCTGGCCAAGATAATGTCCTAAGCCCTAATTGAGACTTGCATAAGTTGACTCTACTACTCCTGTGACACGTAGCATTATCATCCATAAATAACCAAGTCGATGGATCACCAAGTTGATCTGTCATTTGGCCAATGTTCATTCGTAAAACATTCACATAGCGTTCAGAATTCATGGTTCCTTGCTGTATGTGAAGTTCAGAGCGGCCATTGGTCCAAATGCCAGCCCAAATCAGTAGAGTCGCACCACCTTGTATCCCGGGGACGATGTAAGTAGTAAGCAAAACTCCACTTCTGGACCGCGCAAGATGGCGGCCATCGCTGCGTCCCCCCCCCCCTCTGGCACGGCAGAGTGTCGTGGTCGGCCGCCGTGGTGCTTCGTGTCTGAGTCCCCCCCCCCTCTGGAACGACAGAGGTTGTGGTCTGTCGTGGTGTGCCGGCCGGGTGGGTCCACGTTCACAACATGTTCGCTGACGTCCCCCCCCCCTCTGCAACGACAGAGTGTGAGACTCGGGTGAGTTGGTCCGACCGCCTGGTTGACGTGGGCGACCGTCTAGGTTGACGTGGGCGACCGCCAGGATTAGTCTTGAGGCTATAGTGTGTGATGTTTTTGGTGTGTAGCGTCCAAACGAAGCATCGGATGAGAAAACGGAGGCCAGATTCGGAATCTACGTGAAATTTTGGGTTAGGAAGGATGTTTCCAGCGAAATCGGAGAGAAAAAATTTTCGGCTGACGTCCCCCCCCCCCTGGACGGCTTGCTTCCAGTGGACGGATTTTGTCGTGCGATAGCTCGTTTGAAAGCTAAGAGTGAGACAAACTCAGTGAAAGAATCGGCTTGTTCGTATCTGTCTTCGTTCAAAAGTTAGAGCGGTTACAAGATTTTAGGTCGGAGCTCGCTCACCTGAAAAATCCTAAGTGTCAGAGTGACTTTGTATGGGTAAAATTTTGAAAATTTTCCAAAGTGTGGAATTTCGACCTGGGACCGTCACCAAAACATTTTTCATCAAATTTCACTGACCCCCCCCCCCCCGACAACAATCTTCTAACTTTGGTTCTAGTGGACGGATTTTGTCTTACAGCTACTCGTTTGAAAGAGGAGAAAAAACTGCTCGACAACATTTTTTGTTGCGAGTCAATCGGACCAGCCGTTCACAAGTTAGAGCGGTTACAAGATTTTAGGTCGGAGCTCGCTCACCTGAAAAAATCCTAAGTGTCAGAGTGACTTTGTATGGGTAAAATTTTGAAAATTTTCCAAAGTGTGGAATTTCGACCTGGGACCATCACCAAAACATTTTTCATCAAATTTCACTGACCCCCCCCCCCGACAACAATCTTCTAACTTTGCTTCTAGTGGACGGATTTTGTCTTACAGCTACTCGTTTGAAAGAGGAGAAAAAACTGCTCGACAACATTTTTTGTTGCGAGTCAATCGGACCAGCCGTTCACAAGTTAGAGCGGTTACAAGATTTTAGGTCGGAGCTCGCTCACCTGAAAAAATCCTAAGTGTCAGAGTGACTTTGTATGGGTAAAATTTTGAAAATTTTCCAAAGTGTGGAATTTCGACCTGGGACCATCACCAAAACATTTTTCATCAAATTTCACTGACCCCCCCCCCCGACAGCAATCTTCTAACTTTGGTTCTAGTGGACGGATTTTGTCTTACAGCTACTCGTTTGAAAGAGGAGAAAAAACTGCTCGACAACATTTTTTGTTGCGAGTCAATCGGACCAGCCGTTCACAAGTTAGAGCGGTTACAAGATTTTAGGTCGGAGCTCGCTCACCTGAAAAAATCCTAAGTGTCAGAGTGACTTTGTATGGGTAAAATTTTGAAAATTTTCCAAAGTGTGGAATTTCGACCTGGGACCATCACCAAAACATTTTTCATCAAATTTCACTGACCCCCCCCCCCGACAACAATCTTCTAACTTTGCTTCTAGTGGACGGATTTTCTCGTGCAATAGCTCGTTTGAAAGCTAAGAGTGAGACAAATTCAGTGAAAGAATCGGCTTGTTCCTATCTGTCTTCGTTCAAAAGTTAGAGCGGTTACAAGATTTTAGGTCGGAGCTCGCTCACCTGAAAAAATCCTAAGTGTCAGAGTGACTTTGTATGGGTAAAATTTTGAAAATTTTCCAAAGTGTGGAATTTCGACCTGGGACCGTCACCAAAACATTTTTCATCAAATTTCTCTGAACGAGGGGGGGGGAGGTCAGTGAAATTTGATGAAAAATGTTTTGGTTAAGGTCCCAGGTTGAAATTCGGAAGTTTTAAATTTTTCAAAATTTTCACCACACTGGAGCTCTCACACTTAGGAATTTTTTCACTTGTGGCATGTTACATGGACATGTGCTGGCGGACCAACTTCCCGTGGTCATATGAGAATGGTTCAGGTGTCATATTGTAAAGAATGATGAGACAAATCGTTTGCAACAAACCGGATGTCGCTACGATGAATACTTTCGGAGATAGAGCCATTTTAAGTTTTCTTCCGAGCATATATAAACCCCCGACAACGTAAGTCTGATCACTTCATCGAAAGACGAGGTAAGCGACGGTCGTCGCTCTGAGCTCCCGATATCGGGTGCAAAGGACTCTATCTTTTGAAGTAGGCAAGCTATCTTGCTACTTCAAAGTTTGTATGATAGAGTTTGATAGTGTCTTTACTACTGATAAAATTTTTTAAAAGTAGTATGAGTAGTAAAATGCGGAATTTTTTAAAAATTCTTAATTTTCACTTTTTTCAAAGTTTTAACATATAGACTAAGGTTTTCAAGTATCCTGAGTTCAAATATGCTATCAGATTTGAAATTTAACTAAGTCTAAGGCAGCTTTGAGGGGTTAGATCCCAGCTACTGATCACTACCTTTGACTCGGCGTTCCTGTTACCACTTCGGGGCAGTGACAATGATGTCTTCAGCTGTAAAGAGCGGGTATCGGGGAAGATCTCTCACTTCCCTAGTGATCGGTACAAGGCCTTCGGGCTGTCGACGGGATCGAGTGCCACTCACTACACTCTTTAGGAATATGACTGTACTACATGATTCCAAACTTATACAAATTTCATTATCTTACAGTTCACAATAAAATCTAAGATGGCCAATGACAAAAATCGTAAATATCATATCAAAATGTGCTCTTGTGGGCGAGTTAATCGCAGTGCGGACGCCAAAGCTCATGTGAAGAAGGCGGGCACCGGCCACATGATTGTCTTGAATAGGGTTGCTTGCGTAAAGTGTAGAGTGCTGAAGGGTGATGAGGATGAGGTGCGGTTTTACAGAGTGCATGCTGACTGTAGTGGTGGTTTAGTGACTGATTTGAGATTTACGCAGTTGATTGTGGAAGAGAGGGAGCGAATGTTGGCGAATGTTGCGAATGTTGTTGAGAATGTTGTTGAGAATGTTGTTGAGAATGATGAGTTGGCGAGAGCGGTTGCGTCGTTGGAGGGTGAGATTGAGCAACGGAAGAGAGTGCTTGAGAGTGATGATGAGGATGATGTGGATTTAGATAGGGAGCGTGTGAGGAAGCGTGTGAGGAAGTTGAGCTCTTCGTCATCGGAGGTGTCCAACATCGTCATCACCGACCCCCCGAAGAGCTCATCTTCCCCAAAAGTGAAGAGTGGTGGGATTCGTATGCAGTCGGCGAGGTGGTTGAAGGATGAAGAGAAGAGACATGTTTCGCAGCAGATGGCGCATGAGTTGTTAGTGAATAAGTTTGAGAGTTTGAAGAAAGTGAAGGATGAAGTTGTGAAGGAGTTGGATGAGTTGAAAAAGAAGGATTTGAAGTCGAAGGAGGTGGCGGATGAAAACATTAGAATGAGGCGTTGTGTGACTGATTTGAAGAATAAGACGCGAGAGTTGGAAGAGAAGAATGATGCGTGTGAGAAGAGGGCGAGTGCTGCGGAGAGAAGAATGAGAGATGCAGAGGCGAAGTTTGAGGAGATGATGAAGGAGATGAGTGTGTTGAGAGCGAGGAATGTTGAGTTGGAGAGGACTGTGGCTCGGCGGGGTGATGAGAGGCAGGCGTGTGAGAAGTTGGAGCGCATGAGGGATGAGTGGGAACGTGTGAATGAGGATCGTTTGTTTGAATTTCACATCCCTATTCGGGACAATCATTTGGCCGACGAAGTACTCGTAAACCAGAATTTAGACGAATCCATCCTATGCTACAATGGTCATCCCACGAAAAAATGCCTCCACGCCAGCTTACGAATGCGCGGCCATCTACACAAATTTTCGATTCGGAAACGCGCGAGACTACCTAAGGATGACTAACTTGGTAAGTGAAAAAGTAAATAAGATAGTATATCCTATTCTAACACATATCATTTTCATTGCAGATCTTTGCCCGCCTTCACCACCCCATCACGTCACTCCCGAGAACGAACCATCGGCTCTCTTAAGGGCCACCTAGGGGCAAGACATGATAGAACCTCCACGCGGTTTGCCCTGGGCAGTCTTCGGACTGGCGAATACTATCATTAAGTTGAATCTGCTATCAGTCAACTTGAACGTTGCGTCGCGTTAGAGGGGTATATAAACCACTGCCTCTCATTTCATTTCATTTCAATCATGCAGACGCCGAACAGTCAAGTCAGCTCTCCTCGCGGACCGCAGTTAAGGCCGCGAAATTTATTTGAGGAGTTCGTCAGGCTAGAGGAGCAAGACAGAGTCCACAACAATCTTGCTCGGATTGGCAATCCGATGACAGCAACTGCTGCCAATCCAACGGAATGGCGCTACATTCCACTCTATACTCACATGCCAGTTAGTGTGGAAGTCGACAGTGCTACCAAAGAGAGAGTCTTTGACTCTCTCAGCAGAATTGGTAGGCTGTAGGATGACGACTCCCGAGAACGAACCATCGGCTCTCTTAAGGGCCACCATGGGGCAAGACATGATAGAACCTCCTCGCGGTTTGCCCTGGGCAGTCTTCGGACTGGCGAATACTATCATTAAGTTGAATCTGCTATCAGTCAACTTGAACATTATGCAGTCGATTGCTATCCCTGAAGCATTCTGATTCGCTGTTGAGCAATTCATTGTTGAAAACCCTATATAAGCCAGAAGATTGTAGCGCTTCTCATTCAATTTGAAGTCACGATGGAAGCGACATCTGCCGACAATATTCCCGTCTTCACTGATGAAGACAACGGTATTCCCGAGTTCGTCATCCTCGACGAGTGGGATGAGGATGAGAAGAAGGGGAAGATCAAGAGGATCGTTTGGACGGATGAGGTGTGGACTCCAAATACCACCCGCATCCGAAAGGTGCCAGATGCACCACCACGGCTTAGGCGGTATAGGGTATACGAGAACCTAACCGTCATACCTATTGACTATTCAAGCCAATAGTCATCTTGTTACTCCCGAGAACGAACCATCGGCTCTCTTAAGGGCCACCATGGGGCAAGACATGATAGAACCTCCTCGCGGTTTGCCCTGGGCAGTCTTCGGACTGGCGAATACTATCATTAAGTTGAATCTGCTATCAGTCAACTTGAACGTTGCAAATGAAGTTCGGTGTAATACTTCCTTTCGACGGGCGTTCCTGTAAAGGGCGGCGGTGAAACCCGTAGCTATGTATACCGCAAGGGACATTCGGCAATGGTCAATCTTGTTAAACCTCTCTGCGTCATGTTTGCAAGTGATTGCCTCTGTCTCAACGTAGCATGCATTCGCGTCAGGGCGACATTTAGCCAACTGTCGAAGGTTGCCTAAAACTTTCCATTGCATACGTTATGAGAACCATGAGTTCTACCTGTCTCTATCAATGAGACGAATTGATGAATGGAATGAAATGGGAGGACACTCACGCGCCACACGCAACATAACACACTTCTCTCTTCCGTAGTCTAACAAGCTCTTTACACATGGATCGCAGTCGATTGCTATCCCTGTATCAGAAGTGTAAGCTATCTTAATTTATTTGACACTATTTCATCTACCATCATCGTCCATATGAAATGTTATAAGATTTACAAGTTAAACTAAGCGTGCTACTATTTCCAAATGAAAAAGTATACATGGTTAAATCATCCACTTAAGCCCATCCGTAGTCTAACAAGCTCTTTACACATGGATCGCAGTCGATTGCTATCCCTGTATCAGAAGTGTAAGCTATCTTAATTTATTTGACACTATTTCATCTACCATCATCGTCCATATGAAATGTTATAAGATTTACAAGTTAAACTAAGCGTGCTACTATTTCCAAATGAAAAAGTATACATGGTTAAATTATTCACTAAAACCCCATTCAAGTAAGTCAGTATGAAAGCAAAGATAATACGAAATAAACATTTATTATGGCATGTATTTCAAAAGGTCTTCATCGTCAATATCGTCCCAGAGTCTGGCTTCACATAGATTACAAAAACAGTTGAGCTGCTTTAAACGTTCTTCTGCAGCGTCCCTCACTTTCTCAATGTACGCCCACTCCGCCACGGTTCGCGGTTGGGAGTTAGGGGTGTACCACTCCCATATTTGATGCAAGTGCGACTTGCTGGTCATCTCCATCACCCCTTCGGCATCATATTGTAAATATTTCCACCGTATGCCTGTTAGGTCGGGCAACTCCTCTTCATCCTCCTCCGATAATGATAACTTTCGTATATTGCCGAGATTGTATGTCTTCTCCACCTTCGCCTTTCTTGGTGCATTTGGTGTAACGAGCACCTTTGCTGATGTATATGGAGAGGAGAACTCCAATGCGGTATTTGGTGTTGTTGGAGGACTTGTCATGTTGTCTTTGAAATGCTGACTTTGAATAATGATAACTTTAACATTTTTCTAATTCTTAAGTATACACAAGCAGCCAATCAGAATGAACATCCAATGAATGAAGAGGATGAAAGTATATAAGCAAAGTGACATTCAGGTCATTTCATTTAATCTGTGAATCATACAAGTGACGAACGCACGATCTCTCTCTTTGACTATTATTTGAGTGAAGTCTCTATCTTGTAGAAGTATCAACCTTAAACTTGATTTCGTTGAAATGGTAAGTTGAAAATTTCCTCTCATCTCCCTCAAACGTGTGACTAATAGCATCTTCCTCAATTTCAGACATCAACTTCATCACCAACGCCCTCTCTTCTCGAGGAAAGTTTAGAGTTATTGAGTCAAGGTAGGTTGTAACACTACACTGAGGCTTGAACAGAGATGAAAGAATGATTTCTCTTTCAGGTGATGTGAGTTCCAGCTCAGGACTCTCGCGGCAAGGCAACGAGTGGGAATGTGCCGACTGCGGACATATGTTTACAAGGAAGCACAGTCTCCTTCGACACATCAAACAACGTGTGTGTCAACGCAAAGCGGCGTCAATCTCCGGAGGTGAAGTTGATTCTGACGATGACATCTCCTTTCCTTGCGATTTGTGCCCTCTTTCTTTTGATAGTCACTTTCAGCGATCTTCGCACAGACTTCAACACACACATGCAAATGATCACTACACCAACGGTACCTCTACCATCTCCCTCATTAATGTTTCACATAATAATTTAGTACGCGACTACTGCATGGAGTCCAATACTCAAATTGTAGATTTTCCTGAGTGGCTCCTTCAAAATTCTAACATTATCGAAGCGCTCTTCAATAATTTAGACAATTTTAGAATGAAGGCGCTCATCTACCTTAAACTAAAATATATTAAAATAGATTTTCAAACGGGTCAAGTGACGGAGAGAATACAGTTTCATATTCCTTCCTCTTCCGCAACCGAAGTTGTAGACTGCGAGTCTTGGCTAAATTTTCACATTCAATGTTTAAAATCAAATGTAGATAAATTCAATCAACGCGACAGCGCTCTCATTTTTGATGGTGTGGACTCAGCCATATTCAAAATTTCCCTATTAGAAAGTCATGCAGCTCGAGGCACATTTAAACTTCCAAAAACGTTGTATAATAAGAAAGCTGTCATCAATGTCGATTGTAAATCACAGTGTTTCAAATATGCAGTCCTATCCATCCTTCACTATAATGATATCAACGCGCATCGAGATCGCACCTATAGCTATAGACAGTGGGAGGATGAACTAGACTTTGAAGGTTGTGATAGTAACAACATGAAAATCAAAGATGTAGAAACGTTCGAAAAACATAATAAGATTAAAATTGTCGTTCACGTGTGGGAGAAGGGGTTGAAGGGTGCCCGCTATAATTCACGTTCAACTTGTTATGAACGTGTAGTCAACCTCTTATTAGTAAAACAAGATGATAGCGAGGAATGGCACTACTGTGGTATTCCCAAAATCTCTCGCTTGTACACTCACTTGGGGCACTCTAAAAGAGGTGAACATTTTGTATGCGACCGCTGCATCCGCTCATTTTGGAGTAAAGATAAATTTGAAACTCACTATGAATGGTGCAAGCGAGGTAAATTACAAATGGAACGCATGCCCAAAGATAAAATATTTTCACATAGGGATAATGGTGACGAATTAAGTCCCCTGCGTGTCATTTACGCAGACATAGAATGCTACATTGATGATATCATCCACAAGCCAGCAGCCATATCCTGCTATGAAGTATGGCATGACCACTTTAGGAATAGACAAAACAAAATGCATACTTGGCAAGGTGAAGATTGCATTTCAAAATTTCTAGAATTTCTCGATAAAGCTGCAAAATTTCAACAATCATATGATTCCCAATTGCAGCGTAAGTCACTACATATGTCAGATGAAGACAAACAAAAATTTGAAAGTTGCACATCCTGTCCTAAATGTCATAAAACGTTTGATGACGATAAAATTAAGAAAGTGCGTGATCATGATCACATCACTGGTAAATTTAGAAACGCACTCTGCTCCAAATGTAACTTTTCACTTAGGTTGAGACGTCGTGTACTACCCGTCATTTTTCATAACTTTAAGGGCTATGACAGTCATATGCTCATAAAAGGAGGGTTGAGCCAGATGAAATCGTGGCAGTTTAATGTAATAGCACAAACGAGAGAAAAATTCATGGCAATGACAGCAAAAGTACCAGTAGATAAAACTAAAGAAAATAAGACAGTCTTCTTCGAAATAAAATTTTTAGATTCATTTCAATTCATGTCAGCGTCACTAGCTTCTCTCGTTCGTAATCTCAAGTTTCTTCCCCATAGTCAAACTTTGAAGAAACACTATCCAAACTTAACGGATGAAATAATCACTCGCAAAGGAGTCTTTCCTTATGCGTATTTTAGCTCAATGTCTAAACTAAATGAAACAACCCTTCCTTCCATTGACAAATTCAAAAACGATTTGACGGGTGAAGATTGTCCAGTAGAGGACTATGAACATGCTCAAGAGGCATGGTTAAAATTTAATTGTAAAACGTTTGGCGATTATATGATCGCTTACTTAGAATTAGATGTCATTTTGCTGGCTGATGTCTTTCAGGAGTTTCGACGAGTGGCATTAGAAGAAGACAAATTAGATCCTATCCACTTTGTCAGTCTACCAGCCATGTCCTTTAAATCAGCCTTTAAAATGACTGGTGAGACCATTCATCTCTTACAAGACCCGGAGATGTATAATATATTTGAGCGCGGAATACGCGGTGGTCTCACATTTGTAAATAAACATCATATAAAATCTGAAACAGTAGGTGATGATCATATCCACCTAAAGTACTATGACCAAAATAATTTATATGGCAGTTCACTGTCTAAACCACTACCTCATTCCGAGTTTAGTTGGTTAAATCAAAATGAGCTTGAGTATTACTCCAACCCTTCAAACATACTGAATATTCCAGATGAAGGTGATTGGGGATATTATTTTGAAGTGGATTTGATTTATCCAAATAGTATTAAAAATAAAACTGCTGATTTCCCACTCGCACCTGAATCTGGCGAAGTGACTGAAGATATGTTTTCACCATTCATGTCACAATTTCATAATAACTTAACAGAGTGTGGACAGCCAAGGTACAAACCATGCCGCAAACTTTTACTCACCCAATATGATAAGAAAAATTATCTCGTACACTTCTGCATATTAAAATTCTATTTAGAAATGGGCATGCTTCTAAAGTCAGTTCACCGCATTATCAAATTTAGACAGAAAGCCTTCCTCAAACCCTACATAGATAGTAACAGTCAAAAACGTGCACTCGCCCAAAATAATTTTGAAAAGGATTTTTATAAATATAAGAATAATAGTCTATTCGGAAAGACCATGGAGGATGTTAGAAAACGTATGAATTACAAACTAGTCGTTGATGAACAAAAATATCACAAATTGACCTCATCACCTCTTTTCATTGATAGAGACATCATCGATGAGGATCTTGTAGGTGTTAAAATGATTAAATCAGAAGTTGAGTTGTGCAAACCCATCTATATTGGGCAAGCCGTTTTAGATTATTCCAAGCTTGAAATGTATCAACTCTTCTACAAAATATTAAAACCATGCCCTCTCGTAAAAGAGGTTCGCTTGCTGGGTGGTGATACAGATAGTTTCTTTTTAGGAATTACCACTCAAAAAGATTTAAATTTTAATGAAGTAGGTAAGTCATTAGAAAAATATTTCGATACATCTAACTACAATCCCACTCATCCACTCTATTCCATACAGAATAAAGCCAAACTTGGTTGTTTTAAGGATGAAACAGCAGGAAAGGAAATAGATGAAATGATTCTCCTCCGTCCTAAAATGTATTCCATGAAACTAAAAGAATGTGCAGATAGTATTAAGCGTGCTAAAGGTATATCAAAATCCATTGTTCATAAAATGAAACATCGGTCCTATAAGAAGGCCTATAAAAATAAAACTATAACGTTTGTCAATATGACAATCTTAAAATCTCAAGTTCATACTGTGAAAACGTACACGTTCAAGAAACGAGCACTTTCAGCATGGGAGGATAAGAGGTGTTGGATAGGACATAACACATCTCTTCCACATGGACATCCTGACACAAACATACCTCCACCCAAAAGAATAAAACTCACGCTACCACATTCAGGAGATGTATTGACATAATCAACTTTAACTCAGTATTTTGATGTTGCTTTTTGTAGATATACATGGTTGTTTTATGTATCGCATGAGATCGTTTCTTCCTTGTGAATATATGCCTACAGTCAGCCCATTCCCCCTATATCTGTGAAAAGACTTTTTCATATACATATTTTTATTTCAATAAACATATCACAATGACTTCACTTTGTTTTCCGAAACACTAAAGTTACGAGGGATTTAGTATCTTTCACATGGATACACTCTTGTAAACCATTGGTAATTTTGATAGCAATAGAGGGTATAGTTTGTTTGACGACGGGATGATAGAAAATAGATTCAAACATCTTCTCGACTATTCCATATGAAGCGTCTTTATCATGAATGAAATCACGTAAAATGTATTCTTTTTTCTCGCCAACAGAAATAGGTAAAATCAAATCACTTTGAATGTAAAGGTGTTGTTCATGTTTATCAAGTGTCATTGGTGTTTCTATACCAATCGTATGCGCAGCAGCAAACACAGTTTGTAGCATTGAAAAGCCAAAGAGTTTTTTCAAATTTTTACTCAATTGACATTGAATGTCATCACCCAGTTTCAGAACAACGCGTTGTTTTTCAATTGAAAACGAAATGTGGTGTGTCTTTACATCATATTTACTTTTCATCACATGCTTCAACTTCTGTTGTATATAAGGATTTACTACATGAATGAAGCTTTCAACTGTATGATATAGACGCGGCATTATATTGATAGCAACTTTAGATTCTTCATAAGACTGGTAAATTTTCTTGATGCGATCGCCATAGATGTCCACCCACCATTCATCATTAACTGAATCAGCTTTAGTGTGATATTCATGAGAACCATACACCACACCGCTTCCAATAATAGGCGTATAATGTCTTACAAAATGACGCAAGGTTGGAGAGAAATAAACTGTAAGTTTGTCATTATATTTCTGAATAACCAACTTATTTTTGTCCGCCATAATTTTCTCTCCATACTTCTTACCCACAGTCTCATTCCATCGTTTTACTAACTCAATAAGTGATAAAGGTTGAACACCACGCTTTTTCAAAATGATGCGTTCTTCGCATTCTACAACATCTTCATCAAATATTTTAAATCTATAATGAAATTTGTTGATTCGAGTTGAATAAACTTTTTTAACATTTGCAGTAGCAATTGACGTTAGATGTAGTCCATGACCAAAACCAAGATGTGGATAGAATTCACTATCCAACCTCAGCGTAAGACCTTTAGTAAAAGAATGAAAGCGGAGGAACTGTCTCCCACTCCAATGATAGATAGTAAACTCATAAGCTTTCTGATTTTTATTCTTCATGATGGAAGTATTACCACTGTTGAATGCCTTAATAATTTTCTCATTCCCAAATGGCTCATAAGAATCTGATTTTATCTGAATCCATTCATAGTTCCACTTTCCATCTGATGTTAAATTGTATGGGAACTGAAATGCATTATTCATCGTTATTCCATCATGGGTGCGAGGAGTCAATATCATTTCTTCCAAATCATTCACATTCTGAATATTGCTATCATAGCAAATACTAGAAACGCCAACTTCCCATTCACCTTCTAAATGCAGTGGCCGATTTAATTCTACTCGATAGTCTGATGGTTTATTTTTGGGAAATTTATTCATAGAAGCATTACTGGGCAAGTAGATTAGAAACGAGTCCTTATTTTCACTTTCCATATTATTCACATTGGAAAAATATATTAGCATACTTTTGCATTAACTCTTCATTCGGAAATGGAGTGTAATACTTGTCACAGCATCTTTATGAAAAGGAATCAACGCACCAGCATCATCATAAATGGCAATATCAATTTGTGGGATGTAGTTTGATTTCAGCTTTGTATAATGCACTTTCTTGAAAGTATGCTCAGATAAAATACTGCAGCTTTTTGGCTGGTATGGTATCATTGCTAGCAATGGAGCTTCAACATCTCCCACACGTACATCTTCACCAATATTGGAATATATCTGAAAATAGTTAATACGACGCGATAGCGACATGTCTGCGCTAGCTTTGGTTACAGTACCACTTTTAAAGATATTTTGATCAAAACCCAAAATGTCCATTAGAGTTTTATCCATAATTAGTTCAATACCTTTTCCATTTATAGTGAGAGACAAAGTACCTTCTTTTTCAGAAAATGAAATATGTTGCTCATTAATCACTTCATTTAAATAATCTACAACCAATTTAACCGAAGTAATAATGCGAGGCATCAACACTCTTGTTTCATGTAAGAAACCACCAAAAGGCTCTACACACTTTCTGTATAAAGATACGGCCCATTCTGTATCAAATTGATTTGACCTTTCACATGGTAAATGTTGCATATCAGATTTTCCATGAACAGCTGCAGAACGATGTCGTAAGAACTGATGAAAATCTTTTGAACAAACTAATACTAGATCATCATCATTTAATTTACTTATTGCAATATGATTAGATGATTTAATATAAGTCAATGTTGCCACTTGTTTGTCATCAACTCGAAGGAGATAATTAAATTTCTTCAATAATGTTTCAGGAGTCATGTTTGTCTTTCTTGGCTTAATCACAATCTTCTTCACCAACGTCTTCTCATTTCTTGGAATAAGATCTACATAATAAGCTTCCTCTCGATATATTAACTGTTTATGACCACTTATGTGGTAATTAACGTTAAAATTATCATAGCTTGTTAAGGCGCTAGCGAGGTAGCCTAAATCATTTCTTAAACTTGGACTTAAACCAACAATCCAATCTTTCTCAACTACATGATGTACATAATTATAATCATCATTGTGCGGAGTAAATTGGACAATATGTTTACACGCTTTATTCAAGAAATCATATATAAACTTTTTACATGATAAGAGATCTTTCTTTGGCCACTGTGGAATGTATATTCGGCACCCCTTTTCACATTGATAAGCAGCTGTACGCCTCATATTAATAGTCATCACCTCATGATCAAAAGTATAGACACAGTTGCTATAAACAAGTTGAGTGACACCCACTTCCCAATTCCCATTTAGCTGTTGTGCATGATCAATGGGAGTAGAAAAGAGTGCGGCTCGATTGCTAGTAAATCTCTTTGTAGCCGCATTGCTAAGCAAAATATGATAAAACGACATTTTTATATTGCTAATCTGCAACTTTGCATAACATCATGAAGACTTGGATTTTGGACTCTCTACAATATATCAGAGTTGATCGTGATGGAAACGTACATTTCAAAAATTCTCATGGTCATACATCAAGAGGAATTACATTAACATGGCGACAATTTGTCAACCTCAATGATATCATGAGGGATTTGGAATATTTTGAAACATTAAGATTCATCTCCTTGGGTGATCAAGTTTGGCTTCAACATTACAGAAATGAAATTCAAATCTACCATTCTCATTCCGCAAACTGTTTCTCATTTCGCAAATACAATTGGGAGAAGTATAGAAGATACATACATCGCTCCATCATGACATTTATTCGTCGTGAGTTCATCGCCCTACTATGCAAATCTTAATCAGATATGATTACCACGCACCATGAGTTGGAAATTAGATTCCCTACAACGTATTGAAACGGATCATGATCGAAACGTCTATTTCAAAGATTCAACTGGAAATGTGAGAAGAGAGTTTGTTTTATCTTATCGTCATTTTCAATCTCTACATCATATCATGAAGGACTTGAAATACTTCTATATGAAAAGACATTCACGTATTGGAAATCGCATCTGGCTGCGCGTCAACAATCGGCGAATTCAACTCTATCATTCCCAACTTCATACTAACTTCACATTTCATCAAGGTAGTTGGGAAAAGTATAAAAGGAAGGTACATCGCTCAATTTACTCATTCTTTCATCATGAAGCGCCATCGCTACACCATCGTCAACATTCTCCGTCGCTTCAGACTCTACACCAAAATCGATCTCACAACATTACGCCAACAGCTTCCAAACAGCAAGTATTACCCGGGCCGTCCTCAAATGTTAGTAGTGAAGATGAACAATTCACGGAATCTTCAACTCTTCCCAAATGGGACTGTACAGATTCTCGGCGCCCTTTCTCATTCATCGGCGCAGTCAATGCGCTTAGAGCTACAAAGACTACTACGTCGGATATGGAAGAGGGAGAGGTGTGTGATGTCGAATCTGACTGTGGACAATATGGTGATCTCTACTCAATTGAGTGACAGTCTATCATTTTTGAAGATTCGTACCAGCAGTTACAGTTTGTGTTATGAACCCGAACTTTTTCCTGCAGCTCTCATTAGTTGTTGGTTGCCTGTGCATGTGGCAATCTTTCATAATAGTAAAGTGATCATTACTGGACTAAAATCTCATGAACAAGCAAATATGATCCTAGACTATCTCATTGAGTATGTACGTACCCAGCGGATTGTAAAATAAAAAACAATTTTTCCAACATGATGTTTTTATTTCAAATCATGATAGAACTTACAAATCATTTTTTCATTAGAGGATGGATTACATGAAAAGTTTTGAATAATAGATGCAAATCGAGATACATGTAAACGTTTTAAGATGAAGTACAGTACAAAAGCACCACACGTTGATGAAAGTGGATGTTGTAGTATGCGTTCATTTCGCTGATATTGACGCGTATGTTTTCTCAACCACTGCTGTGTTGGTATATTTGGAGGTTGAGCAAGAGAGTCAAATAGTTCACCACGTCGGTCTTTTCCAATAAAGATCGCTTTCCAATGCTCACCGCCTAAATTCTGTGAATGAGTGTTTAGCACAATAAAGATGGGATAGTGATTTACTGCAGGTGGTAAGGTATCGAGTGAATAGACATTATCGAAAGCTTTCAACGTCGCTTCGTCTGCATTATGCTGCACTTTAGTCTTAATATCGTCAGCAGTCAACCAACTCATTAACGATTATACTGAAGAATCACGTCACGATACTTTGTAATTTCAATATTTGAATCGAAGACTGCATAAATTAATACATTGATCGTCTCAGGTAGTGTTCTTTTGAACGTCAAATCCAAACGAATATTATGAGGCACGTTCGCTTGACGATAGGGTGCACTAATATCGCTGTCAGCAGTCAAATCAAATGCATAAATAGTATATCCACTCTTAAACTCTTTCATAGTCAGTCCGTTGGTATCATCCGTATTGTAAAAGCCAAAGACATCCATAAAATCAACATAACTGCGCATAAATTGATCCGAAGCAAAATCTGGTTTGTAGGGTGGACCAGGATGACTCACACCATTAACACGTAAAGCAATTTCACTTAACTGATTGTGTTTAAAATTGAAAGGATTCTTCTTTATATTACCATTAAATGCATCATTTTCAACCATTGCCACCATGAGGAGCTTCGGTGCTTCGATGGAAAGAGGCCATCTTTCATGAAACTCTTTTGATCTTTCGGAATTGTAAAGGTGAGAAGCTTTGTATGCTGAACGGGGTAAATGGCATTTTGGCGGTTAAGACCTTCAGCATGCCCTCTAATGACACTTGGATTCGGTACTACTCGACGAATGTAAAGTGCAATATCTTCCACATGAATTCTAAAATTGTCAACTTTAGCAAATGCATTCAGCGCAAATTCAGGCTTATTCAATGTCAGCTTGAGTCGCATGCTGGTATTACAGAGTAAAAACTTTGACTGTCTAAAGAAGTCTAAATTCAGCGGACCATATAGCTGACATACTCTACTATCTTTAATCATAGCAGATCGCTTTACAAAGCCACTGTTTGTTTCAACATCAAATTTTCCTGCTTCATCTCTGTACCATCCCATGGCTTCCATATGACTTTTTTGTGCTGCTGGATGAAACTGTGATACATGATTGAAATATGATTTATAGGGATAATCGCTTTGACCACCTTCCACCTGCTGCTCTCCAATCGTTAGAGAAACATCGCGAAGTAATGTAGTCAATGGTAAATTGTTCAGTCCAACTTTATGTGCATCGTCAATAGCAGTTCCATCTGCTTGTTGAATTCTAAACCTCAAATCAAGCATCGCATAACTCAAATCTATGTAGTCATCACTACCACCAGGAATAACAAATTCAATGGGGCCAGCATTCTCAGCTGTTCGAGGATGATAATCTACAATACTTGAACTAAGAATATCTGTCTGTATGGCTTGTTGATCGAACAAACAAAAACCGGAAGTTTTACACTCCATGATTAGAAGTTATAGCAGCGTCGTCGTTTAGCGCCTGATGAATGATTAGAGCCTCTGCGACGTTTGCGTGAATGCCTTTTGACTGAAGATTGCACCTTACCAGCTCCGCGATGTTTCCTCCTTCCTTTTCTCATTCGTTTAGGTGATTTCTTTCCTTGAGTAACACCAGCAATGGTCTGCTTCAATGTTTTTAAACCGCGTTCCTTCCCACGATTCAACAAACTGCTCTTAAAACTTCTACCTCTGGAAAGATCACTAGCAACATCACCAGCAAAGCCAACGGCATTACTTAAAACATTTCGTTTTAAAGATCTACCGACATTGGATATGAGAGGTGCTACAACAGATTTCAGTGCACCAAGTATGCTACCTCCACGTTGGCGGCGAGCACCGATGTAAATTTGTCCTCCACCACTTACGTAGGAGGGTCGTGAATAAAATGAGGCAGTTGGATTCATAGCTCAAACCCTAAACATTGTTAGTTACAACTTTGCATGAATCACTGTCGATCACTTAGATGAAAGATGTCGGCACGACGCATCCAAGAGTTCATACTTGAAGGATAACCAGTCCATTTAACAAGACACCATTCTTCACCTTGCCGTTTTTTACATCGAATGATTTTCTCTACCAAATATGTTTCACTTTCAGTGACTACCTCAATCTCATCGCGGTAAAAGCTACCCTCAATTTCTTCATTATCGTAATCTTTCAACTTGTAGGTGGTCGGAGAGTCTTTTTGATTAATCCTTGATACTGTAAATACCTCCTCTGTCCAATTCGGGAGGTACCCTTTAGCAAAAACACTTTTCACTTTTGAGATACGAACTTTATCGCCAATTTTCACATCACTTTTCACATGAGTGCGTTTACGTTGGAATGATTCGCGCACTTTATCTACATTGTCAGCATTTACATCTACTGGTCTGAGTCCAATAGAACGATGGATAGAGTGATTGTAGGCATGGAGTGTATCTTGTAGAACCTTTGTCCAATTTTGTGTCAAGTTGGCAGTAAAATGTCGCCACAAACGATTTTTTAATGTGCGATTAAAACGTTCAACGAGTGCAGCTTTATAAGCGCTCTTTACACTAAACAACTCAATGTCATGCCTCTCAAATAATCTTGTCACATGCTGATTTTCAAACTCTTTTCCTTGATCACTCTGAATTCTTTTTGGAATGCGACCTTCTCGAAAAATTGTTTGGAATGCTTTTGCTACTCCTTTCCCTTCTTTAGTTTTTAAAGGTTGAGCCCACGCATAACGCGAGAAAATATCAATGACGGTTAAAATAAAATTATTGCCCGAGTTATGTTTTGAAATGGAGGCAACATCGCACAAATCTGCTTGCCACTGTTCATCGATGTCATGAACAATATAATGGCGGGTGCGGTACTTCTTTTTCGCTTGTTTGTGGAGTGTATAGGTAGCCTGACCCTTTAACCATCGTTTCACTTGTGATTGTGGAAGACCACTCGCTTTTGATAATTTCTTGATAGATGCAAATCCTGCCGGATGTTTTACATCATAATAGATTGACTTCAAACGTTCAGTCGATGACGGCTGACTCTTTTTCCTCCTTCTCATCTTTTTGTTTTCTTCCCTTTCTACATTTACAACAACTGCAGCATTTAGCTTTAGCGGTTTTGCGATCGTGTTCACATTGCTTAGGGGTTTCATTATGAGAGCTGGCGCAGCAAGTGCAAGTGACAACGACATTCACCTCTGGCGGCTCATTACATGGCAAGCAACACATCTGCTTCATATTAATAGTCTGAGAACATGTATTTCCTGGGAGGAGCTGTTTTACGTTTTCCTTTTACCAGTTTTAGTGGCGATACAGATCTACGTCGAGTTCTTCCCCTTGTTTGCTTAGTGAGTGTGGGAGGGGATGTAGCAGGTGACGTCTTAAACCAATTTGTTGGCATTTTCATCGCCTGAAGCATTGGAGTAGTAGCCACTGTTGAATCAAGTTCTTTCAATGTCTCATTATTTAAAGCAAATTTTGGCACATTATGCTTTTTCAATAGTTTAAGAAAGTATGACCAACCAGGTGGAACATAGCCCTGACGGCGCTTTCTACGTGTCGCATACTGAATCAAGTCTTCATAACGTGAAGCATCAATCACTTTATTTTCATCTGTAATGATTTCTCCTCTATCATTTACATTGAGATGGGGTTCAATACTGTTGAAAAGAGATATGGCATGTGCGCGAGATGCTAAAGGTGTAGCAGTCGATACAGAGTCACGCATCTTATTCTTCAAGTTTTTCAATTGCTCAACAGTTTCCGATTGTAATAATACAGCACGATGTGGATCTTTGATGTGAACATTTTGCTGATAATCTATTTCTTTCCTATACATTTGATTTGCAAGAGGTTGCTTTACTTGCTGCATGGCAGTCAATTGTACATATTCATCCTGAGGAATAACAATCATGCGAGAATAAGAACTCATAGTTTGTAGATAATCATGGGAGTTTTCAAAATATCACTTCGAAATCTAAATTCTTCCGGACACTCTTGCGTAAAGTCAATGAATAAGTAACCGTATGGTTTTTCAGTAGCTGCTTGAAAAATTTCAATTAAGGCTTTTGATCCTCTGGGTGCAACTTGTCGCGCTAAAATTTCAAATTGACTTTTATCTCGCGGATTCTTGAAAATAGCATAATAGTGTGTATTCAGGTTTCGTGTACGAGCTTCTTTTCCATCAGGAAACAAATTTTGTGTAATATAGATGATAAAACACCTTTTATGGTGTGCTGCGCGAGTGAACATATCTGTAACATCTTTTGAATTCTTACTTTCTTTTAATAAATCATCCAATACAACAACATCATTAGACTGAAGTTTATCCACTGGAATAATTCCTTCATGTCGAATAAAGTTGCGACTTTGCAATTCCTGAAACAGCGACGGTTGATAAATACCATAACACCAAATCACTCGATTGATAGGTTCCTTAAACAACTCCCTTCTTTTATCCAATAAATTCAGCGTGAAAACAGTTTTACCTGCATGAGATGGACCTGATACAGTCAGAACTTTATCACATTGAAGTCTGAAATCCATTTTATTACTTTGAGACTCAACATTTGCATAATTAACGCTTAGAGCCAAAGATATTTCCCAATAGGTTGCCCACGGCAGGAGCTATCATTGGAAGTATTGCTGAAAGGAAACCGCCCTTTTGTGTTAGAGTTTTCCTCTTTCTTTGAAGGGCGACTTTAGGATTGGAGATGAAACGCAATTTCGTAGCATATCGCTTAAGTAACTTTCGTTGTTTTGGCGCTAATTTCTTCGTCCTCAACTTCCTCACATGAGAAATAATTTCACAAATGAATTTATCGTTAGCATGTCGTTAATAGCATTGTATCGCTGATTTGCTTTCATTCGTCGGAGAGCTTGAATGGCTGAAGAAAACTTTTGACTTTTACGTTTCGTCATTTTACGTTTCGCCATTTTCCGTGTTAGTCTTTGCTAAAACCTATCTTTACCACATTTGCATAGGTACTAACTATTGCGACATAAGTGACACTCGAAATGAGCAATGTCACAGTGGTTACATTGGCAAAGTTGAATGCAATTACGTATGAAACAGCGTTGACAAAAAGCATGCTTACATCTCTTGAAGATGCGCTTTTCATTTCCATCCTTTCGCTTACATACATCGCAACACATAGTTTCACCGTTACTGATGTCTATAGCAAGTCTTTTTGAAGATATGAATTTGCTAGCCTTTTCTAAATAATAGACGCATGTACAGAAGGAATATACTTCGAGAGTGAGCAGACATAGCTCGAAAACCAGTTGTGCTACAATCAAGTACCACTGCATTTTCAATTTTTCTTTATGGAAAGTTGAATGTGAATATCTGAAATCGCTTCAATCACTAGACTGCTACCATGATGGTTAAATGCGTTAAGACGTTCAGCAATTTTTATCATATGTCTTTTAAAAAATTCTTGGGGGTGATCTACCACTTCCATTGAATAAGAAGCAAAATGGAAAGAGCGACTTTCCACCTCTTCCTTTCCAAAATGACTAAACTTAATTTTCGCAACTAATCGCGCCATGATAATGCTATCAGAGAATGTATTCATTAACTCTAGAAATAGAGTGCTAGCATCATCGACCACTGCTTCGATGTCGGTCTCATCTTTATGAAATTTTATCACATAATCTTGAACAGCTCCTTTTAAACTTTGCCTATGAAAACGTAATGTTCCGCAGTCGTTTGAGAAAGACATGATCGCCCTTTATCTAACCCATCCATTGCATGAAAACAACAACTCTTCTCATAGTAACATTTATTGAATAATGGTAACAAGCATGCATTATAAATCAATGGTTTGAAAGAGATAAAATAGATACAGCTGGTAACTATCATACAGCGAGCAATGATAACCATACAGGACTTTGGCAGTGTTGAGGTAAGGAGGAAAGAAGCATTGGTTATGAACGTAGCTACTACAACGAACAGACAAAATAGGAACACACAAATCCTTAAAACGTTTTGTGACTTCATGATAATGTTGATTCACTCTACTATCCCAAGGTGGGAGCAAAATATCATCAATGATTAGATTGGGAAATACTTTCCTCTCCTTACCAGGATTATTACAAAAGATGCGTATAACATTGAAAGCAGCTAACCATCGTTTAAAGTCAATAAGAAGAGCACTCTCACAAGAAAAGCCATAGTCTTGCAAATATTTCAGATTAAGTCCATGAATGTGTTTTCTCGCCCATTGATCAACATTGGGATCGCAGTTGGCATGTTGATGATAGACACTAACAATCTGATATGTCCAATTGTTCATAGCAATAGCACTGAGCTCCTGTACAGGTTCACCCTCACAATCCATAAAAATGATGATAGAAGCCTAAAACGGAAATTTACACATCTAAGGAAACGTTCTATAACATATTACAAAATGAAGAATTACATCGATGCTTTTCACGACAAAATACACAAATGATATGATGGCAACGAAGAAGTAAAATGTATCTAATAAGACCACGTCTACGACACTCAAAGCACATAAGCGAATTGTCATAGGGTAGAGTTAGGAAAGGACTAGCAATTCTCCTTCTTTGATTTGCGTTTTGATGTAGCATTCTTCTCCGACTTGCGCTTCGTACCACTGCTGTTAAGGATTTGATCAATTATGTCGTCCACGTTGGGTGGTTTCGGAATATATAGGATGGATTCCATATGCATGGAGAGAGAGGCTATTTTATTATCCTTGTGTCGACCATAATATAGCCCATTCACTTTGAAAAGGATATCCCAAGTACCTTCTCCGAGCTCATCACATCTGATGGGTATTGAATGATCTCCCTCCTTCTTATAGTAAGTACACCAATGTGATACCGGTAGGCAAATGTGATTACCATCCCAAATCTTTCTATAGGGAGTATCCTTGTCATCTCTCGCCTTCCACTCTTGAGCAAGAGGAGTAGGAATGTCCATATTTAATGTCACGTACTCCTCAATAATATCAAGTTGGTGGCGAATGTACGGACTCACGGGGATCAGTATGTAGTCCCCATACTGATTGTGCATTATCTTGACATCCGTGGAAGGGAGCATTCCCGTTTGGAGTACTACGCTATGATCATCATAACGCAAGGCTTGTTTAAATTTACGCTGTAGCGGTGTAGGATTATGTACCTTGGATGTTTCTTCCACTGGCCTCAGTTGTAGATGATCTGACCGTAGCGAACCTTGTAACGTTTGACCGCCATTTTGTCCTACTAGTGCAGCAGATGGAGTAGATGCCTGAAAATGAAAAAAGATTGTATTAAGTTTACGTTCAAGGGAGGAGAGGGAGGGAAGTAGCGACTTACCATTTTAGTTGGATAATAGAACAGGGAACTAGAGAGAGAAAATGTGCGTCCGTCACTCGTGTGATTCAACGATGGAATGATTCTCACTGTGGAAGGCTCGCTATTTATAAAGAAATGCTTGATTCTCATTGGATGATGATCCTCATTGGACAATAACATCAAGTTGATTCCAAATCTGGCATCCGTTTACCAATCCGATAGTTCGTTTTGAAGCTACAGCCCAAAACGTCCCAAATTCTAACTCTGTCGTTTTTCACCAATGTCCCAAAATCTTAAATGGCGTCTCACATGTAAACGAAGGCAGATACGAACAAGCCGATTCTTTCACTGAATTTGTCTCACTCTTAGCTTTCAAACGAGCTATCGCACGACAAAATCCGTCCACTGGAAGCAAGCTGTCCAGGGGGGGGGGACGTCAGCCGAAAATTTTTTCTCTCCGATTTCGCTGGAAACATCCTTCCTAACCCAAAATTTCACGTAGATTCCGAATCTGGCCTCCGTTTTCTCATCCGATGCTTCGTTTGGACGCTACACACCAAAAACATCACACACTATAGCCTCAAGACTAATCCTGGCGGTCGCCCACGTCAACCTAGACGGTCGCCCACGTCAACCAGGCGGTCGGACCAACTCACCCGAGTCTCACACTCTGTCGTTGCAGAGGGGGGGGGGGACGTCAGCGAACATGTTGTGAACGTGGACCCACCTGGCCGGCACACCACGACAGACCACAACCTCTGTCGTTCCAGAGGGGGGGGGACTCAGACACGAAGCACCACGGCGGCCGACCACGACACTCTGCCGTGCCAGAGGGGGGGGGGGACGCAGCGATGGCCGCCATCTTGCGCGGTCCAGAAGTGGAGTTTTGCTTACTACT